>JAYDZK010000001.1:61846916-61912147 GCA_034509185.1 Euphonia xanthogaster | reverse complement strand
CCCCCCAAAAAAAAAAAAAAAAAAAAAAAAAAAAAAAAAAAAAAAAAACAAAACAGTTTAGAATGGAAAGGTATAATATGGTAAAAGAAGCAGAGTAAGAAATTGTTTTGAAAACCTTCTTTGAACAATGGATTCAGACAAAGAAGAGAATTGGTGTGAAATTTTGATTGCAAAGTTTAAGTTTTATGCCTCCTGTGTATGAATAAGCTTTCCAAAAAGTTGTGCCTCTATAAAAATTTGCAGACAGCCTGTTACCCTTACACTGCTTCTTTATTACTTTGTTTTTAAGTTTCCTTACCAGTGTTTGGACATTCAGATGTGAGCCAAACAACCCAATCCATGTGAAGAAGTAGGTGCCTACCTACTTACCATAATTTATCTCATTTTGAGGTCAATCAGGCAGATCACAGAAGTCATTCTGACATAACTTTAAGAGAAGAGAAACTGGCTAGCTTGCACTGAAGTACAACTTCTAGATATTTAAAAGGTCTATGAGATATTTTTTTTTTTTTAGTATGTAGGTACTTATGAAGTATGTATGAAATTTGTATTTCAAGAATTTAGTAACTACTGAGTGGTCTTTATTGGCCTTTTTGGGTCACATGCAGTATCCTGAATTTTGAGGGTATTTTAAAGTATGAAAATTAGGTACAGCTGAAAAAAAAAAAACAACAAAAAGAAACCCCAAACCCAAAATCACTGGAAAGCATGTTGAATAATTGAATATATTGTATAAGTTAAATTTAGAAGTCCTCAGTGCCACATACCTCGTCCACAATTCTCAAGGCTGCTGTTGCCATTCTAGGCCAATAATTCTCTACGTCATCATGATGGTAAAGTCATAAATATCTCGTTCCCTGTAGAATAATTGCTCATTACTATCTATGCAAAAATATGATTCTCTCAGACAAAGACACACGAAAGTAACACAGGTTAGCCATAGCCAACTGTCCAATTAGAGGCGTTGTTGTCACAGCTCAAGCGAGTAAAGCAGAGCTTCAGGTCCAGGAAAACTCAGAAAAAGCACACTTGACAGTGTGTCAGACTCTCTCAGTTGAGAGGCTTTGCAGATTTAGTGCAAAGCTTACACCTGATTATCACAGACAATACAACATTACCAGGCTACACTGTTAGAGTCTCTAAAAGGGAGTGATTAAATTAAATCATGGTATATGAGTAAAAATAATGACTAATATGCATTTGACTATGGAAGAAGAGTGATTCATCCTGTTCATTTTTTTGTTTTACACAAATATCTGCTTACTGCATGCCACCACTTGCAACATAGTGAATTTTTATTTTTATGTTTTATATTTTTATATGATTTTTTACATAACTATTTACAACTACCATAACAGGTTACCTGTAATAAAGGTTCCTAAGCTTTTGGTACTACAAAGCATCAACTATGGCACAACTTTTTTAATAAGGAAAATGGAATTGCTTATTTTTGTCTATTAAATAAGATTTCACTCTTGAAATTTAAGAGGCTGTCTTTACATGAAAATTGTCTTTTTAAGAACTTTACCACTAATGTTTCTATTTTGTTACTATTTCCTTTTTTAAAAATCACAGGGATCACACTGGATGTAATTCTTTCCTCATACAGTTTTGATAATAGTATTGATTTCTGTGGAATTATTCTTCATTTGCCCGGTGTGAAAAGAGAATCAGATTAATTCGCCAAAATTATTTTCTTGCCATATTATAGGAACTTATTACTTTTCCATGTCAGACATAATCATGATAATTTTAGTAGGGAATAGGTTAAAATAATCTTCATCCAGTTGGGCAAATTGAGTCAGCCTGCTGCTGTGTTATATAGCCCGTCTGTTCTGCCAACTTATTTTTGATGAGCTTCTTAGAAATAACTGCTTTTATGCTGGTGACTTAGGGTAGGTTTGTGTGCAATTATGCTCTTAGTAACATTGCAAGTATAAAGAAAGAAGGGGAAAAAAAAAGACATAGGTCTTTTATGGGACCTCTTGTAGGCTTCTGTCTCATTATGTTAACAATCTGCCTAGAGAATGGTGTCAGATTTAGAGAGCAGACGAGATTGATTTACTTTTCAGGCCCTTCTACCCAGCCTAATTATTGCGTTACAAATGGCGATTCTTTCACCCCTCTGAAGGAGCACTTTGATTAGTGTCTGCAATGCAGGTGCCAGGGCTTAATACGGTAAGTGCATGTCAACTAGTTTCTTTCATCACATAGTCAAACTGTATAAAAAAAGCCATTGCACAGTAGGAGCTGATGCATGGCTTTACCAGAGCTTATATGAGCTTAAAATTTATAGGGTTAGAACAGCTACGGAATTGCCTTCTTGTTTTGTTTAATTTTTCTGTTGTTATAAACAGGAGAAAAAAGGGTAGGTGTGAAATAGAAACAAAATTAGTGTGACTAGGTAGTTTGCCATTGTAGAATTTTATTTAAAATTCAGATCAGATTTCTCCCTTCTCCCTGCCTCCAAGACAGGATTGAATGGTTCTTCTCACAAATTAAGTTATAGTTTCAACATCATAGTCTCTCTTCACTGCTCATGTACTTGATGATTTGACTTATCGAAAGGGTTTTATTATTAAGCTGATGCACTTTTTCATTGCTTAAAGATTCATTTATAAATAGCATACTTTTTGTCAGTTGAGAGTGATTACGTAAATACAGCCTTGGATCAGTAAACAGGAACACAGGATAATTAGCTCTAATTCCTTAAAAAAATTAGTAATCTTCATTCATGCCAAATTCAACAGGATTCATTTCAGACACACTAGACTTCTCATTGACTTCTTATTGCAAGTTTCTCATTTATTTTTTGTGTTCTCTTATGTACTAGAAAAACAGTTAAAACTCTTTTTTTCCACTTTACACACACTAGAGCAGAAAAATATTGAAGATAGCCAGCATGACATCCTTTTGTAAATAATTTTGCATAGCACTATATGTACTATAGATAGTACTATTAAAAAAAAGGTGATGGGGGGGTGCAATGGGGAAATTGTAGGAATGCTGCTATTCTGAGAAGCACATAAAGGTGAGACCCTTGAGATCACTGAAGGGAGCGTGATGTTTCTCAAACACCTGTGTGTTTGAGTTCCTGGCTCAGAGAACACCTGCTTCTCACTCAGCTACCTCATTTCCTTTGGATCCTTGTTATGAACTCTGTCAATCCTCATCTCACGTTTAACCAGCATTGCATGTTAATAAGTATCATTTACACCTCAAATGAATTTTCCGTGTTCAATTTGATACACGTTCCTTTCGAATTAAGTCTGAATATATTCTGAATTATGCAAAAATTGGTGGGTCTTCTTCTTAGCTATTTGGTGTGCTATTATTTAGTGGTATTTAGTGTAATTATCAGGAAACTGTATCAGTAATCATTGTAATATTCATTACTTATACAATAAATATATCCTATGTCTGTTAATAATGTCTTATAATAATTTCTGATTTATCTTAGATTCTTTGAGTTTTTAAAATTTTACTTTTTAATTATGGATCATCACATGGAGTGTAGCTATCAAAACTGGTATATGTATTATATTAAAAAAATACTGCAATTTTAATAAAATAAATGAAAATATGGAGACAAATGTCAAGTCCAAGAGGGCTAAGATCTCACAAAATATACCTGTACATTGTTGGCAGTCAAGTAATTTATTTTAATATACCCAGGTCAAAATTTTGCCTAACTAAACTAAAACGATACGATTATACCTTCACAGCTGAATTAATTGTAGCACCTGTGTTAAACACAATAGTCATAACATACATGTGTAGACTTCTTGAGAACAGAAATTAGTGATGAGTAGGAATATAAGAACTTTGAAAGGAGAGTAGACATTCAACAGAAGAATGTTCACATTTTAAAATTAGGCTACCCTGGTCAAGTATTATTTGACTACAGTAATATTGACTTCAAAGTTTTTACTCAACTTTTATGTGAAATCTATTGAAAATATATACAATATTTTCTCCAGTGTCTAGATCTTATCAAACTGCATTTTAAAAATATTTAGAGACTGATCATGGTCCAGAGGCTAAGTCAACACTTGGATTTTGTAAAGGTATTGTCCTTTCCACAGCAAATTTCTCTTGGAGAACCACTAGCTTTGGATTTTTCAAAAAATTAGACATTGAATAGTGCTTGTTTAAAAGATTTATTGTAAAATCCTGCAAGGCATGTGTAGGGTACTTTGCAGATTTTTGATTTTCTTTTTAAGCTATCTTATGTTATATTCCAGAACTTTTCATAACTTCCCAATTTTTAATCCTGCATAGAAGTTCTGTAATGCAACATAGTGTTATAAAATACCTCCTGTAAGTTGCATGCCTCTCATAAAGATATTAGGAAAAAATTCTTTACTGTGAGAGTGGTGAGATACTGGAACAGGTTGCCAGAGACGCTGTGGATGCCGAAAATGTTCAAGACCAGGCTGGATGGAGCTCTGAAGCAACCTGGCCTAGTGGAAAGTGTCCCTGCCCATGGCAGAAAGGTTGGAACAAGAGGAACTTTAGGGTCTCTTTTGACCCAGTCCATTCTATAATTCTATGAATTCAAAACTTCTATAGGCATGAAGGAATTAAATATAATGTGAACATATTAGAGACTTTTAGTGTTCTTTGGTAAACTGGAATCTTAAGGAGATTACTGTGGTCTGAACACTAAATAGTTAAAGGGCTATTTAATTGCTAATGCTATGCAAAGACAGCATTTTCATCCAGTTTAAAAAAAAACCAAAAAAACAGCTAGCCAAAGCTACAAGCAAGAAAACAAGCATGTACATTAATATAATTTAGGTACTACAGAATAAATGCAGGGAAGACAGGAATAAATTATTACTATGATTACTATTGGACATTAACTGTCCTATATTTTCTAGTAAAATAGTTTCTATAAATTCATCCTTTTTGTACATTTTTCTGTACTGACTCACTAAGTCGCTTGCAGTGTGTGATATAATTTTAGCTTTTGGGGATGGTGCTTATTCTCAGACTGTTTGAAGAATGTGTATCATATACTTGAGTGTAATTTAAAAAACAATCATAAAGGGGCAGTGCCACTCTGACATATGCATCTTGCAGCAGAATGAGTTTGAAATTTGGTTTCATAAGCTTTTAATGAAGTAGTAGACAGGAATTTTAATAGACCACACTTTCTCACATATGCTGAAAAAACCTTACAGTAAATGGGAATAGAATTTGACTGCATATTTTCAGCACTGTAGCTAACTAAATAAGAAAATCCAGCTTAATCTCCAGACTTGGGAATTTTAATTCAAACCTTTGATTCAGATTAGGCAATTACTTATTCTTTGCACTTATCTGCTCAAACTAAAGTATGAGGAGTTTGAAAGCTGCAGCAACAGTTTATCATGCTTGCAAAGCTAATTACAACATAGCCTTTTTCAATTGCATGAGAACACAAAGATCATCTGTGTCATCATTCCTGCTTGATGCATAATTATGACCCCGTGTTTTAATTTGAATTGTCCAAAGGAAGGTTGAATTAACTTCCTTGCCAGTAAATATAACAGCTGGGATTCTGTTAGTTCCCTGCAGAGATCTCCAGGCAATATTTATCAGAAATTTCAAGTGCAAAATAAACTGTTGTGCTATAGCAGTCAGTCTTCACAGTGCTATGTGTACAGCTGTAATAAGTGGCAATATACAGTTAAACAGTGTGAATTTGATCTTGTTACACCTTTCCTATCAATACCACTCACACATTTCATGTTCTGATGCACATTCACTTCCTAAATACAAATTTTATGGGAATGTGTAGCACATCCTTATGTAGAAACCAGCTAATGTAGAAACCAGCTATGTTTGGGTTTTTTTGAACACAAAAGTTCTTTTCCAAAAGAAGTTAGTGCTGATAACAGAAGTATTGATGCTTACGTTTATAGCATTGATGCTTATAGCTCTCTCTCTGTCTCTGTCAGGTATTTCGGATTTGAGTTTTTAGCCCCTTAAAAATAACCTTTGTCCAAAGTTGTTAATGTGTTTTTATGTTTATAGCTTAAGGACATCTTGAAGGTTAGCTAGGAAGCCTTGCACTGTCTTTCTGAGGTTAGGAGGTTTGCTACAATACTCTTTCAGCTGCGCAGACACTTTGAAGCAATAGCAACAAATGCCACAGCAGTATTAATGACAGCAGCGCGGGCCCGGCTGGAGCAGGGCAGATGCAGGAGCGAGCGAGCCGCGGCTCCGTGCGCCCCGCTCCAGCCGGACCCGCTCCGCTGCAGCGCGCCGGACTGTTTTGTCAACAGCTCCATCTGCAGCCCATGGGCAGCCGGGAGCCGCGCTGCCGGCACAACACAGCTGTCTGGCAAAATTAGATTTGAAAGGCAACACCTTAAAACACCTTTTTGCGGTTGAAATTTTGGCACTGTCAGGTTTTATATGATTTCTGAGAGTATAGCCGTAGGCTCTGTCAACGGGAACTCACTGGGAAAGAAGCAGGGAGGGAGCAAAAGGAGAAACGAGGCGTCGGTGCTGCTGAGGGCCTGCAAGCAGGTATAGCAAACTCTCCAGTCAGCTCTTTAAATACCTACACAGCAAATTAACCTGGATGTATGATATTAACTTTTTCTCCCTATTTCTTTCTGCAAATAGGCTTTTATTTGCAAGGGCCAGTTTTATGCTTTTGGTACCATGTCTCTTGTGTGACGTGACTGTGAGAATAGTGTAACTCACTCTGCCAGCAGTTGGATTTCAGTGGTGTAATGGGTATGTCCAGCAGTGGAGAAGTCTGAAGGGTTTACTTCAGAGTGTGGGGCAAAAATTAGCATTTATACCCGGGGTCTGTAGTCTGGCAACACTAGAGGGCTGTAGAAGTCTTTTCTAGTCACCTACAGGTGACAGGGGTTTTTGGTATCACTTGGTTTGGTTGTTATTCTTTTTCCTGGGAAGTGAAAGTGATACTGCTAATGGAGGTACTTGGCCAGGGCAGACAGTATGAATGAACATGCTAAGCAGCTTTCAAACCAGCATGGGTTTTAAATGTCTTTCAATTATGAGAATGAAAGGAGTTAATCTATAAGTGAATATCTTTATACGTCCTGACATTTAATAATGTAGGAATTGTCATCACTTTGTAGAATCATTCAGCATAACACTTGTCTCTGCCTCACTTTATTTCATACTTTAATTAAAAACAAGTGAATGTAGGTTTGTGTTTTGGTTTTTTAATTTGTTTTTTTATTGGGGCGTTTTGTTTTTGTGGGGCGGAGATGGATTGTTAGGCTGACTTTCATGCATGGAGCTATTCCTAATTCTTCCATCTCTGTATGTAAGGTGTTAAAAGGCTGTATGTTGCCTTTAGAACACCTTCAGATATCTTTTTTGACCTATTGGTGCTCTTGACAAATTAAAATGCCATTCACAATGGACAGGAACATTAGTCAGTAGGCAGCAGTCATTCCCTGGCCACAGAACACAGTACACAGAAAGCCTTCCCTTCCCCTTTTCAGTCCTCATGACAGCAATTGCTCCTACATGTCTGTATAGATGGGTGGGACTTTGGTTTTAAAGATTAACAAATTTAGATCACTTCAGATAGGTGTGGAAGTGAATTCTACAGTGAAAGAGCACTCATATACCTTGTCATTATTTCCCTATCTTTCACTCAAAGGTGCTTCAGTGGAGTCTGTAATCTTAACTCATGGGGAGTGACTCAGTCTCTCAAAAAAGCAAGCTTCAAGTCATTTTGGGCTTTATAGGTCAAAAACAGCACTTCAAACTCCACTTGAAAAACAACAGGCAGCCAGAGCAGATTTGGAGAGCAGATGTCAAATGCTCATAAAGGGATACAAAGCATATCAAGCAGAATAGCACCTTCCTATAACAGTATGTTTCCAGGTTGATTTAGTGTGAGACCCAATACAGGGTTTATATCAGCAGTCAGATAGCTACTTGCTAAAGATATGTTTCCAAATGCTAAATTATGATATCATATTATAGCACGGAAATATAATTATGCATTTAGAGTTTATCCTCTTAATTTTCTGTGTTACAAGGTCATGTAAGAGTGCACTCAGAAGGGAGTAACACTGCTCAGTATATTCAGTTTCACCTAGAAAGAAGTCACCTCTATTCAAAACTCCCCTAACTTGGCTTTGTTATTGTCATTGTCTCTTTGAGAAAGCATCGAGAATTGTATTATACGACCTTGGAGATCCCAAATATAATGTGAGAAATTCAGAAGAAGAAGAAATTGCTCCTACATATTCTTCTGATCTGAAAGTCTTTCACAAGTCCTTGTGTAATTGTAAGTTTTGTATAAGTAGAACTATGTTTTTCTGGAAGTAATTCCCCTTGGTTTCAAAGATAGAGAATTTAAAAATAACTATTCATTTTCAAACATTATATTTTAAGATCTCTTAATAACATGCTATATGAACAATACTAATTAGTATATTCAGATTCTGATCTTAGATCAACTCTTGCTTTTAAATGCAAATATTCCCCCCCCCCCTTTTATCACTTTATTCTTGCCATAGACTTAATTTAATCTATCTGCTTTATTTTCAAAAACTGCAACAGGTTGTTTGCCCTGCTTAGGTGGCTCAGGATATACAAACCATGGCCAGTTTTCTGAGAACCTGGCTGGCATGAGATCTCAGTACACTTTATAAACTCAATCAGTCCATGCCTGTATTATTTGTGAGACCTTTTTACATCACTAGGAAACTCAGATGTCTCTCAAGTAGAGAGTAGCAGCTCTTACCAATGTGTATTGATACGATGTGACATTTTAAAATAGGTGGTAAAGAATGCAGCATCCAGTCTGCTGCATCTCTGACATGATTTCTATGTTCACCTTGTTAATAATGGTTTTTTGTTTGCTTGTTTGGGGGTGTTGTTTGTTTGGTTTTTTGTTGTTGTTTTGTTTTGTTTTTCTGTTGCAGATTATAATTATATGAATTTTATTTCAAGCTAGCATAAAACAGCCAAGTTTTGCTACTGTTTTCAAATGTCAGAATACAGTGCTAGTAGGGTTTGTTATCAACAACTGCTGCCAGGTGTTCATTACAAGAGAAGAATACAATAGGTACTCAATCTGTGTAAAGGGGGAAAAGAAATCATACAAAGTTGGAAACTAATCAGTTAGCTCTATCCCAGAAATTCTTTGTATTTTATTTCTGTTAAGAATAGACTCAAAGTGAACAAGCAAAGTGGGATGCTCTTTTACTAAACTGTCCAGGAAAGGACAATTTAAAAATGTATAGCAGATTCCTGCTATCACTACAGCTAAATGGAAATTTTGGGACAGTGTAGTTCAGGTTTGCAAACTATTGCATATTCTATTTTGATTTAATGGTGCATACAGTACCTGGAATGTTTATAGGGAGTTTGGAAATCCACTAAGCTGATTAAGGAGCATCAGGTCTTATTTAACTATATTTTTGCTTGGCATCAAGCAGGGCTTAATATCATTCTGGATGATCTTGTTGAGCTCTTTGTAACATTACTGCATTACTGATGTAATAACTTACTGGAGATAAAAAGTAATGTGATATCAGTTATTTAATTTCTTTTATTGATTTTTCTGACCTTGTAGCACTTTCCCCTGCATCAAGTGTGAATAGCATGACCAAACGACTGCATATTTGAATATAAAAATAAAGTAAAATTTCCAACTTGAGGAAAATTAACCTAGAGAGCATTTGTGCTATATGAGGGAAATAGGTTCTTGTCTCTTTGCTACTTTGCATGTTGAAGAATTAAATCATAATGCTTATTGTATCAGTAATGGTTCAGTGTTCTTGTGCCACATAATTTAGTAAGTTGTTGGTAACAAGGACATAATCAGCTAATTCTGATCAAACTTGGTAAACTGGTATGAATTCCATTGTGAGTCCTGTAAAATCCTGGGAAGTTGGACTGTATTTACAAATAGAAAACTACTGCTTCAGGAAAGCAGTCACTTTGTGAAAGAGAAAAAATTTTGCAGAGAGTAATACTGGATAAACAATGGAATGTGAGCTCGCAAAAATGAAAGGTTTTTAAAGATGTGACTATGCAAATATTGGGTAAGACTTAGCAGATTATATTGTCCCAGCTCTTGGCATTAGTATGACTATTTCATGAATATTGTGTCCTATTCTGGTGCCATTGGTTAGGAAAATAAAACAGAAAATGTCAGAGGAGCACAAAGAAATGATTGAAAGGACTGGAATACATGCTTTGCAATGAAAAGCTGAGCTTAGTCTAAAGAAAGAAAAGAAAAGTAGACTTAGATATTTGATTAGAAGGTATAAATACCTATACCAAGAACAAAAATTTGCTAGTGCTTGTCTATTAAACTTCAGGCAGGAAAATGTTGACGTGTAATGGCTAAAAGCAGAATATAGACCAAATTAAACTAAAAATAAGGTGGATATTTTAACTAATCCTGGAAACTATTTTCTGATGCAATTGATAGATTTTGTGTCGCTGGAAATAAAAATATGACCTTTATTCGTTTTCTTCCTTTAAAGATATAGTCTATGTCAAGCAAAAATATTGAATTTGAAGCAGAAATAATTGAAGTGTAGTATCTATAATATACAGGAAGTCAAATAACCACAATATTTCCTGTCTTTAGAAGTGCATTAACCTAAAATAGAAAGCATGCATGCTTTCCATTTCTTTTCATTTCCTTTCTATATCCTAGCTGTTAAACTACATGCCAATTTGTTGTCTACTCATGAAAATACTGTGTGTGTAGAGAGCTTCCACTTATGTCAATGAGATTAGGGGATCTTAAGGTCATACCCTTCATATAGAATATAATTTATTTGGATCTTGGCTACCTTCCAGCTGATACCATAACGAATTCTACTTACCTGAAAGCATACAATTTTTTTTTCTTATTTCCAGTCAAGAATGTATAGCATTGTACAGGTGACCAAGTGTATTATGGGAAAAGTTTATCTTTCTATAGAGGATTTAATACTACCCTTCCCCAGGGGCAAAATGCCAGATTGATTTGATGGACCAGTTTACCATAGCAAATTGCATATTCTAGAAGCACTTTTGACCAAGAGTTAGTGTCTGTAGTGTACCATCTGTTAAAAGTCTGATATCTCTAAATTTAGATGATCGGTGCAGTCAATTTGGATAGTAAATTATTCATTTAAACACTGTAGTGGACACTTCACCACATGAAAGCCTGCTTCTGCTTCTTCTGGAATTTTAGTTAAGTAGGATAGAAAACTGGTGGATAAAAGCAAATTTATTTTTCAGTACTTGGAACTGATACAATTACCTCCATCCACAGAAAACCATGTATTAGTAGAATTTCACTTATAATGCAAATACACTAATTTGACACTCAGCACCATAAGTTATGAAGAATGAACTCAGGACTGCAAACTTTTGCATTACTTTGGGCAGACAGTTTGTAGGACATCACACCATGTATGTCTTTAAAATGCTCTGTCCTGAAAATGGGAGAAAGCAACACATAATGTGGAACTGCAGGTTTTTAAATTTTGCTTTCCTATTATCTCTTTATCCTTGTATTCAGTGGGGTATTGTGTAACTCCTTTGAGAGCAATGGCTAGTGACAAGCTGGACTTGCTGGTTAAGCCCTGTAAGTTGACGGCGTGTCTGGGCTAGACTGGTGCTAGGCCAGTAGTTTGTGACTGCCCAGTGGGCCAAAAAACCAAAAAATTGTGTCTAATAGGCTTGCTATAAAAACTGAAGTTTTCTTGATTGTAGAATTTAAAGGCAGCCCACTCCTAAAATCCTAACCCCAAATTTAAATTACAGCTGAAGACTGAGCTAACAAGTTGGTGGTGATAGGAAAAGGGGTACAGGATTTAAACTGAAAGAGAGTAGGCTTAGATTAGATATTAGACAGAAATTCTTTACTGAGAGCATGATGATTGACTGGGACAGGTTGCCCAGAAAAGTTGTATATGCCCCATCCCTGGAGTTCTGATCAACCTAGTCTAGTGGAAAAAGATGTCCCTGCCCATGGCTAGGGGGCCAGAACAAAGTGATCTGTATGCTTCCTCCTAACCCAATGAGCCTCCGATTATCACAGGTGTGATGGGTCTGACTGGTAACATTTTTTCTATCAGTTGGTTTTTAAGTCACCTAAGCACCAACAGAGAAGAGAACATCAGAAGCAGAGGGTCGATTTTTGGTTTCTTTTCAGCTTCTTCTTTGACAGCCTGTGAGACAAGATGGACTGTACCCTCTCATGTTCTGTGCTTCTGTCTCAGCAGTTCAGGTTTTGCCTTTTTCAGGTCTCTGAAACAGGCTTTGCTGGCGCTGTGGACCCATACATGCTGCCTATCAGCAGCTTCAAAGCCTTTGTAAGCCTCATATCTAAGTAATGATGGCATTGCTAAGTAACTTTGAAAGGTAGAAGTGAAACACATGTAACACATTAGGAAATATCAGTGCTGTTTCAGATATAATTCATGCTGGAGAATTAAGGAAGTAGCTCAGAGCTGACACGTTTTCAGGATCATCCACAGGAGCTGGTGGATGGTCTGCTACTCAGGCGTATGAAAGCAGGAGAACCAGCACTTTCAGTTAGTGTGATGGATAGTAGCTGCGTGATGGATAGTAGTATTATCACATAATATATAGGATTCACATGCTTGATTCCTTATTCAACAGTCTTGCATAATAATTTGTTAATTTTTTAAGCTTTGTTGTTAATGACCATGTTATGTTATGACCTGTACGGTAGGATAACACAACAATGGTATGGTGTGCTGCCACTGATCCGTCTTTATTTCTGGGGATAGATGTTTCTGAGAGAATTTTCAAATCAGGAACATTGATAGTCTTAAACTAAAAATGTAGCTCTAGTGAGAGTTTTTGTTTGAAGTCATGTGAGCACACTGAATTATCTCTTGCTGATTTGGATACGTGTGTCTCTAAGAGCACAAATTTTACATAGGTGTTAAATAAAAATTAAAAGATAGTGTACATAAAACTCAATCATAAAAGAAGAATTCTATAATGTTTAATTATGTGTGCTTTTCTGTTTTCTTTCCTTTGAGATTAATGATGAAAAATATTTGTCCAGTAAGAACTCTCCTTATTTAGAATATAAGTTAAAATAACTATAATGTGTGGCTTGTTGGAGGGAGGAAAATTATTGGCATTTTGAAAAAAGTAACTACAGACTGCATGTACATAATTATGAAACACTAATTACTTAAAGGTCACAGAAAGAGTTTTCAGCTTTTTTTAATATCCCATGGTTTCCTTTTTTATAAAGCATAGTAATTAAATTCCCTATCAACCATTTTCTTGTGGTGTCAGTTTACTGCAGTATTCTAAATAGAAATATGATGAATTTATGCTGGTATAGGACTGCTTATTCTGCTATTTGCTATTTTTGCTGATTGACACATGTCTGGAAGACACCTTAAGAAACAATATAATTAGTCTATTTGCATTGCCTGGAATTAGGTGACCTTTGGTTTTTGACAGTAATTAGACTATCCCTGCTGTACGCTGTTACTTGCTGTTAGTCTCTAACCAGGCAGAAAAGGAGTCCAAGCAGCTCATTTAGTGAGCTACAAAAGCTTTTCAAATGTCATTAAAATGAAGAGGAAATTATAATTAATAGTACGGTCTCATTTTATGGATGTGTCCTACAGATAAAACATGGCTGGAGCAGTTATTTATTTAGCTGAAAACCCCCTTAAAATAAAGGAGTTTTCTCAAGTGCTACTGAACCTGAAAGAATGTGCGTGTTCTGAGTGTTTTCTTCTCAGGATGTATCTATGTATGTGCACTCCATAAGTGGTTCTCGAAGAGCGCTGAAAAATGCACATAGCTGTATATTTTCTTTCTATAATCCAAAGCCACACCTCTTGTATCCATCTCTTATATAATGCTTCATTATATTTTTTTTTTGTTTGTTTGTTCATAAAAGAAATTAAAAGGCAATGTGGTAAATTTTTGAGTAATATTTTTTGCACTATTCAAAGCAACTTGAAAAATCTCTAAAAACCAAATCCCCAGGTACTTGCATGCTTGATCATACATGGATGATATCCTCCTGAATGAATCCAGCCCTGCAATACGATAAACCTAGGTTGCCATTACAACAAATTGAAGGCTCACGCTTTCCTTTCTGGCAGCTAATTGAGGCACCCAAGTTGATAGACTGGATTAAATAGACTCCTATATTAGGTCTCGCTTTTGTGCTTCAAGTTGCATGGTAGAATGATTCAAAATTGTAAGGTACCTGTAGTAAATGGCTCACCAGAACTGAATTTTACACAAAATATCAGGACTGTGTTGAAGATTTACCAGTAAGTAATGACTGCTTTTAACCCAGTTAAGGTAATAATCCAGTTAAGATAACTGATCTATGCATTTTTGAGATCAGCTTGTAGCACTGTAGCTCTAGAAGGCAAATGAGCCATATTCATAGGACAGTATTAAAAACCAGAAATGACCACATTCAACTAACTTCTGTGATATGCTCTTATTTTGTTGATCATAGTGGCTGTGGGTTAAAAACCCTTTCCATTCATAAATGCTGAATGTGGGACTGAAAGGGTTGAAAATAGGAGACTGGCGAGAAGAAAGAGTTGTTTTTAGAATTGTTTTTTGCTCAATATGACCTTGCATCTGGGGGATGCTAAGAATATTCAGTCACATTATTTTCTGTCTTTCTTGGGAAGTGGCGTTTCTGTAGAAGATAACAGAATGCTCTAAGGACCTAAAAAGCATTCTTCACAGCCCTAGCCCTGTGACAGAAAGGGGGGAGGGAGATAAGAAGCTTGGAGATTGTAAAACACAGCCTGATGAAGAATTGTGCCTTCTCCAGAAATTTTGGTATGTGAGCCAGGAATCGTGGCGCGCTTTTTGCCCCTGCTAAATTGGATTAAGCTTCAGCTGTTGATTGTGGCCATCTTGGTATTATCGCAAATATTTGGTTCACACACAAAGTGTGTTTCTTTCAGAAGATTGTTGGAACCTTTTCGGGAGGGGGGCTGGTTAAAAACATCAATTCTTAATACTTTTCTGAGATTAGTATAAATATGTATTATCTATTTTTATATAAATATCAGAAGAGTTATTTTACCTGAGTACACTGTATGTATAGTATAGCTATGCATGCAATTTTATGTCTCTGGTTTCATAAATAAGCATCAGATGTTATAAATTTAATTTAAATTCAAATTAATGTTAACATAATGTAGAATTAAATGCACTTGAATTAAGTGATTTTTAATCTAAAGCAGCAGATATGCTTTTCACTGCTGACACCACTGCTTCAAGTCCTCAGCCAGCAAGTGGCTTGGAAAGGTCAGCAAGTTGAATTTTCTTCTCAGGAAAAAGATTTATTCTACCTTATTTAAAACCTCCCAGTCCCGCATCTTGGAACACTCATCTTTCTGTGGCCAAAGAAAATAAAGTAGATTTACTGTTCTATAATCTACAGATGCCTGTTTCTCTCTGTAACTGTTTGTGCCCCTGAATAAAAAGTTAAAGGAAAGTTATCTAGGATGTCTAATTTCAACTTAAACATCTGATTTTAAATTTCAAGACTGAAATACATTGATCATGCCATTCTCTAAACTTTGACAGCTCTGAGTATCATCGAAGAGCTCAGCTGAAAGAAAAACTAACTTCCGCTCCTCACACTGCAGTTCTGTATAGTCAAACCCCCCCCCAAGTTCACTGAAAGAAGGCCAGGGACTCATGTTACCATCCATGCCACCCTATCTTTCAGTTGTTTGGGGCTTTTTTCCCTAACTTTTAGTCAAGAAGCCACTTTATTAGAGATCCATGTACAGGTGTTCCTCACTAGCTTGCCGAAAGGGTTAAAACTTTACAATGTCATAGCTAAGACTTCTGAAAACTCAGAGAACCTGAATCAGTTTTGACAGTAACAGCAGACAGGTGGACGCAAAAATGCATAAACTAATTTAGAACATTCAGGAATTGCTATTAAAAACAGAAGATTGACAGCTTGCAAACTTTTTTTCCTCATGATTGAAAAAAAAATCTTTTTCTTGACATTCTACAGTCTTTTGAAACACTGGTTCAGTGAGATGTCAAACTTATAAATGGAGCGTTCAATATAAAATGGTTATTTTCACTTTTTTTTTTTTTAATCTGTATTAGTAAATTTGATTTTTTAAAAATACCAATCACAGGAAAATCCAGTTATCTATAAAATTACATCATGTGGATGCATGCCAAGAGCACTGTTGGCAGAGAGCTAGGCTTTAATAGATTCAACTGTCTGAAAAATCAGACACCTTATAATTGTCTGATGAAGCAGAAAGATATAGGCACATCAATAGGCTGCTTACCTGACCCATTTTAGATATATTTCTATCTAAATGCAATCACATCATAAACTTCTTGTTTTTTCATTAATTTTTGACAATTTATATTGGTTACATTGAACAAGGTTTACACAATGAGCTAAGATTGCATCCTTAATTTTAATAACTATTGTTTGCTGAGTCTCACATTGTTTGATTGCCAGTGGCGAAATATATGAAATTTTGCCCCTCATTTAAGCTATAAGAGTGGAAAGCAGACCCTCTACATTGTGACTCATCCTCGAAACAGTGATACTTAGTTATAGTAGTTCATTAATTGCTCAAAAAATTAATCGATTTCTATACTGAGGCAAGAAATCCGAAATTCTTAAACAATTCTTAAGTGAGGACTGCTTTGAATGGTCTCTGACCAGACTTGAGCAAACAGCCACTGCTTGACTGAAAGAGAAGGAAAGCAACGAAAACATAGATGTTATATTTTTTTTAATGTCCTTATATTAACCTGATAATACCTATTAAGGCTATTTTAGGAATTTTCCCATACAGCCAAGTCATTTTAATTCATAAATTGCCAAACATATTGATGATAATGTTTCATTTTGATAGTGAGAAATTTTATAATGCCAAAGTGAGTGGCTGGGAGTAAAGCTTTAGAGTAACTGGTTGAGTGCCATGTCATGTTAATTTCCTTTGTGAACAGATTTTTGTGTTTGCCACTTCAAGTTTACTGAATCCCTTATTTTTTGAACAGCTGGGTGAAGGTAAATGCTGTTGAATAACCTAATTTAAAACAACATTATTATAAGCAAATTCAACTGAAAATATATTTCTAGCTGAGGGTTAAAATAATGCAGGCTGTTACTATTTTCTATGTTTTTGGGGGTTTTTTTTTGGTAGCATTCTATGGATGTGTGGAAGTATGAAAAGAAACGCATACACACAAACACCCCTTTTTACAGAATCCCAATCTGTAATTTCAATACATTTCCTGGATAATGAGACATAAATACAGATATTTGTGAATATTTTGTGTAATATAAAATCTTAGTGCAGATTTCTGAAGTGAGGTCTATCCACATTTAAAAAGACATGTAAATACACAATTGCTATGCAGACACAGATATAATGGCCATGGAAAAATGAAGTATTTTGTCAAGAATATTTTAGGCCAGATTATTATCAGAAGTGGAAAATGAAGGCTTTATAGATGTAATTAGAATTTTTTAAAGTAAATTAAAGCATATACTTTAATAATTTGTAATGAGTTCGTGTTTGGTTAAGAAGGCTTTGAAGGACACTTTTGGGTTTTTCTTAGTGTTGGGAAAGTGTATTATCTACAAACAACCTCCCTCAACTATGGCTGATGTTGAAATTACAGTTATATTAATGTCATCTCTGTTAAACCTCTTAAGGTAACAAGTGCAAACTAGGGGTTGGTTGGAAAGTGTTCTCATTTCTTGTGCACAGCATTTACGATTTATTCAAGTTTAAAATTGTTTGGAATAAGCTACATGGAATTGATATTCAGTATTTTCAAATTTATAAAGGGAAAAAGATTATTGTCTTTTCATCACTTCCTGTTAAGACAATTAATTTTCCTAATCAATATTTTAAAATATAATTTCTTTATAAAGGAGGTGAAAATGTCTCAAATTATAGCCCACAAAAGATTCTGAATGTTAAACCTACTAGAAAACTACACAAAATACTGTCCACCTTTTCAATTTCCTTATAATATAGAACTGTTACAGGAGAAACAGTAATGGGATATGCTTGTATATAGAAGCCCTAAATGTACAACAAAGATGGCTGTAGAAAATGTTTGCAAACTTAGGATTTTTTTTCATTCATATGGAGTGGGGAATTTTTTATCACCAAAAATGATGAAAAAAAGTTACAAAGTTGTTTTTGCTCTAGTCATTTTAAAAAGACAGTAAATTTCTTGCAATAGCTTTTTAAAATTTAGTTTCTAAAGTCACTTGATTCAGTGGGAAGTGTAAAGGAAAGGCTATCTATTATATCGCGAATTTTCTAGTTCTCTACAAGCACCCACAGAAGCATTTGTGAGACTATCTTTAGCTCAGAAGTCTGTGAAATTAGAAATTTGGGAAAAAAAAACAAAAACATTTACTGACCCTTAGCTACAAAGTTATCTAAATGCTTTATTAAATTCCATATAGCTCTAGAACTACTGAGAAGTGGATTTAACCTGTAGTTTGGCTAGGGATAATATTTTAAAATTATTTGCTAGCATTATCTCAAAGCTGTTACGACTACCTCACCCCCTGCAAAACAAAATTAGAAGTCAATACCAAACATTTTGTTATCCTCAGATTTTAGTTTCTATATTTCTTATAATAATAAGGGTGGAATTTCAACAACTAAAACATGGATGCATACAAGGTATCCATTCTATTTTATACATAAATATTGTAATTGAAGTAACCCATATTAATTTAGAGAATTTATAGCAAATCTCAAGGTATTCATTACTCTTTTAACCTGCAATAGTTTTAAATACTAAAAGGAAATGGGTCTAGAATATTTAATCTGCAACCATTTTCCCTTCTGTATTTCTCATTCTACCAAGTAAGTAACAGAATAATCAGAAGTTCTTTGAAAGTTATTAAAACAAAGTGTCATCGACAGCCTAAGATGTTAAAATAGAAAGTTGTCACTGACATTTTACCTATGCAAAAAGAGATTCTAATCTCAAGATGTGGAGATAAAAAAATGACAGATAAATGGTAAATAGAAGTACAGTATAAAGGTGTCACTTCTCTTTTGCATCTCTAGCTGCTTTCCTTCTCAGCCTTATTCAAATTTATTGCTGATTCTTTTCAATGCTATAAAATCCTGGAGTGTAACACAACCTCACATAATGCTTCTCACAACTTTTATAGTAGACGTATGATTTACTATTGCATTAAAACTCTGCTATCGAGTATTTTCTAACTGATTTTATCTCTTCTGTTGATGAATAAAATGTAAAATGAATATGTAATTGAAGACAAAGTTACTTATTGCAAACTACTTTGGGAAGCAAAATAGATTTAGATGTGTTAGTTTAACACTGACACAAAAGTGTCTCATGATGTGTAATTCTCATCTTTGACATCCAGGAGTTTCAGAATTTTAGCATACTATTAAATAATAATAAAATAAAATAAAAAAAAAAACAACAAATAAACAAAGAACCAGAAGGCTGTGACTCTGTGACTGCAGGGGCATACAATATTTTCCGTGCTTGATTTCTGCATCAAACAATTGGATAATTACTTTTCTTTTCATAATAGAGTTCAAATCTAATCCAAAAGCAATATTGTCCAAGCTGTTTCAATATATTCCAGTTATGTTTCACTTTTTTTTAATCAAAAAGTTACATTCCTAAATGATAGAAATCAGAATTATTTCAAAAGAAAAAGACATAAACCATTCTATTCATACAAAAAATTTTATGCACCAAGTTTTACACCTGCTCACTTTCCCTTTTATTCATTTCCCATTACTATTGCATTTCCCATTACTATTGCAATACTTTTCTCAGCAATGTTGCTTGATGATACAAAGAGAAATATAAAATGAAGAAAGAAATAAAAAAGAAAAAAAAAAAAGAGGGGTGCTGTATATTTCCTGCAGATGTGAGTGCTTTGAATGCCACATTTTAGAAGCTTTGGCATCCATTAAACAAGCTACCCCCTGTGGCTTAAAAGCAGGTTTGGTTGATACTAAATTCAGTGAGTTTTTTGCACAGGTCTATATGGTGGAGTTGCAATTTAGCGTAAAAGAACAGCTTGTAGTCTGAAATGTGTGGCATGCAGAAACTGTGATATGCACAGTGTGGACATAGTGAAGGGAGTATGTTCTGACTCCCGTGTGCAAGGATTTCTGCATGGAACTAACCTAGGCATGAATGGAGATGTTGCGTACCCCGCTGAGTTGCCTTTTGTGCTTTTATTGCAGTGCTTGTACCAGACTTACACACTGTTTCTCTGCTGGTTTCTCTTCTCAGAAGAACAGTGGGAGCTGCACTTACTATTTGCTACCAATTCTTTTTCCTGTTTGCTGCCCTGTCAGATTTACTTGAAAGAATTTTTGGAGCAGTGGAAAAAATGTTACAAGAAGGCTGCCATTTATAAGAAGCCTTTTTATTAGGGTTTTTTGAAGGCTCTTTTTTTCATGAATGATCTCAAGCTTTTGAAATGTTTTTTCCTTCTGAATTGGAGCTAAATCTGAAAATTCATATGAAGGGATTTAAAAAAAATAATTTCCGTTTAATCACTTTTATTTAAATTCTATTTTGTACTGTAATACATAGAATAATATAAATAGAAAAGGAACAGGATGACAGTTCATGTCTGCCTGTGACAGCACGGTTTGGGATTTGCTAACCTAGTAGATCTCTTTCAATTCCGTGAATAGTAATTTCAGAAGAAAGGATTAAAGACAGTCATCATCATCAGCTTTTTGCTTCTTTGAAACAAAATTTCAGCAAAATTACAACACTCTGTGAGCTGTTTTACTGTTCCAGTAGAAAATATGTGTAATATACATTTTTAAAAATTACTTGTAGGAGTAGACTGCCATTTTTTAACAGAGGTGTATGCAGAACAACATTTTGAGTTTCTGCCAGCTTTTTCCTTCAGCATGGATTGCTAAAAGGTGAAATTGTGCTGGTAACCTTGAATTGCTCTTATAAATCAGTAATCCAATAACAATCTTCTACCTCCATTTTTCTTCCCCTCCCTATGGGGTTTTAATTTAGAGTGAATGAATGAACCACCTAATTTTTTAGTGAACTGCATCATTTGCAGACAGGAAAGGCAGTGATGTCTTGTGAAGGCTTACCTAGAACAGGCTAGACAGAGATAAAGAATAAAATAGGTATTTATTAGAAGGCCTCAACGGATACACCTTGGGCATTGCAAGAGCCCAGCCAGGGCTACACCCAAGATGAACCCAAGATGGTTGCAAAATAGACGTTTGACCATAAGGTCCCTCACTTTTATAACTTCTGGTCCATTTGCATATTGGAGTTAATTGTCTACTTATAGCTTTAGGTTATGAAGTCCCATCCTTGTTTTTCTCTCTTCAGTCCACATTGTTTATGCTCTTGGGCCTGAGATTTGGATTGGTTGTCCTTGGTCCCAGGTGAGGAAAGGAATTGTTTTGTCTGCCTACTCTGTGAAGAGAGCTTACCATCCCCTAACATGAATCTCAAAACTACACATTAAAGCAGTACAAAATCTGAAACATATAAAAGCTAAAACTTGAGGTGTCGGCAGGGTGCAGACCAGAAGACTGTGACCTTACTACCTTGTAACCCTGTGGAAGCCAGCAGAGGATTTGAATTAAGAAACAGAATAGCAAACAGGAATGCTATACTGAAGCATTCTACTCAGTTCTCTAGCTTTCTACTCAGACTTTTCCTAGCTAAGTATTACTTACCAAAAGACAAGAGGCTTATATAAGTACTTAATAACGCTATCTCAGGAACATTTTAATAACAAGCTTTGAGAAAGGAGATTTTAATTACAACTATTTGAGAAATTAGAACCTGTGGCAAAGAAAGGGTAAGAGTCTGATCTGAAGTCAGAAAGCAGAGCAGGGTATTAAATTCATGATTCACAATTTTTAGTCCCTACAGTAAATGCCTTAACACCGGAGGTGTGTATAAATCACTTATCTCACTTAATCAATTGTCCTTCATTGCAGAGGAGTTTGGATTAGTAGCATCTGTTTTTCTCATTTTCTGTCTGCCTTTGGCAAAAAGCTTAGTCTTCTGAGAACCAAAGTGCTAACTAAAGTCTTTGGGCTTAATTTAAGCGCTTGTGGTTGAAGCTTAATGGTTTATGATATATGGGAGGTCAGAGCAGATGATCTAATAGACCCCTCTCACCTTAAACCATATGAAACTGCACGGACTTCTGAAATATGATAAAGCTAGAGCCAGTGTCACAGATCACAGTGATAAATGCTGAACAAAACCTTCTGCTTGGCTGCAGCCTGAGAACAGGACTGACTATGAACATCCCAGTGCTATGAAGAGATTCAGCCTGCCCCTGTATGGCAGAGAAGAGCAGCAGTGAGGGAATCTGAAAAAGCTTCAAGTCATTTTATAGCTGGCATGTTTTGTGAAAAAAGAGATTTGTTGGAAAGTAAGATCATACTTAAAAGAAGTACGTTAAATGCTTAGTATTTCAAGAATGGGGTTCACCTAAATGAAAAGCTGACATTTTCTTATCAAAGGAACAAAAACTGCTAGGTACAGAGGACATAGATTCTTTTTCAGAGTCCTTTGGCTTAGTTCAGCTAACAGATTCTCTTGAAAAAAAATCAGTAAGTCTGAAGTAAGGGACTGAGTTCATTATGACCACTGAGCTGAAAATTTCTGAAAAACACAATATATGTGAGTTTCTAGAAGGGTCTAAACCTATTTCAGTATGTACCAGAGAAAAATGCTGCTTGAGAAAAGGGTTTCATGTCCTTCATTATAGGTGTGTTTCAGTCACAGCAGGCTGGCAGTTCAAGCTCCACTGAAAAGCTGCTGCAGAATAGAAGTTAATTAGAAAATGCATCAGAGGTGGAGTTTTTGTGTGGAAATAGACCTGCTTTTTGTATACATATTTCAGTCAGGAAAAAGCTGCCACTCTCAGATGTGTAGAGGCAAAATAAAGATAAGTGACAGCCATATCTAGCTCCTGAAATATGTGCAGAGGCAACAGCATTGCATTTCACTCCAGCTGTTGTCATCCTTTCCCCCTGCCCTCTCCTTCACTGAGCAGCATGACTGCTCTTGCTATTGCTTGGAAGATTTACTCAGCAAGTAGGTCTTGTGATGTAGGACACTGCACTGCTGGCTCTGCTGCCCTTGTGCAGTGAGAAGGACCTAATACCTTATAAAGATCCAAAGACAGGGATTTAGGGAAGGGGAGTTTTGTGCATAAGATTTGGTTTTGTTGGTTTTTTTTTTTCTCTTTTTAACTCAGATTCTTAAGTATTGTCATTACAACATGGAAATGAATGGAGCAGGACCACATTTTATATAGTGTGAGGAAGAGATGTTGCTCTAATCATGGTGTAAGATAAGAAGATGGATAGAGATTTCAGTTTTGTAGACATTGATGAGAGATGGTTTTCTTAATCTGTCGGACAGAAAGAGTTAATACAATTTAGACAAAATCTGGATGTAAACACCTAGGGAAAGGAACCTAGAAACATTAATTAAAACAGCATTGCTTTATTATCACAAACAAAAAATAAGAAAGCAATCAAAAAACTGCAAAAGCACATGAATTTCCCTATAGGTCACTTCCTACATACAAGCCCAAATTCTAAATGCGCAGAATGCCTCAGATGGAAACTATAAATTTCTAAAGAACCACATAATAAAAAAATAATGTTGTGCTAGCCAAAATAAAGTTGTTTAAGGCAAAAAAATCCAATACACACTTATGTTAACAAAGACAAGTACATATCTAGTGTAAACATCAGGTAAATACTACAGGTAGCTACCTAAACAGGGTGCCCAAAGAGAAGCAGCAAATCTGGGAAAGGGTCTGAGGGAGCTGGGGCTGTTTAGCCTGGAGAAAAGAAGGCTCAGGGGAGACCTTATTGCTCTATGACTACCTGAATGGAGGTTACAGTGAGGTGGGAGTCAATCTATTTCCCAAGTAAGAAGTGACAGGAGAGGACAAAATGGCCTCAAGTGGCACTAGAGGACCTTTAGTTTAGCTATTATGAAAAAAGCCTTTACTGGAAGGCTTGGAATGGGCTGCTGTGGAGGCACAGGAGATGTTTAAAAGATGTGCAGTTGTGGCACTTGGGGACATGGTTTAGTGGTGGACTTGGCAGTGTTGGGTTTATGTTTGGACTCAATGACCTTGAAGATCTTTTCCAGACTAAATCATTAAATGATTTTATGATTTTGTCTTTCAGGTGATGCCTTAAGTTTTAGCTTTCATATTTTCCAGATTCTGTACTGCATTAGTATGTAACTCTGAACTTCATGTAAAATGTTGGCAAGTCCTCTTCACAGTTCAGTTAGACAAAACAATGCTTTTCCAGCAGGAGAACCAAGGGCACCGTTGCAGCTTCAGGCCAAAAAGTGTAAACAACATCAAGCTGAGGAGAGCAATCTGGGAGTCTGGGACTTCATAACCTGAAGCTGTAAATGGACAATTAACACCAGTACTTAAATGGACCAAAACTTTAAAAAGTGTGAAAATGTGTGATCCATCATCCATCTTGGGTGTAGCCTCAGCCAGGCTCCTGTGCTGCCCAAGGTGTATCATTTGAAAGCCAATAAATATCTACTTTAATAAATACCTACTTTATTCTTTTTAAACTGTCTAGCCTCTGTTCTAAGTAGCCTCCCAAGGCATCACAGGAACACAAAACTTACCCTGAACACCCATATTGACTGAGAGACTGCTAATCTCTTAGTCTCACAAAGAAACTAAAAATATAAAAGCGGCTTCATGGAATAAATTCACAACTGGCAAAACTGGGATTTTGATGGGATTTCAACAACATATGGTTGGCTGACAAAAATTTCTAGCAGAATCACAGAATATTTTGAATTGGAAGGGACCCACAAGGATCACTGAATCCAACTCAAGAATGGGCCATAAAGGTTTGGACCCACAAACTTGATGCTATTTGCAGCGTGTTCTGACCATCTGAACAAATTCTGCAGTATGTTGCTCTTCATCTTACTCAGAATTTGTTCATTACCAGATCTTTAGAACATTGTTGTCCAGCTTCCTCCTTTCCATTTTTTTTTTGTAGATGAGGACCTGTGTTGTTTGTGATTTCATGGTGATTCTGCAGGTCAGTTGAAATTTGAATTTTTGGTTGTATTAGAAATGGGTAATTGTAGCAATAACATGAAATTGGCCTGGATGGTACAAAAGAGCTCTCCTAATAAACATATGGGTGTGTTACAAATATTCTATTAAAGGGATGACGTTACAATGAAAGGTGGGGGGCTTGGTAGTGTTTTGGTTTGGGATTTTTTTTTTAATTTGTTTTATGTTTGTTTTTCTTTTTTAGGGTTTTTCTCCTTCCTATTAAATTCATCACAATTCCTATTTGTCATTATCCAAAAAAGGAAGAAAAAAATCTACATAAAATTGCACATGAAAATTGGAGGGGCCTAAACCACATTTTTTACCTATACATTAAAGTAAATGTTGACTTCTATTATTATGTAAGTGCACCAGAGTGCAGATAGGGAAAGATTGTGCCTATATATAGAGAAATCTTATCCAGCTAAAGAAAGTGAAAAGCATTGAAGGACACATTAAATCATCTTTTTCTTTTTAGCTTTACTAAATATAAATCAGAAGATTTAAAGATTTAAATTTAAAAGCATCAAGCTAACTGAGGTAACTACAACCCTCCCTAATCAAACACCATCAATATGATAAGTCATTCTTGCAGAGGTTACACTGCCTGGCATACTGCCTCTTAGTTCCTGGAAGAGTGATTTCCTTGTCAGCTTTTCTGGTGATGAGAAAGGGTGGTTTTTGGCTTTTTTTTTTTTTTTTCACTCTTTGTATTTAGCAGGTGTCCGGATACAAAAATCACTTCTCAGCTGTGCATTTGGGATTCACTTTTTATGTCAGTATTATGACACTTAAGAGTGTCCTTACTGAAGAGATTTTGGGGTGTGTGTGACCTTTATATCCAATCCCATCGCATATTTATAAAAATTAAACCTCATCGAGGTATTCTCTAAGTTGAGATAGAAATGTCAAAATTTTCCTGAAGAATTTTCTGATTTTACATTTACTAACAGCCCGTTGCCATTTTCTGCCAAGACAGCACATTATCTTTTCTTCTTATGATTGCTTGCTGCAAGCAAAGGGTTAAATCAATATGAAGATAGTAATTTCAAGCTATAAAAGAAGTATATGAATCATGTAGTTTAGATTCTTTATGCACTTAAATGAGTATTTTGTGTAAGCAGGGGTATTTGGCAACCACATGTTATTTTGTGTAAATGTGCTTAGATTGGTAACCACAGGTCATAAGTGCAACTTGATATTAGGCCTTAGCTGAAATAACGTGTGCTGGTAAGCTGAGCATTTTGAGGTGATGATGGGCTTGGGCACACAAACTTTAACCTTCCCTCAGAGGAACACAATGAAAAACTTCATTGAATTTCTTTCTGGGTGTGAGTGGTTAATAACAACGTTGTGCTGATAATAAAAGACAATCCAATTTTTATATAGACTGTGTATTTTTTTTTCAGTGCTTCCTGTATTATTAATCAAGAGGTGGAGATGGACTCTGGCAAAGGACAGATTAAATAATTCGGAGTTATCCTGTTTCCTCCTTGCTGGGATGAGAGGGGGGTAGCAGAGAACAATTGCTCAGCCTCCATGAAGGTCCTCTTGCACATGGATTGACTTAACTGACTTTCCTGCTTAATACTCCAGACGATGTAATGAGTTGATAGAACAGGTGGTATCGCTTAACAGATGGATACTGCATGCTATCTGTCTTTAAAGAACTGAAGTGATGATTTTGATTTGCTTATCTAGTATCTTGCTGTAACTGGGTTTTGAATGAGGTCTTCCTAATTATGAGTAATTTCACAGCTGAGTGACTTTATTCTTCTATTAGTAAGAGTCACACTAGTCCTCTTTAGGCACATGTATATCTATTATTGCTAGCAAGTGTCCTTTCTTTCTTCCACCTCAATAGTTAAGGTCTTTTTTTCTAGCTGCTATTTGTTTCAGCACAGTACACATTAGAACAAAACAGCCCCAGTTTACTTTGTGTATGTGAGGAGACAAATTGGAGAGTAGGAGCTCTCTCTGTGCATAGGTGAATTTTGACCTTAGATGCAAACAACATATTCTCAATGCTGAATGTTGGCAATTCAATGCAAATTGGCATCTTCACTTCCCCAGTCTAAAGAGGGCATGGAATAGCATATAGGCCACATAATTCTGCTGTCTGCTGTAATATCACAAGTTTGTGAAAGGTGGATATGTGGTTACAGGTTATCATAAAAGTTAATTGCCTTTACTGGTGGGTAAAAATGTTGTGAACTAATTTCACCAGTTCATTTCAGACCTTTTCATTTAAACTGACAGAAGCAAATTATGGTGCTATAGCTCATTCATCCATGATTTCACGCTCCTGCAACCTAGGAAACAAGAGGCAAACCTCAAAGGGTTTCTCCGTGGTAAAACATTTTTAATTAGTAAATAATTCTGAAGCTGTGCATTCAAAGCAAATCCTCACTAAGCAAGCCATATTGTCACTTCCAATAACAGCACTTCCAGATTTTTCAATGACTGTGTGCATTGGTTTACTTTTCACAGCAGCTTTTTCTCCAAAGAGAAATAGTCAGAGAGAGAAAGAGAGTCAGTCCTGAACACTGTTGTTGTTTCTTGCCAGTTAGACTAGCATACAAATTGAGCCAAGTTTGCCTTTGTGGAAGTATTTCAGTCTGCAATCCATGAGACTTAGAAACCAAATAGTCAGTGTTGAAAAATATGAGGAAATGTCAAACAAATATGCATTTATTTTAATGGATGTATGGTCAAAAATACTATTTTCTGGTGATGGCTTTAACAGACAGATTGAAAAACAGAAATGTGGCTGCCTTTGTAATGTCATTTTGCTTTGATTCATAACAAGTAGAAACAATCAGAATTCCTAGGCTAGGATCAAGAGAATATAAATAAAACAAACAGGAAATAAACTTGAACCACAGATCCAAATAATTATAAAATAAAATTGGTAAAGATGAATGAAGAAAGTTGTATAGAAAGCCTAGAATTTGTTTTCAGTTACTTTAATGTTCTTCCCCCACCCAGGACTGTCTTAGCAAAGCGTCCTCTCTCCCTATCTGTTTGCAAGTTGCCACGGCATATCCACTAAGAACAAATTATATTTAATCATTATTTTGAAGTTTCAGAATCTAGCACCCAGAAGCTGTTATTAATGATGCTTACTGGAAACTCAATCCAGCCCCCCCTATGGGGAATTGCAATACAAGTATTTAATTACCTAATCACATATCAATCATTATATCCAGAGAATCTTGATCCTATTCAGTGCACAAAATCTTCAGTCCAAGTTAATGAGCTAAACTCAATATTTGCCTTCCTCCTTATTCACTATCTGTTGATGTTATTTGTTGCAGTGCTCATATCCTGTTTTGAAGACAGAGCTATTAGTTTTGTCACGGAATTTGCTGTGACATTTATCACTACTGTTTCTGAATGCTTTGCAAATATTAACTCACTGTTGCTGCACTCCAGTGAAGAAGCATAAGGATGTTAGTACTCTTTGTGGTTTTGAAGTGGCACATAAGCCACTGTTGTATGCATGATCTCAAATTTAGACCCTAAATTAACCATTCAGGAAATACAGAGCAGAAACTAAAGGAGAAATTACCTGGCTTCAATAACATTCCATCTTACTTAGAGGAGGTCATGCAGACATTGGTTTTAGTCAGCGTAAAGTAAATGGCTTTGACAGAAAGGAATTCATCCCACCTTAAGGATGATGTGTTTAACATGGCATCCTTGGCATATGCCCATTTCTCTTCACTGGCTTGAAAAGCAATCTATTTTTTTCACCCTAATTTGTCATTTGCAGAAAATGCAACAACTTCCTTAGTACCATATACATTCTGTATAGTGAAAGTAGGGATAAAATCTTATAGAGTGGGATTCATCATATGGCTTCTCCAGGAACATTATTTAAACCTTTAACTGATACCTTTTAATACCTAGACTTGGAACAAATGATCCATTCCTGATCACTAGAATACTATTTACTACAGAAGTTTCCTTATTCCCAGGAGAGTTCTGTCCTATTGCCATTGAGTCAGGGCATATTTTCTCGGACATTCTCTTTGTGGATTTCTCCTTGTCTTTTCCATCTATTTCCTAGTCCAAACTGCTCAGGCCAGCTAGAGGCTTTTCTTCCAATTTTTTGTAACATTCACTTCCTTTTACCACCTTCCTCTTTCCCTACTGGTAAGTAAGAATCAATATCTATCCTTACTTTGTCCTTGGCTTGTCATACCCACTTGGTCTTACCCACTATCTTTGTGTGGCCTTTCATGTCATTCTTTTTTCCTGACTACAAGGTTCAAACTACTTCCCTGACTTCAGTCCTCCTCTTTCTATCCAGTTTCAGTCCTCTCTCTGTTATGTTCTTTTTAAAGACTCAGCCTCATTTCCACTGTCTTGGTCAGTGCACATGCCTTCCTTTTCAATGATCTAGCTCATGTCTCCTTGGGGACCTTAATTTGCCTCTTACATCTGGCTCCAAAATACAAGAGAAAGTGTTGCCTTCCCATAAATTACTGTATTCTTGAACAATGCAATGCATGAAAAAGGATATTCGGGCTTGCTTTCCTGGATTTTAGTTGTCAAAAGAGAAATCAGTAAATAAATGATAAGTAAAAAAAAAAAAAACCCAAACAAACCAAACAAAACCAAATGAAGAAACTGAAGCACCACATTTAAAGACATTATGAAATCTGCTTGAAAACATATCTGCCTTGCTAACTCATCTCCCTCAAATCACATGTTCAGCAATTGATAGGAATGAAGCTGTTCTATAGTGTTTACTTTCTTCAGACTTTCATAGTCTAAACTACTGCAGAGCAAAATTAACCTCCTTCTTGTCAGTCTCCTGCTGCTCAGAGAGTTTTGAATAGCAGCAGGAAAATATGAAGAAAGACTCTTGT
Source organism: Euphonia xanthogaster (assembly GCA_034509185.1). NCBI lineage: Eukaryota > Metazoa > Chordata > Aves > Passeriformes > Fringillidae > Euphonia > Euphonia xanthogaster. The sequence continues at coordinate 61,882,153 of JAYDZK010000001.1, read as the reverse complement.
CAGTTTTAACTCGGCTGTAGCCTGTCAAATCTTTGGGTTACAGCAGTGGCACTCCAGCTGTCTGTCTGCTGATTTAGAAAGCAAGCACCGCATTGCCTTCATTCAGTTTACAGTTTCGAGACCATTTTTTCAGAATTTTTTAAAGACCTTAGATTCTGCAGAAGCTGATAAGAGCTTGGAAAGAGTGAATGTATTCACTTATAACTCAGAGCAAATTTCCAGGTTGACATTAATTTAGTTTCCCCATGTAAGTGAACTGGAATTTAAGTACTACATTGCATTTTGATATCCTGATATTTCTTTATGATGAATATCTCACAGAGTGTAATGAAATTAACCCAAGTACTAGAAACATCACAAGAAAGTGATCCTGCTGAGTGTTCAGCTGAATGAACAGATAGGCAAATGGGCTCTTTTAACATTTGAGTGAGTCTCAGAGGAATTATGAAGGCAAGTACTGGCATGTAAGAATCTAAAGCCTCAGCCACATTACAAATATTTTCTTCAATGATTTTAAAAAGATTTATTTTTTCTGCTTATACACAGTTATGGTTACAGTTATTGACATCACTTGGCGGATTGTATAACAATGATGCTTCATGTGAATATCAGATAGAATCCTCATCTTGAAATCTGTAGTTTCTTGTTGCTTCAAAACAAAATGGCAAATGAAGGAAGATCTTTCCCCTGTCAGCCTTCACTAATGTATTGCAGATCCTGTAATGTTGTCCTTCAGAGTCAGAATGCAGTGCTGAGTGTAGGCAATATTAGAAAACATCAGCTAGTTCCCTAACCCCCTCAATGCTTTACTGTAAAGCATTTTAGAAATAAGCTGTCATGTTGGAATTGCTTTGTACAAGTCCTTTAAAGACAACAATTGTGAAAAAATCAAGCTGCCCTCTCTCTCCTTGGCCTGGAAGGACCTGGGTATTCTCGCTGTCTCTGCAGCCAACTCCACTGGAATCTGAAGAATTACTTCAAAGTTTGATTGTTGGTATCCCAAACCCTGTTACACTCTGGACAATGCTTAGGGAATTAGTTTCAGACCAATATTTAGGGTCTAAAGAAACATGTCTGTTTAATCTGGCAAAAGCCATCTCAGCAGTATTATTAAGGCACTGATGAAATTTTCAAATGTTGCTGTCTTTGTTCTTCTTCCTCCTGGCATATATCCTGAATTGCTCCTAGATCAGAGAGATGTGAAAGTCCCTTATGATTAAGGGTCTCTTTGTGAGAGCGTGTGAGTGGCCCTCTGCCAGACCACTGCTTTTCATTTCTCTAAAATCTTCACCTGCAGATGACAGACAGTAGAGTGAATGGGTGATATCTGTTAGAAAGAAAGTGAAAGACAGAAAACTGTCATTGGAGTGTTGGCACATTCACAAATATGTGACTATTTTTCCATGCTTATCACAAGACGAGATAGTGGCCATTGAACTGGGTATTGCTTTGCAAAACTGTGGCCATTTAGGCATAGGAAGAGAGAAAAATTTTTAGGCATCTCATGTCATCTGCCTTAGAAGCTGTCCTTTCTATTTTGCTCTGCTGATGCCTAAGCTGCTGCAACTTGCTGATTTCAAGTGTTGGTAAACAATCTGAGAAGAGATGATGCTTTTGATTTAAGCAAATAGGGAATGATTAAAGCTTTTGATATCCTACTGCATCTGTACTCAACCAGGTCTGAAAGAAATTGAAGTGACGCTGCTGGATCCATGCAGTTGATGTGGGCTTCTGTATACTGTGAGGCTCTAAATTAGTTAATGTATCTTGTACTTGATGGGACTTACTCAACTGGAAAAAAAAGACAAAAAAAAAAGAAAAAAACAAAACCAAAAGAAAAAAAAAAACCAATCCAAAACTCCAAACAACAAGGTTTTAGAATAACACTTAGATACCCTTATTTTAATGTAACATGTTAGTCTGGTTCTAAGTCATTATTGCCTGCTTTGTCTTAGAAAGAGCAAAGCCTGAAAATGGCAGAGTAATTATTTCTTAGCCAAAGTGTGCCTAAAAGATAGGAAACCTATTTCTGGAATTTACAGGGAAATTGTTACTAGGCACAGGGATTACGATTTTGTAAAATATTTATTAGAAATGTCTAGGTTTCAGGTCAATCCTGTTTTTTGACAGTCTCTTAAAAAATGTTATTTGTAGCAATTTTCAGAGTTTTCTGTGAAATAAAGCTTCCAAACCTTTTGCACTACCTATTATCTATGTTGGTTTGGTTTTTCTTCCTATGATGGGTGGTACTTACTGGTTTATAAGTGAGATTCTTTCCTGATTTCCATTAATAAGGGCCAGAACCTTATTATCATTATGGTTTTCTATTTTTTATCTAGATGTTTTAGGGAGTTTGGTCAAAGTCCTTATGCAGAACTTTTACATAGGTTATACAAACTATATATTGCATATAGAAGGGTGACAAAATCATTAAAATTAGGTGCAAACATGATTCAGATAAGAATATTTATTAAAAAACCCAAACCCACCAACCTTGAAGATGGTATGCAAACATGTATACCTAAATAAAATTTTCTTGAGGGTAATTCTGAAAGGAGTTTAGTGTTGTAGTGTTGTATACAAACTAGAGAGGGGTATTTCCACTTGAAAAGAGATGCAAGCATGCAATTTTTGTATAGATTATATTCTTGCCCTTGCCTCTGATACAACTGTAGTTCTACAGATATGTGTGAGAGTAGCTATAGTCTCCATCAACACATGTAATTTATAAGTGCACCCAGTGCTAAGCTGTGTAAACACTTTTAGATTCAGGACTCTCTTAATCATGGAGGATAGACTTATTAGATAAACGAAAAAAAAATTATATTTTTAGAAAATAAAACCAGATCTGCTCATTTCTCCAAAACAAGGCTAAAATGCTGGGAATCTAAGGGTCCTAATTGCAATTCCAAAAACTTCTCATGGTATTTCTTATTTATTTTATGTAGCAAAATGCATGTGAAAATTTTGACTCCCCAGACTAATTAATTCTGCTCACCGATATTCTGATTGGCAAGTTTTCTCTAGTCTGAGCTTTTGGGGTTCTGCTGTTCATATTTCTTAATTATTTTGCTAAAAAAAATTCTCACTATGCTCATTTGCCTCATTTAATTTCACTAAGTTATGACTGGATCCCAAGCAAAGGTCTTTTAAGAAGAATTTTCCACTTGTTTTTTCTTCTTTTAGCCTCTAGAGTTTTCATTGGTTCCGCCAATATGTGTGCTTTTTTGGCACCTGCTTTTGCCGCCTAGATTGTGTTAGTTCTTCCCTCAGAATCAATCGTGAGCAGCTTGCAACCAGATGCCTGATTAAAAAGTTAGCAGACCTTGAGTGCAATTACTTCAGCTCTATGGCATTCACGCATTAAACCCAGTGTTAATTGTTTCCCATTTTTGTAACGATCCTTATAATAGGATAAACCAGAAGAGATCATTTCTTGAAGTTAAAACAGCAGAAAATAAAGACATTTACTCTGATTAATCATCTCAATATGAAATTAAAAACAATCACAAGTAAATATAGAGGGTCTTTGTGCTTGATACCAGTGAAAATTGTTGTTGATACGGTTTGAAGTATTTATTCTGGAGCCTGGCACAATGCACATATATGTTGTATTAAAATTTAGACAGAAAGCAGGATTGAGTAAAGCAGTTTTTGAATTGCTGCTTTGAAGGAGTGTCACACCATTATTTATACAAGCACTATTTGGATATTACCATAGATAAATATCCATATCAGATAGTGTGTAGATGTACTCATACTTTCCCAGAAATGAATAGTTCTGTGGTTTCACTTGGATTATTCTTGTATGTTATCATGTCACTCTAAATAATAATCTTTGTATATTTAAAAAAAAATAATTAATTAAAATATCTTTATAGTAGCAATAAAGGAAAACTGAATGAGCAAGCTGAGTAGATGCTCACAGACTAATGACATAATCTAAGATTAAAACATCTCTTGTAATGATACCAAAACTTACATTTATGTATTTTTATAACCATTTGTTTATGCAGAGTATCATAGCGTCATAGAACTGTAGAATGGTTTGTGTTGGAAGGGACCTTAGAGATCAACTTCTTTCAATCCCCTCTGCTCAGGGCAGGGACATCGTCCACCTAGACAAGGCTGTTCAAAGCACCATCCAACATGTCCTTGGACAATTCCAGAGATGGGTCATCCACAACTTCTCTGGGCAACCTGTTGCAGTGCCTTATCACCCTCACGGTAAAGAATCCCTTCCTTGCATCTAATCTAAGATTTTCAGTTTAAAGCCATTCCCACTATGTGCCCTTATAGAAGTCCATCTCCAGCTCTCTTGTAAGCTCAATTTTGGTATTGGAAGGTGATATAAGGTCACTCTGAAGCCTTCTCTTCTCCAGGCTGAACAGCCCAACTTTCTCAGCCTGCCTTCACAGGAGAGGTGTTCCAACCCTTTGCTCATCTCTGTGGCTCTCTTCTGGACTCACTTCACAGATCTGTGGAGTGTCCACATTGCTGAAAAAGATGTTAAACAGCACCAGCCCCAAAAGGGACTCCTGAGGAATGCCAATTGTCACTGGTCTCCACTTGGAGATCAAACTGCTAACTGCAGTTCTTTGAGTGCAACCAAATTCCTTATCCACTGTTGTCCATCTGTCAAATCCATGCCTGTCCAGTTGAGAGACCAGGATGTTATGCAGGATAGGGTCAAATGCTCTGTGCAAGTCCAGGTGCTTTTCCCTTATCCACAAATATTGTAATCACATTGTAGAAAGCCAACAAATTTTGCAGGCATGATTTGCCCTTAGTGAAGTCATGTTGTCTCTGACCAATTGCCTCCTTCTTTTTCCATGTGTCTTAGCATAATTTCCAGTAAGATCTGCTCCATGATCTTGCCAGGCAATGAGTTGAGACTGACTGGCTTGTAGTTCACCAGGTCTGTTGTCTCCCTCTTTTAAAAGTTGAACTTATGTTTCTCCTTTTCCAGCCAGTTTATGTTTCTCCTTTTCACTAGATTCCCATGACTTCAGATGGATAGTGGCTCAGCCACTTCACTTGCCAGTTGTCTCAGGAGCCAAAGATATATCTCATCATGTTCCAAGTGAAACCTTCTGAGTACCTTCAGATTCCTTAGATGGTCTTGAATTTGATCATTTTCTACTGCAGGCAGTTTTTCATTCTCAGTCGCTCCCTTTTTCTTCTGTGACTTGCGTGCTGTGGCTAGAGCACTTGCTGGAGAAGACCAAGACAAAAAGTTGTTATGTGCCTCAGCCTTCTCCATATCCCAGGTAACCAAATCTCCCATTTTCTTCTGCAGAGGGCTTACATTTCAATCCTATTTCTTTTATCTCTGCTATATATAAAGTTTTTCTTGTCGCCTTTGAACCCTGGGCAAATTTAATTCTGTCACATATATCCTGTTCTTGCCATCACTTGATAAGGGTCTTCCTATATATATTTTCTTAAAGATGCCCTGTTGTTTGCAGGTAGTTGACTATTGGATTTTACAATAGTCAACTACCTGTCTACGGGGGGTGGGGGGGGGGTGGGTAATGGGGAAGAATAAATATAATTCTTATTTCTTACTGGTTTAAAAATCAAAGCATGACCATGAATATCTTAAAGTAAAATTCATTCTTATAGAACTGCAATTAAGAGATTGAAGAAAATAACAATACATTATGAACACGCAAAAGAGGCAAAGATAGATTTGCTGCTTTTTCTTTTCTTCTCCTTTTTTCCTTTTTCTTTTAAGAAGGAATGTACATCCCCAGAAACAACTGGAAAACATTATAATTTAGATCCATCAAGCAGGACACATCGCTAACCACAGTAATCATGTGGAGCTGCTACTGCTACCTATGTTATTTCCCCATGGCTCTCTTGTTGTCTTTACTTCATCCAGTCTTCAATCAGATTGTAAATTTTGCAAGGGAAGAGCTTTTTTCCTATGTTATTCAAGTATTTCCTCTCACAGTGTACTCTTCTGTTCTCTCTTCCATCCTTCCCTTTCCCAGTGTTAAGCCTTTTATAATCAAGTGAATTGAAATTATAAGCATATTTCTTCTACTTCAAATTATAAAATAATAAAGTATTTATTCTCTGGATAGCATTTGACATCTGAGCATCTTAAGTTCATTTGCAAATATCATGTTAGCTTTCAAAAACATCATGCATATTTTACAAAAAAAGGGCAATGATCTTTCCCACTTACCTATAACCATGAATGTTAGGTGTTTCACATCACTGGCAGCTGATAGCAGCTGGCCACCATCAGGAAGTTTTCATTACCTGGAAGATAGACCCCAGGCACCTTATTCTGAGTTTAATTGGAAACTTTCTATTAATTATAGTGACTTACATTTTATTATGAATCAAATGTGCCATGGAGTCGGTCTTATAACTCATGTACTTTAAGCACATGATCACCCTCCATCCCCTGGGTGAGAATGACTACTTATATTGCCTCACATGTTGGCTTCTCTGTCATTTTCAGTTTAGCTTAGAAACTCAGTATCATGAATTCTTTAAGATGCCACTTGTCTGACCTGGCCCCTGATTTTAATTGTTAAGATTCAGGCTAGCATTCCAGATGGTCCCCTCTACCAGGGCTGCACAAACTGGACCTGGTTGGTGTTTTGCCATTTCTAAGGAAAGTGCCAGCTGTTACTCATTTTGCTTGTTACTGAATATCATTCGAGATTATACTAATGGGCAAAGTCCTAAAGGATATTTGGCATTACTGCTCTGGTGAATATCTGTAGCCAGTGTTATTGAGTAAGCAGTTTCATCTATGCCTGATTGTCATCTTACAGAAAAAAGGACTAAAGGGAAAAAAAAAAACCCAACCCAAACCCTACCCAAGAAATTAGAACACATCTGTCTTTCTTTTTCTTCCATCTGTCAACCCAGGGCATGTACCATATAATTTTTTTTTTCCTAGTGTGGGAAACATTTGGCTTCCTCATTATGAAGTTATCCATGTATAGCTTGATTTTGGATTATTCTTGATACTTCTACTGTTCTTCTTAGGACTGCTACTCCTAAAAATACATAATTCCAGAGAGCTTCTAATTTCAGTTCCAGAGATTTTAAGCTATGCACTTTTCTAAGAAGTGATGATAAATAACCTTGCTGCTACAGAGCAAAGCTCATACCCTCTGGTCTTTTTCAAAATGCACAGAAGGCATTCCTCTAATATATACATATTTCAGGCTTTTGTTTACATATGATGTAGAATTAATTATTTTATAATTTTGAATGTATTCATTTCAATAAAACTAGTTGCAACTAATATTACCGAAAACTATTCCCATGGAAGAGAAGAATTTTGTGATAAGCACTTATCCAAATGTAGTCATACCTGCTTTTTTTCCCCAATTCCAGGAACTCTTGCAGAGAAATGATACCAAAAAGACTGATCTAAGCCCCCTAGATGCCCTTTTCCTCCAATACATGGTTTCAGCTGTTGTGGCTCTACAACAGCTGGGCACAGCGCATGTGGTGTTTCGAGGACCAAAGTGAATACCTCTGTGCCAAGTGGGACTTGGCTGTCCTATATCCTGCATATATGGGAGGTTTGGTCTGACCAAAAGTGATGGATGCTTGACACCTTAGCAGTTTGGCTGGTCTGTCTTTGCATAATGGAGCCATTAACAGAGTAATTACCTGTCAATGAAATCAGCATTCCTTATTGCAGTGCAGGGCCTCCATTACCTTCTGAGGAAGAACTGCAGGATTTGGCTTTTAATGAAGCATGCCTATCATTCCATAGTGAAATGTCGATCTTGCTTTGATGGCACATAATTTTCTACTGCATTTTTTTGGACATTGTGTAATTCAGAAGTTAAGGGCAGGCTTCATATATACTTCATTAATTACACATAAGAATTTGATCTCCATTTAGAAACTAGAGAGATAAGCTATTAAAGGAATCTATATTTAATTAATTCTAGGAAGTTCAGGCACAGGAACTTGCACCCACAGATAAAACACTGACACACAAAACACTTAATGTCAAACAAAATGATTATTTAATATGCTTAAAGCTTATTTAATAAGCCATAATCAGATTTATTTTTTATGTTGAAGGAATACTTATTAGCACATATTAGAAAAGAAAATCCAACACCACAGGGCAAAAAAGTAGAATATGTATAATAAGTGTCTCTAGTAAAAAGATAATATCTGTGAGTAATGTAATTTAGATTTAAAATTGGTAAAGTCAGAAACAATCATAACAATAACAGATGACCGGAAAAAACATGGGTTTTTATTAAATTTACTGCTAGCAGAAATGCTTATAAAACAATCCTAATACCATTGAGATCAGCGGAAAACTTTCCAGTGACTACACTAGCTTCTAAGTTAGGCCCAGGTTTATTCTTTCTACTAAGGAAATTCAAAATTGTGTGAAGAAGCATTAAAGTCTCAATTTCAGAGAATTTTCTAAAACTTGTTTTGCCTGCTCTTTTCACTGCTTTTTAAAATATTACTAGCAACTGTAATGTAATGACATCTTCTTCCTCTGGTCATCCTCTCTAAAGAAAATAAACACCTTTCTATTTTGAAATTTTTTGAAGAAATAGGTTTGGTTGTCTGCCATTTTTGACTGGTTATCATCCTACTTGCAGTTCCCGTTGAAATATCTCAGACTTCCATATCTGTGATCTGTCAACAACAGAGATCAAACCAGGGAGTTTGGATGCATTCTTTACATGCCTTGTCAACCTGTGAAGACTGAGATAAGGTGGCTTCCACAGGCATTGAGCTCTGTGATTTATTCTACAGTTTGATAACACCTTAAATCTCAAAGTGCCACCATGCATTTTCACCCATCTGTCATAGAAAGGATCATATCAGAAATGATCCTGAGCTACTATATGTGAGAAATTAATATTAAAACAAGCCATTTCAATTTGCCCATATATAGAAATAATTTATTTAATAATTTTTCTAATGCTAATTTCTTACTCAGAGGTGTGTCCTGTCTGTTCAGTAGATAACTAGGAATGTAGAATTTATCATGACATAACAGCAATATTTTTCAACAATTAGTTTAGGTTTGGAAACAAGCTATACAGGTTTTTTTTTTTTTAATATTCTCTGGGAAATGAAGACACAGAGGGCATGTGCATATACCTTTACAATTTTTTTGTGATGTGCAGTTTCCTTTTTTTGTGGCACTGTGATTTACATGTTTTTATATAAATTAGTATTGTTGCGCAAAATAAAATGTGAGACAGAAGTGTTGTGCTTGTCAGTCTGCCTAATGAAAAGCTAGAGTTTGCAAAACAGGTACAAATTACCCTTGAAATGTTAGTAAATGTCGGGCTAAAAAGCCAGCAGTCCTTAGCTATTTGTATTAATTAACATGGCCGTGTGTACTAGGTAGAAAGTGCACAAATAAATCCATCAGTTTTGAACACTGGGATCAAAGGTAATGGCATCCAACAAATTCTGTGAAATGAGACACTTGCTAGTATGCACATTAGAAAAATATATGAACCAATCACTAAACTGTTTTATTTCAAAGTAGGTGTCCAACTTCCTGCTTTCTCCAGTTTTGTAGACAGAAAATGATGATGTCACAGGCCAAGGTTGTATAAAGTTCTGTAGTTTTTTGAATGTGACTTAGTGACTGTCTTTACAACAGAAGCTGAGTAAAAGTAGGTGACTATCAGTTGATATAACTTCAGAGACCTCTGCAAAGTTTTTCTTTTAAGCAGCTGAAAGAAGTTCAGCAGTGTGATTTTATTTTACTAACATTAATCTCAAGCAGCACAAAGTAGGTTATTATACAATATCAGAAAATAATGTGGACTATCAAACATTTTCTGCTTGTTCTAAGGGGAACATGGCATTGGCAGCATTACCTGTAACTATCCAAGTGATAGTCAGAGTTCTTGTTTTCCCTATAACTTTTAATGTGTCAAGAGCATGCCATATGTAATTTGTGGAAAATACTGAAAATTGGATGGAGTCTAATAATAATCATAATTCTTGTCAGGTCTCATTTGACTTCTGCTTGAGGCCAGCAGAAAATACATCCTAACTGTTTTTTCTCACAGTAAGATACCATTGAGAGTATCTGCTGTTTTGATAGTAAAGTAATACCACTGTCACAAAACTGATTTCCATGCCAGAAGTAATTTTTTTCTTGTTTCCTTTTTCATCCTGCTTGTCAATGAGGTTTTAGCTCTCTTTCTGGCTAAGCTGCTGATACATTTTTTTTTTTTTAAATAGAAACCGCTGTGTGGAAGCACCTTCATAAACTTATTCTTGATTTTGTGTTTTATTTGGGATTATAATTTAATGTAGCAGGGACTTGCCTCAACAGTTAACATGGCACAGGAATGAAAGACTCCTTATCAAAGTAACACACAAAACCCCAAAAAAACCTTTAGCCCACTGAAGATACTAGCATGCTCTGTGGATTTAGTTTTTCAAGCTTTGACATCATAAGATAGTTCAAGGCAGATATACATGTGTTATATGTCCTGGAAGAGAAGTTTGCAGGCAGTATTTATAATATGCATTGTTCCCTGGAGAACCCTCAGTGAAAAGCTGGGGATCGTTTTTATTTTAATTTTCTGTATGTTTGCATATGCAAAATGAAAACTCCAAAGCTTTTGGAGTTTAAATTAAGAAACAAACAAAAAACAAACAAACAAAACCAAAACCAAAAAACATAACCAAAAGCAAAAACCAAAAGCAAAACCAAAAACAGAGCCAAAAACAAAACCAAAACAAAAAAAAAACCCAAAAAACCAACCTAACAATAAAACCTAAAATAAATTCAGAAAACTGTTGGTAGGAAAGCAGTTCTCAAGGACATCCTGTCCCAAGTAAGAAAACATATGTTTTTATGGTGTAAATTTATTACTGTCAGTTCTTTTTCTATTAGAGATGCAGATATGTTAACAAAGGTGTTTTAATTAGCTTATATTGTGTGGAATCAATTGGGATAATAATATTAGTTTCAAAATTAAAATATTCTAGAAATTGCATCTCTCCCAGGATGCACTAGCTTAACCATATTATCCTTGACAATCATGTCCACTCTCAGTTTTTCCAACGTGGATTCATTTATCTAATGTGACAGCTCTAGTGCTTCTTGTGTTAATAGATGTACAGCTGCTTTCTAGAATCATAGCATGCAAATATTCCTGTCCTCAAAGAGCAGTGCTGCTGCCATTTCTGCTTTCTGTGCTTGTAGGAGAGGACACGACTGCTGACTCAGAATTAATTGTAACCCAGTGAGTTGACAGTGACAGATACCCATACATGCCACTATTTGTTCAGGAAGCAATGTTCTAATTTACTGTTCTCCAACAACATCCCTAAATTCAGAGCCTCCTTCCTTTCCCTCCTCCTGTCCGCATGCTAATACAAAATATCCTTAGAGTCTTTATTAGAATTCTGCTTTTTTCTGCATTTTTTTAATCCTTGTTTTATTGAGGATCCATATAATCTTAATTGAATTTCCTCAGACTCACATAAATAAAAGTGAAGATTTCCATCATGATGTCACTATGAACACCAGTTTGTTTAGAGTGTGTTCATTTACAGACCTTCAGATTTTCTTTCCCCCACCCCGCCTTCCCCCCCTCCCTCCCACACCCTTTTTTTTTTTCAGCTTAGGACAGTCACTACCTTTAAAGCCCTTTGGTATAAACTTCCTAGTGGACACTGGTCATTTGTTATTAAATCTGAGGATTTTGAAGTATGTTTTCCTTCCTTTTACATGCATTATTAAAATGAAAGCATTCAAATCACAGATTAATTCTAATATAGAGCAAGGGCTGCCTCACGCCAGACAAAAGATTGCTCTCTTCACACAAGATCCATGGCCTACTTGATTTCCAAGGTTATATGTGATACTAAAGAATGCTAATGGAACAGAATACTGAAGGGGTTTTTATCACATCTGCTTTTTTTTGAAGATCACTGTAAAGTTTCCTGCTTCCTGGCACTGCAGAACTCTGCATATCTTCCGTAGTTACTGACAGTGATGGAACCTTAAATACACACTACTTCTGTAGCACAGTAATTTTAGGCTTCAACAGTAAGATGCAGTGTCAGTAATGATTGTTGACATCATATTACATGTATCAGTTTACTCAATATAATTAATAAGCCTTAGTTGATGGAACACTTCTGTAACTCATTAAATACTATAAACATAATTTATGTTAAAATTATACATGTAAATGCAAATATAGTAGGCAATTTTCTTATATATTAAAATAATAGGGTTACTTTTATAAACAGCCTCCAGATAATGTACAGGTCTGAGACAGGAAATATTCTTAATTGTTCCTTCTAACATTTAAAAATGTGATTTACAGCTTAAAGTAGGTCCCTGAAGCTCTATTATCTCACTCACATTATGTAAGCTGGATGACTTTTACAGAATGTAAATCAGGGTAAATATATTATTTTAATTTACCTTGTTAAATCTCAGCAACAGCTGTTTCTACATTTAGTACTTCATATACATTATTGATCAACACATGCTTTTACTAATGTGAAACTTCTCAGAGTGTAGAGAAGTTACTCTGGTTATTGTAATTGGTACAGTGCTTCTGAAATGCTTCTTCAATTGAGTGCACTTGTAATGTGCATTATCTGTCATGCTAGGAGTACCTCATCACCAAAATAAAACTAAATAAATAAATTGAAGATTTCTGAAGTCTTCAAATTACTAAAGATCACATAAAATACAATTGTATTACAATTAAATTGTTTATATGTAAGTTAGTCTAGTATCTTTTTGTAAGTGAGATCCATTACTTCAGGGTCTTGCATTTTAAATACTTTTCTTAAACACAGATAAAATTTTAAATATTGAATATCTAAAATCAGGTGGCTACATAGTTATGAACATAGTGCAAGATCTAGGTAGGTTAACTTGGGGCATTTACATTTGAAATCTCTGAACTTCATGTCTCTCTAATGTCAAGGGTTATAACAACAGAGTTGTCAAAAGAATTAATCTGTGGTATGTCTTCTAATACATGTCCTAAGTTTACCTTGTCATCTATAGTCAATTATTGATTACAAGTGTTTCAAAAAGGCATGGTACTGTTATTTTGTAATTATATATCTTTTAGGATGGCATGAGTGTTCATTAAAGCTGCCTTTCCTCCTCCATTGATTTTTAATTTTTAATAGGTATATACAAATTTGTTCCATTTTTAATGAATCCTTTCTCAGGCTTTTTCTCACAGAGTTTCTGGTGAAAATATGTAATAAATATGTCAAGCTAACATGGTTTACTAACGTCTAGCCATTTGGGTGAATAATATTTCTGAAAAATGAGCTTAGTTTTCTACTGGCAACACACCTCTATTTTCTTTTATGCTGTATTGTACAGAAGTTTCTATCTTTTCTCTCCATTTTCCTTTCCTGCATGTATCTGAGATATTAATTTTCATAATCGTAGGCTTAGAACTGATTTTCTGTGTCTCAGACAATTAATTCAGGAGGATGGCAGCTAATATTTAAAATGTTCAAAATTTATTAGTGTTTTACCAGACTCCAAAGTTGAACAAGGTAATGCTCTGATTTAGACTACACTAAATTTAACACTTAGCTTTCCTGTTATGTCAAATTTACCTTGAAGTCAATATGATTTTAGGTAAATAGTAATGCTTATTAAGAAAGGCTTAGAATGCTATTATCTGCCTTTTAGGTGAATATTTGGAAAGCAAAACTTAAAACATATGATAGTCCTGTGTCTGGTGTCTTTATTTAAAGGTTTGTCAGTCTTTTGAATGCCCAATTAAAAAAAAAAAAAACAAACAAAACAAAAAAGAAAAAACCCAACCCCCCCAAAAACCTAACAAAACACAGAAAGAATTTTTGAAATAAAGACTATAGTTTCATGAAATAAAATGAAGGAACCACATAATTGCAGGAAGAATGTAATACTGCCTCAAATGTTAATGGAAACCACAAGATTTGACTGCAGATTTTGCTTCATCCACTGTCTCTGAAAAACTAACACAACTTTCCAGAGTGACAGGCTCTTTGTTTTCCATGTTAAATGTGCTTGGGACCATCATGCTGTCAATTCCTACCTAGTCATGCATCAGACTGTAATTAACAATGTTTTTCACCTTTATGAAAAGGCCAATTCTGTGCAGCTTTAGTAGCAAGACAGATATAATAGGTAATTATACTTATGTTTCCTTTTAATATCTTGCAATGTAATTTGCAGATTTCTATGAAATTTTAGTACTGAGAAATTGTGCAGAAGAAATGAAATTATTGTCTGGTATACCAATAATTTACATTCTGAAATCAATACCAACATTGTTACCTTAAGGGGAAAAAGAAGTATATACTGAGGTACTCCAGCTATTTATATGGATAGCATGGTATGAAGAAGTAGCATGAAGAGGCTGTATCAATTGCTTTTTTTTTTTTTTTTCATTCTTAGTTAAGCTTGAAAGATTGGCCAAAACCCTATCTATCTCCATTATCTTGGTTCTGTGGCTAAGATATCAAGATGAGCATGGAGAATGGATTATCCCCTGCAAGCAGGATCCTTGAATAAGGACTGCCATGGGGACTGCATGAGGAAGTTTAGTTTAGAAGCAGCCAAGAAAAAATAACTCTATTTCTCTTAGCAAATTGCAGGGATCTACTGCACAATTTATACATAACACAGACTTGAGCCAAGTTTGTCAGGGAAAAGCAAGAGTGGCTTTTAGTAAGAAAGTAGATTGATTTTTTTCTCAGATTTACAGTTTTTTACAAAGTTCAGTGAAACATAAAAGAAGAAGGTGTGTATCAGTGAGTTGAGTTATACAAAGCCCTGTTTGAGGTGCTTTGTGGCCTTCTTGTGAGATACAGTACAACAGTCCTTGATTGATCTTTCCAAACTGGAAGAGAGCGTGGATTGTAAATTTTAGGGGCCTTTCACTAAGTCAATCAGAACTGCAAAATATAACAAATCATTGTTTATTTATAAAACAAAGTGATACAGCAACCATATGTTAATTCAAAGACCTTGCCAGTTCTTTCTGTGGATCAAATACAAACACAGATATGTTTTGTTGAAACTGTTACTAATCTGTTTTTGTGACTTGGCCTTCATTTACAGGCTTGATCTCATAAAAAAAAGAAAAAAAACAACCCTGTTGTAGTACATGAAATAGGAATCTTTGTTTTGATCCTGGAAGGAAAAAGCTATGAAACAGACATCTTCCGCAAAGATGTTTGGAATTCAGCATAGATTTTTCTCGTGTCTTTACAACATCTTAAACTTGTGCACAAACAGTATCTTCTCCATAATCATCATTTAATCATTTGATCATCCCATGGGCTTTTTAGAGTATTTGTCTACTGTTTACACTTGATTTTATTTTAATATGCTTCTCCTCTGGCTTCTTTATTCATGAGTGACGTTTCAGTAAATTATGTCAGGTATAGATTCTTCTGTTTATTTTCCATAGTAAAGGTAAATTGTTTGTTCAAGTTTCACCTTTAAGCCTCCATATCAACAATCTTTCCATAAGGAAAATATTCCCAGAATGTTTTCATTGAAGCTGTTTTTCCTGCATAGTATTTCTTTGTCATCTTAACACAAAGTATACCATAATGGTTCAGAAAATAAAGGGAAATATTTTTTATTGATGCAAAACCTCCGTATCTGAAATAAAATATTTCAATGACAATTAAAAAAAAATACCATGCTTGAATATATATTCTGATATGCAGACGTACATCCCATTCTGTAAAGTTTAATTTGACTTGCTGTGAACTGGATGTTTTAGTGGCTTCTTCCTGTTTGGAAAATCAAGGAGAGAAATCATGGCTTTTTTGTTCACTACTGTATTGAGTGAAGAAGTTTAAGGTACCTAATTTGTAAACTCAAAATGCAACTCGGCTGGTTAAAATTCAGCAGGTTCTATTTCCAGCTACCCAGTGTAGAAATGTTTTTGTTTTTTTTTTTTTTTTTTAATTACAGCTTGGTTTATAACAATGGATAGGATCTGTAGCCAAATTTGTCCCTGTGAGACATTCACCGATGGAACAATAGTATAATTATTTCTGGGATCCCTGATTAGAAAAAACAATACAATAGTTGTACAAAGCATGAAGGTTTGGTTTTTGGAGTAAAAAAGAAGTTAAATCTCCTCTTAATACTTATTTCTCTAACTTGCTGTATGATTCAAGTACATAATTGGAAATGTATTTTAGAAGCTAGCGCACAATGGAAAGAATGGAACAATTTTGAAATCTTGTGCTTACCCTTCCTACATTAAAGTTCTGTTTCCACACAGCTCATAACTCACCTGCCACAGGACATTCCAAACACTTTATATCGCATGGCATGATTTTTCCTGTACTTCAGGCTTTCAGCACTCAGGTCAACAAAATACCTTACATTATTTGAGCCCACTTTCTACCCATGTATGAGTGTGTCTGGGAAAAAAGGCCAGCAGTGAAAAAGCTTAGTCTCATAAGTAATGCCTTAAACTCACTAGTATTGGAGTACATTTTCTAGAAATCTGTGCTGAGGTACAATTTCTACCAATTCTTTTGGTTATGCAAGGACTTCAATATTGTAAATATAATGCTCTATGCAACTTTTCCAAAGTCATAGATTAGTATAGGATGAAATTAGAAATTGTAGTATTGGAATATCTTTTATACAGCTAAGATTTTCAAAAAAAAAGTACTTCAGTACAAAATCATGTTTCCAGGTCTGGGAAAATAAGAAATTGCATCAAATAATTCCATATTGTCTTTTATTTCCAGTTAGACTTGACAGAATTACAGAATCACAGAATGGCTGAGGTTGGATAGGGCCTCTGGAGGGTGTCTAGCCAACCCCCTGATCAAGCAGGGATAATTACAGCTGCTTGTCCAGAGCTGTGTCCAGATGGCTTTTGAATATCCCCAAGGAGGGAGACTACACAGTGTATCTACACCACTTGTGACAGTGCTCAGTCACCCTCCCAGTAAAAAAAAATTTCTTGATGTTCAGAACCTCCAGTGTTTCCAGTTTGTGCCCATGATTACCTGCTCTGTCATTGGGCATCATTGAATTCCTCACATTGAGAAGGAATGAGAAAAATAGAATGGGAGAGTATGTGGAAAGAAAAATGACAAACTGCAACACAAATATATTTTTAAGTGTTTTCAGTATCTCCAAATAAAGTATATTAACAAAGAAAAAATGCATTTTGCTATGTCAAACACAAGTTCTGCTTTTTTGTACTTGATCAGTAAGACTAGAATGTCCCCATCCACTGCCGTCCATTCCTCATCTCTACACCAGAGTTTGTGTTGCTATTTTTATTGGCATTTTCAAGTACCACAGCTATTATGTTTATTCTGTAATTTCACAAATTACAGCTGCTAGAGTGTACTGGGCACCTATTTGACTTTGTTGTAGCAGGAAAAAAGGAGCCAGACCAGTTTCATGTGTCTTTGATTCGATATAATTTGGTTGTTACTATGTTAAAAAAGTGTTGGCTGGCTGACCACCTAGTCTGAAAACAGGGGAAAAAAAGTGTTGCTACTACGCTTGAACTGTCCTATTTTCAGCACAGGAGTTTGGTATCTATTATCATCATCTGAGATGGTCTTTCTCTTGTGGGTATAAAGTCATGCTTCACCTAGATGAGCTTCATGGAATCTGCTGCAATAGGTGATTAAAGGAGAATGATTCCTGATTGTTTTCCTGAATTTTAAACTCAGCCCAGGTTCAAAAACCCCACTGAGTCTAATTGTTCTGAATTATATTTTGAAGTTGCTTTGACACAGGTAAAATTATATTGCTTTGACTGAATTCACCTTTCAGTGTTGGGTTTCACATAACCATGAGGTGATATTTCCTGATTAAAAATAAGGACTGCATTTTTTTCAGGACCTGAAGAAGACCCCTATTCCTCCTCACCAAATGCTTGTTCATGATTGAATATGTCACAGATTTTAGATGTGAATTTTGGCCAAATGTTGGGACCTGGACCATAACCTTACCTCATGCTTATATAATCCCACATATATTGTAGTGTAATTAAAATTGTAATTACTTGTGATCATTAGTCCCAGTGTTGTAAAAACTACAAACCTCATTACTCAAAACAACTTGAATCTGTCTTTAGGTAAAAAGAATTCAAACCTGGATTCTGTTGCATGAGCGAGTAGATAAACATGAGCATAGTCTCAGCATGTTGGATTTCCTTCTGAAAGAAGCGTCCCTGTCTCTACCGTTGTGGTGACAAGAAATTCAGTGAACAATCACTGAGGGGCTCAGTGCTGGATCTGGACCATGCATCACATCCTGTGATGTGTCCTGCCTCCAGTGGAGCGTCTTTGTACCTTGCCCAAGCCATCTGTGCGTGGTGTGTTGGTGTGGATTCTCTGGCAAACTCCAAGCTGGACCAGCCAGGAGTAGGAAGGCCCAAGTCTGGGTGGGGGTATCTGGCAGGCAGTGGGGCAATGCTGGTATCTAGGGAGGACCCATGAGTGTGGCCTGCCTGTGGGACAAGTGTGTGAGTGCTGCATGAGGGCAGTGAGCCCCCAGTGAGACCAGCTGATGAGCTGGGGACCTGTGGGCTCGGTAAGGGGGACTGGGATATGGGCAGCGGTTCTGAGCAGGCAGAGGACCTCTGCTGGTGCTAGGTGCTTGTGAACCTGGAGAGTGAGGGGTGTGTGCTGCACTTGTGACTTTCTGCCTCTGACAGCCCAAGCAGAGGAGGGGATGTGTCCGTGTGTGACTGTGCCTGGTGTGAGTCCTGAATGTAGGGGCTGCTGGGCTCAGAGCCTTATCTGAGGCTGTGTAGCCACAGCTGTGGCCAAATCAGCGTCCATGTGTGTGTCTGCATTACACACTCAGTCTTGGTACTGCAGCAGCTTTCCTAGCCTAGAGATCCCAGGCTGGGCTCCAATAGCCAGGCAGCAGGGCTCTGGACCAGGCAGTGGAGGCAGTGGCCACATATCACATTACTTGACACTTTTAAGCTCTCAGTACATTGAGGACAGTCTTTCTTTTCAATTACTGATGTGCCCAAGCTTAAACATTTGCTTTGAGTCTCTTTTTGCAGAGGGCTTGTTCCCCGCATTGTTTTGATACCACAACTTAATCTAAAGTTTCTTTATGGACTGCATGTTGTCCATCCATCATCTCTGGAACTGGGTCACCGTTTACATGACCCTTAGATTTTTATAACCCTTTGTAATGATTTGTGGATTCCTTAGTGGGTGACTCTTATGGGTGAGAATGGAAACTTCAAAGAAAATTTATTAGAGAGGCCCTGCTGTTGAGTCATGGGTCATGGGGGGCAGAAAGCACACACCCCCCCCCCCCCCCGCTTTCTAAACTTCTCAGAGAGGAATTTAGCTGTCACTGGATCCAGTCTTTACCCCAGACTTTGTCAATGGTTTAAGTAACTTTGCCTGACAAGATAAATGATGGCAAATCAGATACTTTTATATAAAGATTAATTAATTTATTATTTAGATGACAAATGATTAGACAAAAGATCTTAATCTTTATTTATTTACTGCAGAATGTAAAAGCTAAAACTACTAGCAGTGTATAGTATAGGTGTAGTGCACTATATCAAAGCTATTACATAAAGCTAGCAAAAAGGAAAGCATTGTTAAGTAAAGCTTGATATAACTCACCACACCAAAGCTCATGGGTAGATCTCTTTCACTCAGCCTCAAGGAGTATCCTTGAAGGGGTTTCCCCACTTCAAGAGAGAAAACTTCATAGACTCCAAGAAGGAGTACGTGAGAGGAGCCCAACTGTGTGAAAGTGGACTGCATTTCTACAGTGTATAGTGATTGACTGCCAGTCATATGTCTCCAGGTCTCCTTAGCAGCTTATCTGTCAAATCTTTGCCTCACTATCAGGATCTTCATTTGGAGTTGATGAGACAGACTGCTTTTAGCATAATTCAATGCCAAATCCAGCACATGACAGCACCTTTCAGCCCACCACTGATAGCTTGCAAAATAGGGCATTATTTGAGTTGACCACATTCCAAAGCAGATCACCTTGCTACAGTGGCTCAGAAAGGCAAGACAATATACTTTTCTCTCATAATTTAAAATATGGATTGCAAAATTAATAGCAAAGAAGTTGCCAGTATGAGTGTTAGGGTTGGGTCATTTTACTGGCTAACTGGTCCCTGTCACTGTCAGTATAGAGTGAGAGCAGATTTTGGCTAGTATGAGGAATTTTTGTTACCCAAGATCAGTACTTTTACTATATAACTCATGAAATAGGATATTTTAAAATTATATATGTTTCTGTTTATTTAGGTAGTTAATTAGTTATAGGGGTTTTATTATTTTGAAGATCCTACAATTTAATTTGTCATCTCCTCCCCTAGTTTAGGGCACAATTTTCTCAGTCATTCATGTGTTCTTATAGTGTCTTTTAGGTTTAAAACAAATGAAAGCAATCTCCTTTCCTCAGATCATAGTGTGGCCTGGGGAGGCGGTGGGGATAGGAAGATGCACCCCCACAGTCTGCCACTTGCTGACTTTGATAGTGACATAAATTCTTTGTTTGGAAAAACAGATCTGCAATTTTATCTTTTTGAAAGTAGTTTCAGAAAGAGAAGATTTTAAGTTATGCAGTTAGCTACATTTCTATTGTGCTCATATTGAAGGGGAAGAATGGGATAGCAATTAAAAATTGTTTGGGGTGGTAGTTTCAGAACAAAAAAGTTGTAGGAAAAACTAACAAAGTGTGAGCTGAAGTTTTTCTTAGTGACATATATAGAGTTAGGTTCTCTGTTGATGTAATGAATACATCCAATGACTCAGAGGATCTATTTGGTTTTCTACAGCTGGATTCTAATCCTAAAGCTAGAAAGGGAACTTAAAAGCAAAATACTAATTATAAAATCACAGCCAAGAGCAAATAGTATAACATTTATTTCGATACTCAATAACACAGTAATCTAAAATTGACTTAATCAACTATATCCACCCAATGGAGGTGAATAAAAAGAAACCTGGTAGATTTTATTGATCGTCATATAAAATGATAGCAATTACCAGTAACAAATAGTCTTTAATAAGCAAACATACAATCAGTACTATTACCTTGAGGTTTTTCTCATTAAAAGAAAAATGAAAAAATGAGAGGGAAAAAGGGAAAGTTGGGTCCTGATGCTGTTTCAGGATGGATACAGGACACCTGATGTTAACTACTCTAAAAAATGTTAACTAGTGGAAGATACCTGTTGTAGTATTTTCCAAATGTTTCCTTCTCTTCTGGCTCAGTAGAAATCTTGAATCATTAAGTTAGATATACCCCATAAATTTCAGATGACTAATATTGATAAGAAATAACCATTAAACTAAACAGTTACTATGTTTAAGAAAAACTTGGTGAATCTCTACTTTATCCTAAATTAATCTAGCAAACCAGACCACTGAAGTTGCTGAAATTTTTTTTGTGGGAAGATGTGCTTAACTTAATTTAATCACTCTCTTGAGATACTCTTAAACTAGTTGCTTCCAGTCCTTCAAAGATGCGGTATTTTGATCCATGAAGACCTGTAATATTCCTTTCATGAATCCAACAGTCATGGTTGCTAAACAATTTGCAGTGGTGCTATCAGCTCTGAAGCTCTCGGGGAATCACTGTGCCATTCGGTGGCCACAATTCAAAAGTCAGATTATTTCTCCAGATGAGAGAGGTTCAAAATCAATAACAGTTAACTAATCCAAGTGTACACTGAAGGTTTTGTTTGTTTTTATTTTTTTCCTTTTGAAATGGCTCTAGGTTTATTTTTTTAAGAAATTCAGTAAAATGTGTAATTCTGCCTCAGTCCCTGTGGTTTTTTGTCAAACTCTGTGCTGTTTTATTTTTATTTTTCTTACCAAATTGATAATTGTTTATTCTGTCATTGCATTTTGTGATTCTTTACTGAACATTGTGAATTCACACATACATCATCAAACCTAATTATCCATCTTAGGTACATGACTGCCATCAGTTACATATAGAGAGCTATTTATTCATGCTACTATTCCTGAAAGAAGACAACCATTTTTATGGGTTTGTTTAGCTTGGTGGATTGTCTTTTTTTTCCAGTTTGAACAATGATAATACAGTTTTTAACCTGTAAATATATACTTATTAAATTTTTGGATGTCATTTGCTTTTCATAACAGTTTCTAATGTTTTTTTGCTTCTCAAAGAGAGGTTTTTAATAGATTATGTTTTGAAAATTATGAGAAATATACCTAATTTTCCACTGATCAATTTCTTAGAAGAAGTTTACTTCATGGATGAGCACATATAGACCTTTGAAATTTGGCTCTCCCATTTGCCAATTTCCCATCTAAAAGCAAGACAGAAAAAAAAAAAAAAAGAAAAAAAAAAAGACAAACCAAACCACAAACAAACAGCAAGGAAACATGATAATAGCAATTGCTTCATAAGCATTGCCAGGGATCCATTTGCATGTCAAAAGTTAAAAAAAAAAAAAAAAATCAAGAGAGCTGAAAAGAAGAGCACTAATCAGTGTGTCCTGTGCTCTTCTTTGTAGTCCCAGCGCCGTGTTACATTTCACCTCCCTGATGGCTCCCAGGAAAGCTGCAGTGACAGTGGTCTGGGAGACCACGAGCCAGTGGGTGGTGGAACCCTGATCTCACACCCTCTCCCTCTGGTTCAGCCGCAGGACGAATTCTACGACCAGGCTTCACCGGACAAGAGGACTGAAGCTGATGGCAATTCTGACCCCAACTCGGGTGAGTCACCATCACAGCTCTGCTTATCTGAGTTGCTTTGCTAACTTGGTACTTTCTTTTTCATCCCTTTGAGCTTTGCAATGGTAGAGATGTTTTTAAGCACATGCATGAGTATTTGTTCATATTAGCTCATAAGTATTGTTTGGAAATAATGTCATTTGCCTGAAGTGCCTCATGTTGTAATTTGACTGTGGAAAGTATATCCAGTAGGATAAATGGCTTTGTACTAAATGCACAGTAATTAATAACAGCAGGGGAGAAGGATGTCCTACAAGATAGTGAGTTTTTCCTGATGTTTGCAGTGCTGTAGCTATTTAGCTTTCGACTTTGTTTGAGGAAAGTCATTCTAAATATCAATTTAAGTTCAAGGACAGGGAGGTTGCACTGTCTTTTAGACTAACAAAGAAGTCAGTAAATCAGTGAAGCACTGAAAAAATGAAAGAACACAAATTTCTTAAGAGCCTTACAATTCCTCCTTCTAACATTAAGAATCACAGGTTTTCTTTGTTAGCTTGGAATGGCATGATGTATTGGAACTGAAAACAGATGCAGGTTTTCATGCAAATATTAAGGATGAACTATTTGATTTGGGAACTTCTGCCTTTCTCTGCTGTCCTCCTCTATACATTTACATTATTGCTGTGTTTTTGTGAGAGCACTAAAAACTGAAGCAAGATCTTAACCAATAGGATGACCAGTATTTTGGCATTACAATGTGAAATGTGGAGACTTAGACATTCTGGAAACAGGGAGGGGGAAGTAGCACTGCTCTTAAGTTTCTTGGATTTTGTCTAGAATGTAAGACAAAGGTTAAAAATTTCTCTGTGCTCTTGGAAGGTAATTGAACCTGAGTCCTCTTGCATCCCAGGAGTATAGAAATAAGAAATAGTTTCTCTCTTTGGCATTTCTCCCTTTTGTATAGATGATTAAGTTGTCACTGGGCCTGTACAAACCAGGAGAGAAGGTGGCCTTGGGATCTGATGAAAAATATTAAGGTCCATCTCCTCATTTGGGCAGAGCTGGATTTGAATGATGACATTTACATCATGGCAGATGGCAACATGAACTGTGGAATATTGACTTTGGAAATATTTTTCTCATATGTATATAGGAAGACCAAGAGGTTGTGTTGGATGAAACTCTACAAAGAAACCATATGAAATGTTTTACTGAGAGTTGCATTCTGCTTTCTTTTCCTCTATTTTCCTTTTATTTTTGGTTTTTTTTTTTCTCCTCCCCTGGATATGACACCTGCATTTTCTCCTCTTTACCAAAACGGGAATGTTTTTGGAACTATGATGTTAAACCCTTATCTGTACAAATACAAAGAATGATAAAAGAATAGCAACTATGAATGGATTGATTCTGGAGCAAGAATGTATGTCTGCTTAAGCAAGCAAGGGGTTTAAGTGGAATTATCCGGTTAATTCTCTGATCACGTATGAGACTTGTGAAAGATTTAACAACATCAGAGAAGAGTGTTTAAGGCAGCATTGCATTTTGGCACCATCGCATTGGCTTCACCGACTCTGAATTGTACATCCCTTCAAAAGGCAGCATAGAAGTCCTCCAGGAGAGTTAGGAAAAAATGGCTTAGTAAACTTCATAGCAAGTTATTAAAAGTGCAGTTTTGGAAATTTTGTGTTAAACACATTGTGCAAACACAGTATATTAATCATGATCATTATTCATGCCTAATATAGACACTAATAGAAGATTAGTCAGAATGAGTAAGTGTTCTCAAAAACTATATGAAAAGCTTTAATATGTTTGTGGTTACACCTAATTTAGCCTTAGAGATGCTAAATTTGTGTCAAATTTATGAAAATCTAACCATCAAGCTATACTAACTATTACTGAAGTATTGAGGTATATTTTTTTTTGTTTTTACGAGATATTGAAACAGTACAGTCTGTATCTCATCAAATCTCTCAAAATAATAAAGGAATTATATGGTCAGTACTGTGACAGAAATTTTCCTAGAAAAATCTAGGCCAGGATGGGAGTCATGTTTTTCATTAGATGGCTTTAACTTCTATATTGTATTCAGTATCAAGCTATTGCCTGAGCACTGTATTAAAAGTTATTTTGCTACTGTAGGCACAAGTTTTAATGGGATGTGAAATAAGGTTTAAAGCAGTTTATGGTTACTGAGGATCCTGCGGCAATTTTCAGAAGAGAAAAATGCTGTCTGGTATTGACCAAAGTTACTTGGTGGGTATTTACATGTGTTCATGGTTAAAATATGTAGTATCATTTGAACATTGTATTCCTTGACATTCCTAAGCTGAATTTCTAGTTCTATTGCAGTGAAATGTTCCCTAGTTGTATTTAACTGTAGAGGTAGTTTTGTTTTAATGGCTGTTTAAGGGATTGCTGGTTATGAAAATAGTTGGGACATGCTAAGGTGAAAGATACAACTATAAAGTAAGGAATAGAGCCCTAGTAGAGAGTTGTATTATCATGTATGTGTACTGCTAGCAGTTTTGGATGATAAGTGTTGCATAACAATATTTTTATTCTAAATGAAGAGAAAGAACAGTGGTTTTGGGAATGTTTGCAAATGACCTCTAATCAAAAATACAGATTTGTTTGACTGTATTTTTATGAAAGTTCATTCTAAGTAAAACTTTGCTTCAGTTCATGAGAATGAGATGTTAATCTTGGTAGTAAAGTCCTTGCCTCATGCTGAGAGCAATTTTGGTTAATGACTTTAATGCTCAGTGAATTGTGTGGGTTATTACTGTACACTGCAAATTTACGTGAATAAAAATACAGCCATTGTTTCTCAAAATAATGTGGCTATTTTAATTATATTTGAAGAGTGATCAAGGCTCAGGTCTTCAAAACCTGAAATAGAGGGGGAAAAATGTGGTCAAAGTCTTGCTAACTTTTTACACAAAAGTGTGAGAAACCTTACTGCCATATTTACTTGCAGTCATTAGCTTCTACAGAGACACAAAACTACAATTACATGATTTAATGAAATAAACACACACAGTGAGAGTACATTCATCTAGCTAATCTGAAAACAGAAATCTCTCACACTGGGTGAAACTGAAATGAAGAGAGAAGCCAAATATTAGCATTGTCAGCCACACACTGTCACTGTAGCGATGAGAAAAAGGCAACAAGATAGAAATATGAAGTCTTTCATAATGAGATGCAAGTCCAAGTTTTTTTGCATCACTGAAACCTGTCTTCTTTATTTAGGTCTTTTATTTTGAGGGTTGTATTCATTTTGCTAAGATATATTTTTCATTTTCCTATTGTTAATTGATCAGTATTATTGATGGTCAGAGGAGTTTGATTTAACGTGTCAGTTGCAACTGTTATAGTTCATCTTCGTCTCATTTGCAGATTGATACACTTGATTCCTATAGAAAGGAATATATTCCAAAAAGCTATCCTCTGATACAAGTTCTTTACCTTTTAGCATTTCAGATAAGATTTTAGAAAACATTCCAGCTTCTTTAGGATGTAAAAAATAAAAAGGCCAATGTAAAATTGAATTTACTTATACTACTTTAAAACATCTTTCATTACCAAAATTCCTGCTTTCTAATGGTTTGAAATGTGCATATCAGGAAGTGTACTTTTAAGACAAACATCTTTATCATCAGTTGCTTTAAAACTGTACAGCTGTCCGATGTATTTTAATGTTAATTATTTTTTCAGGTACTGTTAAAAAAACCCCTGTGCTTTTGTTCTCCAGTAGTTGGGTGCAGACTCTTACTTTACTATAAGCGTGGTTTTCATCAGCGTGAAGAAACAATTGACCTTATTAGTGAAGATTTCTTCTTTCACTGTGGTTTAGTAAAGGTTGTCAGGGACTTAAATTTGGACTGGAATTGTTAACGCATCTAAGAGTTGTATGCAGCAGAGCTGTGCAACAGAACTGTATGAAGTAAAAATATGCCTCCTAGTGTAAGGAAGGGGAAAAATGCATTTTCATGAAAATGCTTGATAAATCACATTTTGATAGCTGCAAGCTGTGGATGTGATTCATTTTTCTTCAAAGGGATAAAGAGGAATAGCATATATTTAGTGGAGTGTTAGAACTGCTCTAGGGAGAAAGCCTACTGCACACTCTGGATGAATCTATGCAATAATTCCAATGGTTTAAAACCAGACAGAAATATAATATTTATGTCTTCTGATACATGTTTACGAAGCTAAGTAAATGTTTGCCTAATTTCTACACCTCATTAATAAGTAGTATCAATATATTTTAACAAAGTAATAGCTTCATAAAAACATGGAGCCGTAGCAAAAATTGTAACACACCCACCAGTTTCAAGATCATGTTTTTATTTAGCAAAATTAAATAGAACATTCTATTATGTCCTATGTTACTTCCAAAGCAATTCCATATTCTTGGAAGTAATGTTATTATGCTGTCTTTCAGTAATAATCTTTTGCATAGCTCTTTTTATTTCCAGTGCAATGAAAACTATGTGGTTAAATTTGGCTGATAAATACCTGAGTTTACACTTTTTAATAAACCTATTACTATGGCAGTTTAGTCAAGTAATGTCAGGGGTGTTAAATGGTACTCTAATTCCAGTAATAAGCAGGAATATCTCTGTGGCAGTGGCTTAATTATGATTAAAGTTCAGAGTAATGGCAAGACTGCCTTGTATTACACTTGGTCATATGATAGTGTCCCATGTGGAGAAGCTAAGCCTCTCTTGCAAAGAGCTTTGGTTTTACAATGTCACTATCATTACACCCAGTGGGTGATGATGGTTTAACCTTGAGGGCATACCCTTTGATTAATCCTGTCTTTCATTTTGCTGCCTCGAAAGTTTCTTCTTCGGCAATACTGTAGTGGTCCATAGCTAAACAGCCTAAGGTGTAGAAAGAAATGCTACTGTATTAATGCCTAGATCTAGATAATTTGCTGTCCATAGTTATTCTTGTGTTTTCATAATATGAGACTATGGGAACTAAAATAGGAACATTTGCCTTTGAGTCATATCCTCCATTTCATTAAACATGAGTTCATACCTCACACAGAATCTAACCCTGTCACATTTAGCTACAGGCAAGCAGGAGTAAGAAAAACTGGAGTCAGGTTGGTGAATTAGCCTTCAGAAGAGCTATAAAATAGTCTGAAGTCTGAATTCAATCTTAGCCTGTGCACTTATGACTTTAAAAAGATAAATAAAATCTGAGAGGCATAAGAAGATTGCTATCTCTTTACATCTCTTTGATGCCTCATTGCAGTGAGGATTTAAAAATTGTCTTGGTTCAGAAAAGCCACCATGCTACATCTGTTCCTATTCTACTCTCTTTTCCTCCACACACCAAAGCTAATTGGAGTGTAAATCTGGAGGACATAACCATTGAATGAGCTGTAGGAGAGGAACTTGTCTCATTGCTTCTCCGAAAGGAACAGATAACTTTCCAAAACTTCCTATCTGCTGTTGCCTGAGAAGAGCACTTGGAAGGTCCTCAGCAGTGAGATGAAAAGGCCACATGGGGCAGGGGGACTATGGCAAAGGTTAGAGGATTAAAGGAAGGGGAAGCTTGCACATAGGATGAAAGCTGATGCTTTTGGCTGCCATCACTGATGATACCAAGAACAATTTAAAACCTCAGATGCTTTTGCCAGGTTAAAACAAGGGATTTAAAGAATTAAGAGTAATTTTTATTCTGTAAGCATTTTCTGTTCATAAGGTTTTTCTTCATATCAAGAAAATATGAAGAAAAACCTTATGAGCAGAAAATATCATATCATATTCATTCAAGCAAGCCCAGATCTACTGCAGACATTCACAGACTTTTTTAAGTTTCAAAATGATATGATTATTCAAACTTCTACTATAGCACAATGCTTAGTGTTTGACACAACTTTCCATAAATGACACTGAGGTTTTAAAATATTCCATTGATAAAATAGTCCAGTGATTTATTTCCACTGGCATTTGATTGCATGTTTTTTATGGATTTACATGACAAGGTTGTGGATAGGGGGGCTGCAGTGGGTGGCTCTTTGAGAAGGCACCAGAGGCTGCCCCCCATGTTTGACAGAGCCAGTTCTCAGTGGCTCTAAAAGATTCATTGCTGCCCAAAGCTGCACAGCATCTGGGGGAGCGAGTAAGAAAAATGTGAGAGAAACAAACCTGCAGACACTAAGGTCCATGATGAAGGAGTAGAGAACATGCTTCAGACACCAAATAGATTCCCTCTCAGCTCGTGGGGAAGGGGGTGCCTGAAACAGGTAGGTATGCCCTCCCTGGAGGAAGTTGCAGTCCATAAAGGGCACATGCAGGAGCAGGAACTGTGGCCCCTGGGGAGCCCCCTCTGGAGCAGTCTTGTCTTGAAGGCTCACATGCTATGGAAGGGACCCATGTGTCACTGGGTAAGGACCCCATGTTGGCCAGAGTAAGAGTATGATGAGGAAGGAGCAGCAGATCAAAGTTTTACTCGCCGACTGCAACTCCTTTTCATATCCCTTAATACCACTTAGTAGCAGGAGCAAGGTGGGGAGGAGTCAGAAGAGGAGGGTAAGAAAAAATTAAATTGAGTCTGGGAAGAAGAAAGGGTTGGGTAGTGGGAAAGGTGTTTTTATTTTTCTTGTTCCTCACAATCCTACTCTGGCTCTTATGGATGACAAATTGAATTTATCTTCCCCAGGCTGAGTCAGTTCTGCCAGTGATGGTAACTAGTGAGTGATCTCCCTGTCCTTATCTCAACCCATGAGCTTTTTCATCTCATTTTCTTCCTGTCTCTCTGAGAAGGGGCAGTGATAGAGCAGCTTGGTGAGCACCTGGCAGCAGCCAAGGTTAACCCACCAGAATATTAAAGCTGGTGTTGTATTCTCAGTCTGAAAGCATTTATTTTCAGTTTCTACCTCTTGTCTGTGTGACTGTACCACCCTTTGTCAATGTGAAGTCTGACTTCCAGAAGTGCAAGTATATTTTGAGGCCCAAGGGACTTTGACTCGTGCTGCATCCTGCACAATACAGATCAGAAATCCTAGCCAATAACCTAAAAAGAACCTGTGTCTTCTGCTGGTATCTACAGCATATGTTACGGAATGATTTCTTGATTTAATGATCTTCAGTGACAGAGGAAATAGTACTACATTTCTTACTGGCTTCAACTGAATCAGGCTTTTATTTGATAAAAGGTGTTTTTGGTGACCATAGTTCAGATAGAGTGCTCAAGTCTTCTTGAATCTATACAACACAGGTTAATTAGTAGTAGTATTTTAAATGTTGCAACATTTTGGTCTTATGCACTTTTTTCCTCTCTGTATTCATCTCTGTCTTTTTCCCTCTGGTCTGATCTATGTCCAGTAAAATATATATATATTCAGAATAAGAAAAATAAAACATAAGTCTTCTAAATTGCAGAGTTTTAAAATCAGTTTTTCTCCTTATCAGTTATTGTTTTGATCTGAGTGGGGTGTTTTTCTGCGTCATGAACATGACGCTTAACAATACTTTTTAGCAATAGAACAGCAACAGATTTTTCCACTATGTAAAGATTTTCCATGGGAAATTAAAGTCAAAAGCACAACTGAACACATATATCTTTAATCATCATGAAATATATTTGAAATGAATTTTTTTAGCATTCTAGGTGTTCTATCACCTACCTGTGTTTGACACAATTCACCTTTTAAAAGTGTGATAGTGTGATTATGGCAGAAATACTTATTTTATAAATTTGAGGTCACTCTTTCTGAAATTCAGTGGAAGTTACTGTTGTGACAGCTGTGACTCCTTGCTACTTTGAAATTACAACTAATTTCCCAATGTTACATATTCTTTTACTAATGGAGTCTTAGTAGTGCAACTCCTATTCCCAATGGCAAGCTGACAAAAAGAGGAATTACATTTGTGAGAATAAAGTGGTGAATTTAGCATGGCATTGTTAATTTCAGCCTTTAAATGGTTACAAATTTTAAGTAGAATTTAAATTGTTGATGGCTGCAATGAGAGGAATAACTTAATGCAGGAAGAATAACCTCATTGCACCCCCACAGACTCAGGGCTGACAACTAGAAAACAGCTTTGCAATGAGAGAACTGGGAGTCCTGGTGGATAGCAAATTATTCATGAGCTAGAAAGACACCCTTGAAGAAAAGAAATAAGTCTCCTGAACTGCAATAGAAAAGGTGCTGCCAGCAAGCTGATGTGAAAGTTCCTTTCTCTATACTCACCACTGGTGAGACACAATTGATATGCCAAGTCCAGTGCTGGTTTTTCTAGTATGGGAGGGAAATGGAAATATGGACTGAGTCCAGAAAAGGGCCACAAAGATTATTAAAGTATTAGAGCATCTGTCACATGGGGAGGTGCTGGGAGAACTGTGTTCATTCTGGAGAGAGGAAAGGCTTAAGAAGGATCTGATTAATGTGTGCAAATACCTGATGTGGTGCACGAAGGAGAGTAGAGAGAGAGACAGACTTTTCTCAGTAGTGTACCAAATCAAAGACAAGACAGTGGGCACAAACTGAAATACAGAGACATAAAGAAAACAAAATCAACTGCATTTTCTTGCTATTGGAACAATAGAACAATAGAACTCTGCACCAAGTTTCCCAGAGAGATTGTGGAATCTTCATGGATATTTTGGAAATCAAACAGGACATTTTTCCAACTGAGTCATGGTAACTCCCTGAGATGGGCAGGAAGGTGTGACTAAACCCTCTCCAGACTTCCCTTCCAAGTTAACCATTCTATGATTCTGAAATCTTATAAATTAATTAAATTTGTCTTGCAAAGACTGTGCAATACAGATGTGAAGAAATAAAGGAAAGAAAAATCTGTATTTTCTAAGGTAAATCAAGTATCAACTTGTAAATTTATGGTAAGATATCTGGTGTAGTGCTATACACAGTACAGAAATCAACACAAATAGGTACTATCCAGGTTACTCATTTCTTCTCTGGTTTAGCTCCTGAGGTAAACTCTGAAATGGGTCAAGTAATTCTTGTGAAGTAATGCCTTTATCCCACCATGGGTTATGAATGAAGGCTGTAGAAAGTAATCAACTAATACCCCTGTTAGTTCCAGAAATTAATGATGAACTCAGCTTCATATTAGATACTCTGAATTTGGATGCTTACATGCAGAAATCTAAGTCTTTATCTTAAGAATCTAAGCTCTCTTTTTTAATCTACTGAGCACAGAAACTTTCATTTAAACTAGGAACTTATACCAAGTTTGCTAAATTTCACTCTAGAGTCCATTCACCATATTTCTGTTGAGTGTAATAGGAGCTCAAACACAAAATTCACACAAAGACATTTTGGATTAAATTTAGCTCTGCAATTTATATGCATAGGACTCAAAAATTTGTTATACATAGGCATTTGGTTGAATACCTACCTCTTGTTAATTGCACTCCCTTCTTTCCTGTTTGACATCCATGTCTGAACAGCTTGGGTACCCCAGGATATTTATTACCTGGTATTGCTGATGGTCAGATGGTAGAAGTGAGGTTTAGTTTGAGATTTATTCAAAAAGGTATGACTGCAGGTGCCATGTGTGTAACCTCATGATGTATCTGTGTCCCATTCAGATGTGAGTTGGAGATAGATGTGAATCAGTCTGAGATCCAGGTGTAGTCAGTGGAGACCTTAATTATCATAACTGAGACTAGAGACCCAGAGAGTTGTGTTTGATGAATGTGTAGTAGATGCATCTAATGTCAGAGGCATAGTTTTCCAAACTATATTGATTGGATTGACATTGTGTATAGAGGAAGCTCAGACACCTAAATTTAGCTGATTCCTACAAATCCAACCTTTTATGTGAGATGAATCTCAGCTGTTCTTGTTGCTAAGGGAATACTCATATGTTTTGGGAGATTTATCAGTTTTCTTATCTAGCTACACATAACACTTTTCAAAGGAGAAGGGCATTGTTAATTTTTATTCCTCATTTTTACAGTACTAATTAAATAAAGATACCAATTCCATACCTTCCTTTTTTTCTTTTTTTTTTCTTTTTGTTTTTTTGAATAACTGAAATGAAAGAATCTTACCTTTTAAAAGCATAATTCTAAGGAAGGATTTCTAAAAGTAAATAATTTCTGTTCTCTAATCAGTTTTTCTTCATCCAAACAAACACCAAATATTGACAGGAAAGTATTATAAGTCTCATGCCATTTTGAAAATTAACATGTCTTGAAGTGCAAACAATGCATTTTGACTGTCTCTTTAAGTATATCCGTATAGTGCTTTCATGGAATCCAGGAGTTCCTTCCTTAAAGCAAATATCTTAGTAAGCTTCACTTTCTGGGAAGGAAATCTAATCTTTTGGAAGAAAAAGTGTGCTATCTTAAAAAACAACATTATGCAAAAGTGTCTTCAGGTTTGACCTAGACCTGTCCAGAAACAAAGTGTTCATTTTATTATGCTTATCTTATGGATTTATCTTTTCCTTTTTCTCCGATGTTATGTTTGTGGGTTTATTTTCCTAAGGAGAAATCCATGCATAAGAAGGGAGGTTCTCTGAATAAAATTTTAAAATTATACTATGTAGATAATGAATATTCTGTTTTCTTTCAAATATTTGCCTTTGCAAGGAATGTTTTATGGTTTTGTATATACACTTGCTCTGTTTGTCTTCAGCAGCAGGAGAAGGGGGAGGAAAGATGAATTAAGTAGATGAGGAAAAAAATAAGGAATTATATTTGCAGTCTAAAAACCATGAAAGTAAACCTTCTAGAAACAGGAATAAGTGTTGAATAATTTCTTAGTGTAATGCTTTATCCCCTTTCATAGTAATCTAGGTAAATACATGTTAAGATAAGTAGGGAGAAGGAAAATAAGAGTAGAATACTTACCTTTTTTCACTGTGCATTGCATGTTAAATGTCTTTATTCTGTGGTTGCAAGGTAAAGGCCTGTCTGCTACAGAGAATCCATCTAGACATAGTAGCAACATAAGCAACTAAACTTAGGACATATTTACCTGTGGCAAGGAAAGGAAAATATATAAAAAACCTTTTCCAAAACACTTAAAAACTTTGGAGTTTTCATCTTGAAACAAAAATTAGATAAAGACATAAGTAAATCTTTAACTGTTCAGGACAGTTTGAAAATTTTGCAGCTTTGGCAAAAAGAAAAAGCTTTTCAGTATAAATTCTATGCTACATCAGCACAAAACCCACGCCCAAAAAACAAACAAGCAAAAGCCACAAACAAAATAAACAAACAAACAAAAATAAACAAACAAACCCCACAAACAAATTATTTAGTAACATCTGGACACTTTTGTGAGAAAGTAGAAAAACATTTTCTTGTTTATACTTTATATATATATATATATATCTATATATATATATATCTATATATATCTATATATATATATATATCTCCCTTTATCTGTGTTTGTGATGCCACAGTGAAGTATTACGCAGCACAGTAGGAACAGATCTGGATGTGAAGATCCAGAGCTGGTCCTGAGAACACAGAGTTTACTGTGTACACCTCCATGGCAGCTGCTCTAGACTTCTGTGGTCCATGGGCTGAATGCCCATGGAATGAATTTGTTTCATTCCATTCCAAAGCTATCCCATCCTTGTGCTCCAAAAGGTCTTCACAAGTATGTCAAGTGGAGGTGATTAGGAGATTCATGTCAGAAATACATTCCTGCAGGTTAATGTTGTCTTACTATTTAGTAAGATATATTTCTATCTACATGAAACAACTCACCTAATATTTTAAACAAATCTGCATTATTGAACTTCATCTAAGTACTTTATGCTCAAATATTCCCAGCATATGTATGGTGATTTTTAAGTCCTTCACTCTGAAAACCACACAAAAATGTCATTTTCAATAAAAAACTTGAGATGAAATTCTATGTGTCTACCATTTAGGGGAAGGATTCGTTTTGCTAACTTGGTGATATGTTCCACTACTCTTTTAGATTAGATCTTTGTTGTCTTCAAGATCTAAAGAAAGTGTTTATTGAGAAAGATTGAATAACTTAATTATTTTACTTTATCTTTATTGTACTGAACTGTTCTATTCCATATCTGCATTTGTTAAATAGTGTCATGGAGATAACTATTGAAGACATATTCATATCAAGCAAAAACATCAGTTATAAATGATTAATTCATCTAGAATAACTGGGAAAAAGCAAAAACCTTCTCAACTTTATAATAATTGCATATTTTATAATCCAACAGCCAAATGGTGTGATGTTTATCACTTTACACATCCTTCATTTCTTCTTATGTAAAATATATATATGACTGACAAGAGAGTGCGATGGAGTAATTGACCAGTTTTCATGTTTAACTTTCTCTGAATATTAATTTTTTTTTGGTTAAAAAGCAGTAGTCAATTACTGAATTTAAGGGAAAGCATTTTTTTAGTAAAAGCACATTAGTTAAATCATTGCTATTTAAAATGTATTTAAAATATACAAGAACATATTTCAATATTTCCAAATACTTACACTGTAACACAGCAAAGGCATACAAAATTGATTTCATTTTCAGTAGAAAAGCCAAAACAATTTGAGTGTTTTGGGGTTTTCT
>JAYDZK010000001.1:61831043-61846816 GCA_034509185.1 Euphonia xanthogaster | reverse complement strand
TTTTTAAAAATGTATTGGTTTTGCAAAAATTTAACAAAAGAGGCTGGTTTTAATTGGTGGTGTTATTCCAAGGCCCTTTAAACCCTGGCACTTACAGTTGCTAGGAGTGTGAATGTGATCTGGCAAGCACAGCTTAGTCATTAACTAATGGATTGTAGCTACACTCTTTCAATAAAAACGTGTAGGTGGTTAGTAATACTGTAGTGTTACAAGCAATTTTAAAGTCATTTGTAGGTTAGTTTGTGAAATTAAAAGTGTAATCAAAAATTTCCCTGCACTGCTGCCTTTTTCAGCTGATTTAAGTGCAGATTCCTTGGATCATTCAGAAGAGAAACTAAGTGACTTAAAAATAATCATCCACACCCCAATGGATTAGTTG
The DNA here is from genome assembly GCA_034509185.1 of Euphonia xanthogaster. NCBI lineage: Eukaryota > Metazoa > Chordata > Aves > Passeriformes > Fringillidae > Euphonia > Euphonia xanthogaster. The sequence goes on along the minus strand of JAYDZK010000001.1, from coordinate 61,846,437 downwards.
TTTGAATTATAGTTTCACAGTTCATATATTTCTTTTCATGAGAAATGAATGGAATTGCATAAGATAGTTGCTTTGTGCCATTACTCCAGGTCTTAATATTTATTTATTAATTTTCCATTTTACACATACTTGTCCTTCATTATTTCTTCATTATGAATGGAAACCATATATTTCCAGATGTAAATAGGCACTTAGTAATATGAATCCCTCTTGCATGAGCAGCTACACTGTTTGGAGACATATTAATTATACATTTTGCAGAATACTAAGAATATCTAACATATGTTATAGATGAATATAGGTCACTGTGACAGCTGTAATAGATAAATATATGCATATCTATGCATAAAGACATGCATAGATATAACACTTTCCACTAGGGTACAGTGATATTCAGACAATCTAGATGTTAATGATACTGACCTTTGTCTACCCAACTTCCCTTCAGCATTTAAAGAGACAGCATGACTGATTTTAAACATAAACATCATTAAAAATAAGCTGATGCATCAGTGGTTATGTTCTGTTAATACCCTCTGCAGTCTTACCAGACTCTCAGGGCCACATTCTCAAGAAATTCTAGCTATGCTCACATGTTCTATTTCTGCATATCTGGACTGCTGTGTTAGGCATAGGATGACTGCCCAGTTCATCTTTGAGAAACCTAACAGTCTCTTTAGGGACATGAAGATGGGGAAGCATCTACAGGGAAATTCCTCACATGAGAAGTGGCTGAGGTCACTTGGTTTGTTCAGCCTGGAGAAGAGGACACTGAGGGGAGACCTCATTGCAGTTACAACTTCATGAGTAGAGCAGAGGGGCAGATACCAATCTTGTCACTCTTTTGACTGGTAACAGGACTCAAACGAATGGCATAAAGGCAGAACAGAGACCCCAGGGAAGTGGTCACAACACCAAGCCTCTCTGAGTTCAAAAATCACTTGGACAATGCTCTCAGGGACACGGTGTGACTCTTGGAGTTGTCATGTGCAGGGACAGGAGTTTGACTTGAACGGTCCTTGTGGGTTCCCTCCAACTCAGAATATTCTATCTTATGGTTCTATGATTCTATGATTTTTTAACCCCAATTAAAAACTATTCACACTTCAATTCCTAGCCTATGAGTTATGCCTTCCAATAAAACAAACTACTTTGCTGTAAAAAAAAAAAAAAGAAAAGGTTGCTTTACATGCTTTATTCTCTTTTGGGCTAAAGGGTGATTCACAAGAACACGCATGAATAATTTTTTAAAAATCCTCATAAGAGCACAATAAAATTTAAAGAACCACGTAAGAATAAGCAATTTAATGCTTTGGAAGACATTTTAGTACAAAAGAGACTTATGGTCCACAGTCTTTCATTTTTGGAGGAGCATTTTCCGTGACATTTTGTAAGTGTGTATTTCTCCCTTACTAGCTTGCTTGACAAAAAAGTATATTCTACTATTCTGTCTAATCTAGTTCAATTTTTGTATGTATTTATTTGTTTATTTATTAACTTTGAAAGGATAAATCCTGGTAGCGCTATATGTTGATGTCTCTCTGTATCCCATGTCCTTCATTTAGAATTCCATATGTTTAGGTTGGTGAGAAGATGAAATGCCTTTCTCAGTGGGTCACGTCCACACATGACAGCTGATATTGCCTACTCTGTTTCACAAGTATAGGGAGAGAAAAGGAGAGAAATTAGATGAGTGTTTTTAGGGTAGCAGAGAAAGGAATGGCTTGGAAGGTGTCAGGTAAACGGCCAGCTGGATAGATTATGCACGACAGCATGGGCATTGTGAATGAAAAAGTTGAGTGCTGTGCAACTGACATTGTTATAGGTAATGCTTCCATCTATGTTGAAACATTTTAGAGCAGCTCTGTGCTGCTCAAAATTTAGAAAGCTTTTTTATTTATGGCTCAAAAATGTCCATGAATCATTCTGTCAACTGAACAAACTTGAACGAAAGAACACCTGTCCTCAGAAGACTGTGAAGTTCTAGAACAATCTGGAAAACAACCCAAAGTGAGAAAGAGAATGCTTAACTGGGGGAAAAGATGAGTGCCATATTGCTTAATTCAGCCTCCTTTCTTTTTGGTCTTGTCAAATGTTTGCCTATTACAAGATGCCAGCCTACTCAGTGTTGTATTCTGCCACAAGTTATATGGCATCTTACAAATCTGGCAGTACACTGACAGCAGTCTTCAACTTTTCTATCTCGTTGCCCATTAAAATCTGTATGATTAGGTTGAGGCTTTGAAATTGGAGTAGCATGTCTGGACTAGCCAATGATGGTAGACTGCTGTGGTGCCAGATGTAATACTTGAGAGCACTTAATATTGATGTCTGAAAAGTATTGAGGAAGTATTTGAATATTGCTACATTTCTGCTAGCAACAGGGATTTGGTGTTTTTTATTTTCTTTTTTACATCATATGCAGTATTACTTCCTCAAATGTGTAGAAGTACTATATGTTCAGTTCAGTGCATATGAAATCAAAACATGTGATATGCAAACGAATATCCTTAACACATGAGGCATAGAATAGTGTATTTAGTCTAAAAAAAAAAAAAAAGATGACAAAATGCTGCTTTGTTGTGGTTTTTTTTTGTTTTTTCAAGGAAATTTGGCAAATCTAGCACCTTAGCCAGATTAAATAATTAGATCATTTCACAGAATCACAAAATCAATCAGGTTGGAAAAGGCAGTTGAGATTATTGAGTCCAACCTATGACTGATCACCACCTTATCGACTAAACCATGGCACTGAGGGCCATGTCCAGTTTCTTCTTAAATACCTCCAGGGATGGTGACTCTACCACCTCCCTATATAGACCATTCTGCTGCCCAATCACTCTTTCTGTCAGTGACTCTTTTCTTCCTAATGTCCAGCCTAAACCCCGCCTGGTGCAGCTGAAAACAGTGCTGTATAGTTCTGTTGCTGATTGCCTGGAAGAAGAGATTGACCCCCAGCTGGCTACAGGTTCCAGTTGCAGAGAGTAGTAAAGTTCTTCCTGAGTCTTTTCTCCAGGTAAAACGGCCCCAGGTCCCTCAGCGACTTCTCACAGGACTTATTTTCTAGGCCTTTCACCAATAATAATTTAATTTAAATTATTTAATTTATTTTACTTGATGAAAAAATTCAAATCTATTTTTCACTGGAACACATAAGTGACTTTAAACAGGTGTAGTGCCTACCTCAATAGCATTAGTTTTGTTTTGATGGAGTGTATTCAACAGCTTTGATCATTTGAATTAGCCTGTCACAGTCAAAAAAGGACGATCAGTGTAGCCAAGTGTATGTCTCTGGATCACACTTCGGCAAAGTCTCAGTTCAAAATAGCTGAGAAATTTTACCAGCTATTTTTATATTTAAAAACCAATATAAAACAAACAAAAAAAAACTTCAGCAAATCAAGATATAGCGACCTCCTCAATAAATAATTGGAAATAAACTTCTTTCTGTAATTGAGAATCAACTTTGCTGATAATGTGCCTTGTGAAAGGTTTGTCAACTGGGCCATTCATCCGTGCATCAAAATGCCAAACTGTGAGCAATTTGAAAATAGCACTTTCTACTGTAACAGTTGATTGTACCCCATAATAGATACTGAATAATTTTAAAGGAGAAAAAAACAATGGTTTTCATTGTTAGAGGTTTTTTTGTTTGTCTGTTTGTTTGTTTATCCAAGTTTCTTCTTAGTCAAGACATTTGACAAAAGTTGTCCTAAATTATCATTGTAAGCACCTTTGATGATCAGAAAAAAGCCCAAAAAACAATGACATTAATTAGCACCGAGGTCTGAACTTCCATCCTTTGTGCACAGACATACACAGATTTTCCTCCTTAGCCAACAAAAGTGGTTTAGGAAGCACCAGAATGGTCAGATAATTATGAAGCCCATGGTTATTTCTAGATCTGTTTCACAAAATAGGTTCTTTGATAAACTGTACTAATCTAGTAATTTATATTCAGCCATTCAAAGTGTAAACCAGAACAAGTATCTTATCTCTTGCTGTCTTTTGTTTGCTCAGTCTTTTAATGTGACTCACAAAACTTTGCCACTTCATGCCCTTTCAACTTTTCCCAAGTAGCACTTAATTTGTAAGGGTAAAGAAGACTCACCAGTTTTATCTTCATTAGCACGTTATGTGGTAAACAAATTTGGCATGCAATAATTTCTCTTCATGAAGAATAATTCAATCATTAGACTAACATTTGCTACTCTACAAATGCCCATTTCGACCTATTGAATTTATTATTTAATATCTGTGGGCACTGATTAGCGGTTTTGCTCATTATCACTCTGAACCTGCTAAATTAATCATGGCCTTAAATTGTTTGTGTGATTGTTCCATGAACTTTTTTTAACCTTTCTGGCTCAAGTGTTTCAACTTGATTTAAAAAAGATAAATATTTCATTTTTCACATTTAATCTTGACAATTGGAACAATATATAAAAAATTCTGTTCAACTATACAGAAAGAGTCTCTGCCCTGTTACATAGGCCGGCTTTATGCAGCAAAACAAGAGTACACTTTTATTTTGCTTAATTCATATACTTTTCAACCTTCTTCACCTAAAATCCTTTTTATTCTTCACTTTTTATATATATTGGATGTGGGTTTCCAGGCTTGTATTGGTAAGAATTGGGTGCAGGTGCCCTAGCACTGGCGGCTGCAGGGTGACCTCTGTGAGGAGCAGCTGTGGCTGCCCCATGCTGGGCACAGCTGGTTCCATCTCTCTCCAGACCACCCACCTGAGGGCACAGCTGAGCCCTGCCACCAAGGAGGTGGCATCTTGCAGAAAATATGCTTAAGGGCAAAAACACCACCTTCAGTAAAAACTACTGTCCGGCAGTAAGAAGTGAGGAAAAATAGGAGAAACATCGCTGCAAACTCCCAGGTCAGTGAAGGAGGGAAATGAGATGTTCCAGGAATCAGAGCAGAGACTGCTCTGCATCTCTGAAGAAGGACTCACCAGTGCAAGTACATTCACAAGTCAGGAATGAGAGTGAAGTTGAGCCTCAAAAAGGCGGGAGTGACTATGAGGTGTTGCTTTTGTTTCTTTTTTCTTTGCTTCTTACCACCCAACTCTATTTTAATTGACGACAAATTTTATTTTCTCAAAGTATCACCCGTTTTGCCCATGGTGGTAATTGTTAACCACTCTTTTAATCTCAGTCTCAACCCAAAAGTGTTTTTATCTTACTTTCTCTCCTGTCCTGCTGAGGAGAAGCAGTAAGAGAGGGCCTGGTTGGGCATTTAGTATCCAGGAAAGGCCAACACACCACAAGTGGTAGTTTAAACCGGTTGTCTAGGAAAGTAACCTCAGACTTTAGAGAAAAATATTATTCAATAGACACTCATCTTTACCAGTGAAGATCCCAGTTAAAACATTATGGCCAGGTTTTAATCAATCCTATACCTTTTTACTTTGTAGATTTCCAGTTTCTCAACTTTTGTTTTATCTTCCTGAATCTTCTCTAGTTTTATCTTCTCTAGTGTATTTAGGCCATGCTTACCTATAAGAGAAATTTGTCAGATACTAACTCTGTGACATTACTATACACTTATATGTGAGGAATTTTGGCAGAAGGTGTCATAACTCTTCTTGATTATACCTAATGAAATTTTGAGAAACTAATGATGTTTTGAATGTATACATATTTGCATTTCAGAGGATTCTGTCATGTCACTGAGGCAACTTTCATAAGTGTAAGATTTCAGAGCTTATTCTGAAAGAAGTACTGTTCTCCCCCTGTTTTGTTCAAGCCTTTCCTTCTGAACAAAATCTTCCTGTGCGGAACAGCAAGCTTTCTCCTAAAATAGCTGTACTGTTCTGTGTTTCCCGCCCAGGAAGGCAAGCTTCCTTAGTGGCAAGAGAATATTATTGTAGTCATAAAGCCAAAGATAATAAGCTGTGTCTCATCTATATTATGGCCAGCAGGAAGAGGTAGCAGCAAGAAACTAGGAGCTATTGCACATAGATTGTTTTCCTGTTTTCTTCCATGAAAGAGCTGTAGACAGTCTAAGTCAGTTTGCTATTTCAGCTCCTTACAGGGCTTGCAAACATACCATTCAAATAAAACACTTCCATAACATAAGGTTTTGTTTTCCCTTTAAATAAAAGGGAACCTTGGAAGGAAAAACACAAAATTTGCCAATCCATTTTGTGCAACAGAAGCTCTTACAGGTGCCAAATGGCCTGTGCTCTGCTATCACTCACCTCATTTACGCTGCTTCCCAGAGTTTTTGAAGACTGCTTTACACAGTGATATAGCATAATAAGAATGCTTTGAAATATTAATAATAATTCCTTAAATCATATTTCCCTTTACTTCTTATAAAACAGCAACTATAAATAAAATCCTTCATTACTGTGATAAACCAGTATTAAGAAGCCAAATGCTATCTGAAGCAGTGCCCCTTTTCAAATTTAATCTAGCTTTGTCTTAAACACAGTACTGTAAGAATTTAATTTCCTTGCTTTATCATAGCAAAAAATGTTGGATTTCCATACTTAAAGATTTTTATTTTTTTTGGAAGTGGAGCAGGAGACATTGTAGGTGCTTTGTATTATGTTCTGTATCCCTCCATTCCTTCACAGCTATAATACATTGCTATTCTGAATGGCTCATCCAGAAACTATGAAAATGAATTCTGAGTATTAAATAATGGATAAATAAATCTGAAAAATTCATTTTAGAAAACTCAGGGGTTAGTCTTTCAATTTGCACTACACAAATCTTTTTTTTTTTAAACCCAAAAATACCATTATCATTTATTTTCAGGTGAGTGTATTTTTATTGCATGCCAGTATCTGGAAAAGCATTCAGATCTCTATTTTTTTTTCCTAAAATTACTGCTCTGACATACAACTGTGAACAGCTTAAAAGGAAAACCTGTAAACAGCTGTCACAGAATACGTTGATGTTTCACAAGGCTTTGCTTGCAATCCTTTTTTCAAAGTACTTTAAGAGTCTCTGCTTATGTTTCCATTATAGAAAGCCTCATTCTCTGCTAAATAGTGTGTGGATCTTTTTTCCCTGAAGCTTTATTATTTCATCCCTTGGATCTATTTTTCACTTGGCTGAGTAGTCAACTATTTAACATGAGTTCAGATAACCTTTGAAAAAGGCTTTTCTTGATGTTTGGTATGCAAGACCTTTTCTCCAAGTTCAAGCAACAACACTCTTGAGGCTTTTTGATTTGCTTTATTTTGGTTTCCTTGAATTATTTTTCACCTTTATTCCTAATCTGGCTACAAGGAATAATTAGGAGTGTAAACCCACAATTGCTTACATCACTTCCACCTGTCTGTGCAATGGGAAACCCAGACATAGAACACAGTGGTAAAAAAACCCCTAGAAGCAAGCAAGACATAAATGGAAAAAATTGGTCAGCATGTCAGGTTCTGTGGTGTTAAAAGAGAGCCGTGACTAATTATAGTACATCCCATGGGCCAGTGTCTCAATGGCCGGAGCCCCTTGGGTCTGAGTCACACATTGATCAGGGGTGTCCTTTAAGCATTCATGTAGATAATACTGAGCTCCAGTTGTTTTTATTACTATCACAATGTAGCTATACTAGACAATGTTTGCTGTTTCTTCAGAAAAATCTTCAGAGGTGGATTTCCAAATGTCCAGTTACAGAAAGATTTTGCTCAGTTTTTTTAGCTTTATAGATAAGTTATGAACTCCAAAGATAGCTCCCTTCCCATCAAATGAACTTTTTCTTGTTTTTAAATAATTGCTTATGATATAATGATGTAACTAACTGTAATATAACTGCTGCCATAAATGTAGATGAAATTCTAATTAGCTAGTACCCTCAGGATTTGGAAAACATGTTGCCTGGTTAGCAAGAATTCTTATTTTACAAGGAATGTTTCTGAAGTCTAGGAGAGTTCTACCATGGCAGGCTAACTTCTGATAGAAGATTGATTCCAGCTTTTGATTTTCATTGTAATCCTCAAATGGGTTGAATTCTAAACCATAGAGTAAAAATCATATCTGACTCCCAGAAAACAGTTAAAATGGGATTATAGTTTATCTAGGCTTTATACATGACCATAACCACATAATTCCCCAATTAGAATTGTGCATCGTGTTGTGCTTTACATGCGGTTCAACATTCATTTCAGACAAAACATCATTAAATAAATCAGAATTTACAAGTCACGGATTTGAAAATCATGATTCTTGCAACTGAGTTTTTTAAACCATTCAGTTTATTGATTCACCTGTTTGAAATTTAGCTCCAAATGAATTACACTGGATTTTTAGTTAGTCTACGCAAGTAAAGCTTTTTCATGTGATACTCCTTTACAGAATTTTCCAAGATATCCTGTTGTCTTTATTGAGAACAAACACATGCTAACCACTGAAGACAGATGACAGCATCAGTTGAATTGTGGTGCAAGAAAGGAAAAGTGCTTCTTTAACTGCTGAAAACTGTTATATAAAAACATAGCTCATGACACTAAGAAATAGCATGCTTGCCTTTGTGGTGAGTGCTGATGATGAAAACAAGAGTCCTGAAGACAAAAAAGTTACTGTATCTGTGGCTACACATTTTTTGACATTTCTGTATCCATAATATTTTGAGGGAAATACCATATGTTTTATTTGGTTCTGATTTAATTTTTCCTCCTTCCCCCCTTATCCCAACCTTGTGCGCGTACATATGTATACATTCCTGAGGTTCTCTCCTTTGAGTGTAAAATAAAATAAAAAGTACTAACACTGAAAAGCCGATGGGCAAAAATTGATTCATAAATGAGAAGGTGGCATTCATCTTGGAGCTCTTATTGGAAACCTAAATCTCAGTAAATTTGTAGCCTGAGGATACAATGGGCTTAAAGGATTTCTGTCTCTGAAGAAAAATTAGAACGCCTTTGAGGTAAGGTAAATGGAAAAGGTTGTTTGGGCAAACGTGGAGTTCTACCACTATTAAATGTTAAGCACCATCAGGGGGTATCTCAGTCATTAACAAGAGTGGCATGTTGAAGATTGTTTCAAGCAGGAGAAGAGTTATGGATGGCTGTGTGGAGGTGGCACAATGCCACAGGGAAATTATATCAAGCAAAAAGAAGACTTTTTAAAATATATTGTGGGGAAAATCCTACTGAAATAGTATCCTTTCTTTACATACTTTACATACTTTCTTTACATACTTTTTTTTTCCCAAAATAACCCTAGGTTGTCTTTTAAATGAAGCAAATCTGGGACACTAACTTTGAAGTCCAGTGGACAACCAGCCCCCCCCCCCCCGATCTTTGGCATATTTTGTCTTCACTTGCAGTGTAAACAGAAGTACCAACTTAATCAGAACACAAGCATGCTCACTTCAGATCCAAGTAGTTAGCAGTCTTGACTGACTTGGAAGTGTTTTATGGACCTTGTGTGTTAGTTTTGTATATAATTAAAAGGGCTCTCAGGGCTTCTGTAGGCAGCCAGCAAGTTAAGCTATCTGGTGTGAGAATAATGTGTTGCTATCTAGGGAAGGAAAGATTTAGGAGCCAAGCTAGGATCCCTGTTTTAAGCCAAGAGAGTTTGAAAAGTGAGCAGACATGAAGTGTTATATCTCTAGGCAGTAGTTACCAGATTTCTTATTACGCTAGCACATCCTCCTGGCTGCTCTGCAAAATAGCCCTGAGATTAGAAACTCTGCAGGAAGCTATCTGTGCTCTCACTGTTGGAAATATGTTGTTAGGAAGACAGCAGCTACATGGAAAATGGGTATTAAGATATTCTTCACCATCAAGAATATTTTGCTTTCCCAGTTTGCCTTAAGGTATTGCTTAGAGAGAATAGCAGGTAGCGTGGTCTATGCTGTAATCCTATTCGAAAGCAAATAGTGAGAAATAGCATAAGTTCACCTTCTAATGTATACTGCACAATAAATTGTACTGTGGAACAATGAATTGTACTGTGGGACAAGAAATCGTACTGTGGAAGGACCCTAATATTTTACTCATAGAGTAATCTTTAGTTTAATACAGAAATACATTTCCATATCTTCACCATTTCCTATATTATGTTATCATGTGGTACCCTTGCAGCTTCTTACGTCGGGCTTATGTGGTAAAGTTTGCTAGTGGGGGGAGGGGTTTGCATGGATGGGTTCTGTGAGAAGATTCCAGAGGCTGCCCCCATGTCATGCAAAGCCAGTTTCAGCTGGCTTCAGGAGAGATCTGCCACTGGCTAAATCTGAGCCAGTCAGGGACATTAGGAGCACCTCTATGAAAAGATTGAAGAAACAGTACAAAATGCTGTGCAGCAGCACCTGGAGAGAGAAGTGATAATATGTGAGAGAACCACAGATCAGTGAACGAGGAGGGAGAGGAGGGACCTCAGGCACAAGAACACAGATTCCCCTTCAGCCTGCGGAGGTCCATGGTGGAGCAGGTATCCACACTGCAGTCCAGCCTGTGCCAGAGCAAGTGAAAGCTCTGTAGGAAGCTGCAGCCTGTGCAGAGCCCTTGCTGGAGTAAGTTCCAGGCAGGACCTGTGATCCTGTGGGGGACCCTTTAGTTAATTCATGAAGGATTGCACTCCATGGTAAGGACTCATGATGGAGCATTTTTTGAAGAATTGCAACCTGAGGGAAGGATCCATGCTAGAGAAGTTAATGAAGGACTGTATCCCATGGGAGTGATCTCACACTGGAGCAAGAGAAGAGTGTAAGGAGTTGATCTCCTGAGTAGGAAGGAGTAGCAGAGACAATGTGTGATGAACTGACCGCAGCCCTCATTTCCCATCCCCCTGCACTGCTGGAGGGGAGGAGGTAGAGAAAATAGGGAGTAAAGCTGAGGCTGAGAAGTAGAGAGGGGAGGAGGGAAGTTGGTTTTGGATTTGTTCTTACTTGTAATTACCCTACTATGTTTAAATGGCAGAAAATTAAATTAATTTCCATAAGCTGAGTCTGCTTTGCCTGTGATGGTAATTGGTAAGTAATCTTCCTGTCCTTATCTTGACCCATGAGCTTTCCAATGTACATTTTTTTCTCTGTTCTGTTGAGGAGGGGGAGTGATAGAGTGGCTTGGTGGGCACCTGGTGACCAGCCAAGGTCAACCCACCACACTACTAAAATCAAAGGTTGATTATTTATAGGAGAGTTGACAGCAATGTGACCTTTTAGTTTCCTTTGAGCTGCCACTAACAGTGGTGCAGCCCACAGATTACAAGGTCTTATTTATCCTGCTGTTTCTGTACACTGGGATTTTATTTTATTTGGTTTTTCTTTGGCTTTGTTTTTTGTTTGTTTTGGGTTTTTTTGTTTGTTTTTTTTTTGTTTTTGTTTTGTTGTTTTGTTTTTTTTTTGAATATTCAACATCATTACTTTGGACCCTATTAAAAATGTAGTTTCAGGGTTTCACTTTATAGTGTTCTGGGGTATGTTCAATCCATTTTAAATGATCCATGGCACAGAAGATTTCATCAGTCCACCTAACTTTTGTCTCCCCTTCTCCATCATTTTTAATCTAAAGCAGGATAGAAAGTTCTTCCAATCTGTTTTTTTTTGTCTTTGGTCCACTTGTACAAATGACAGTTACTTTAGAACAGATTATAGACACAATTTTAGGTACAGTTTTTGAGATTACCATTTACTTTGTTAAGGCTTTCATAGGCATGTATACATATACCAAGTATTATACCTCATTATTTTTTCTCCAATGGTAACACCACTGACAAAAAAGAGAGGTATTAATAGAAACAATATGACATTGATATGCCAGCTGAAGTATGAACTATCTCAAAGCATTGATGTAGTAGTTTCGGGTCTATCAGACACTAATGTCAACAGGGAAATCATCAGGCCTGAAGGAGGTTATGGGTAAAGGAGGTAAAGTGCTGGACTGTGACCCAGACTATCACAAATTGTCAGTTTTCGCAGATGAGGTGCAAGTACACATATCTTGATACCTTCTCTGCTTGAATAAACACCTTATTATTGATAGTTGTTATTGAGAGGTTTAGTTCTTGTAATTTTGTTTGCCAACTAATGCTGTAGAAATGAATGTAAATTCATGTTGAGAAATGTGAATAATTCAATTTAAAAAAAAATTCTTAATTCATTTCTATTTCATTTAACATTTTTCAGAAGAAATTCAGCTTCAAGGAATGAACACATTTTCAGAAACTGATAACAGAAATATATATAATCATGCATATAGAAAACTAATGTGGTACTTGACTGGATTTGATAAGCTCTTATTAGTGACAAAGTCGCTCTACAATTCTTAACCATCTTGTTCAGAGTATTTAATGACTTTAAAAATTAAAACTCATTATACCTATTTCATATTTAATACAAGCCTAAGAGTTCAGGGAATAAAATGCTGTGAAAGAAAATGATCACTTTCAGACTAAGATGTTACTCCACTAATCTTGCAGAAAAAGATTCAGGTGATGTGAACTTTTATATAGTTTTCAGCGAAACATAACACTTGGCAAGAGGAATTAAAGAAATGCATGTAAAGCCCTGAAGTGTTGGGTTTATTCCTTAACTAGAAGTTTTAGGCTACAGATTTAATGCATGGCTTCTGAAAATGTTAAATATCATACACATTAAGGCTACTTAATTCAGATTTAACAGTAGGTGTTTTGGAGGCCTGCCATGTACAAAGTAAAGTAAGGGAGGTAAGCACTCCCCTGATGTTAAGAGGAGCCATCACTCAAAATAATTTCTGCCTAGTTTAAAACCACAGATCTGCATGCTGAAATCCTATGGAAGATTTGTGCTTCAGTCAAAAGTTTACATTAAACCCAGAATAAATTGTCCCAATTGCAGTATTTATGTATCAGAACAAGAGATTTTCACCTTGTCTTTTCAGAGTTTGAATAAAAAGGTCTACTAAAACCAATTAAAGCTATTGCCTATTATGGGATTTTGTTAAACTCTGATGTTTCAATGTAAAGAATAGCAGTACCAAATCATTCTTATTAAGAATAACACAATATCTGTTTCTTCCGAGCAAGTGTGATATTGATTTACAAGGAATAGCTGTCGAGCAAACTTTAAATTACAGTATTTATTATGAATGTGACTTTTAATTAATTATTTAAGGGATACATTTTGTCCTCATTTACAGTATTGAAGTTCTCTGGAGTTGGACATGCTCATAAACAGCAAAATGAAACTCTCAATGTAAAAATTGAATAAAGATGTTATTCTTATAAATAGAGCTTTAAGCATAGAGCATCTGTACTGAAATCAGATGCTACATCTTTTTGAACAGGTACACTGAGACCCATTTTAGTTACTTGATTTACAAAGAAAGAAAGAAAGAGAATTTAGGCTTCTATATTTGATGTGAGAGTACATGACTATGCTATTTACAGTCCAGTTTTTTCCAGGTTTTGATGAAGACACCCATTAGTGTGTTCCCCAGCTTCGTTACTCTCCCTTGTGTATCATAATTTCCTTTATGTGCCTAACCATTAGTTAACATAGCTGATACCCTGCTGAAGAATTAGGAGACAGGTGAGGCATGTACCTAATCCCAGGCAGCTGAAAGTTTGGAAAATTAGTTTCTGCACTCTTTATGGAGCTCTAACTACAAAAGAACATTATTCAAGAAGTCATTATACTGAGGAAAAGTAGTTTAAGATCAGGAGTAAGAAATGGTCAGAACAAAGATTCGGTGTGTCAGTAAACTTAATTGTTCATTTGTGATTCAAATTACATTTTCTCATTGAGGCTGCAATCCACAATTAAAAATCCAGTTCTAATATTTTCTGTAAATGGCTTCTGTGGACCTGACTTTGTAGCTGAGGCATTAATAATCCTGGAGAAAGAAAATAAAAGATGCTTTGTTTTACATAATAACCTATTAAATGGGGCATCACCCAAGAGTGTAGGAGATTGCACACAAGACTGCTTTGAGGAAGGAACACAAAATTAATTGCAGATGAATAGCAAAAGATTCTCCTGTAATATGTGGAATGCTGGAGTCTTGTCCTACCACAGAAAACTGCATGAGCTTTCTGACCACTGGACACATTATAGCCATAATAAAATAATGTATAAAGAAAAACTACAGTAAAGAGGTACCAACCTGTCTTATTCCAGCTTCTGGGGTATTTTCCTGGGTTACCATTTTTCAATATGTGTGGAAGTCTGGAAAGCAAAGTAGACAAGGCAAACAATGGAAGGAACTGGCCATGTATAGTAGAGAACAAATGCTTTCAAGGTAATAAATGGGGACAACCAGTGCAATCTTCCCTGAGTACAGAAAAGATGCAGCAATTGTGGAAAAAAAAAATCTTTATAGTGCACTTTCATGGAACATAGATGGGACAGCCCACTGACAGCAGTCCCATAGTTTAATGACAGATGTGTGGTAAAGCCTAGCTATTAGTCTTGTCTAAAAACAACCTGTGGGCAGATTTTGTGCACTGGAGAGAGTCATAAAGGATTTCAAGTATGCAGACTGAAGAGGAATGATTTTGAGTCAAGAATAAGAGCCAAGAACACAATAGGCAGAAAATTGCAAGGCACCCTTCAGCTTTCAAGATATGGTCACGTAGCTCTTACTTGGAGGCATCCAACTGGATATGAGGCATAGCAGGCGTGAGTGGACCAGAATTAGTGTCCTACGTTTATAGCATCCAGGTACTGCCTGGGGAATGGCTGTGCCTGCTAGCCTTGCATCTGCAGGGAGGCAATGATTTTCTAGGTAGTCACACATTAAATAGTTTGGTAAACAGAATTGAAACATTTTTTGGCTTTTTCAACTATATCAGTTCTAAACACACCAGACTCCTCTGTGGGCTTCAGTACAGTGAAAAGAAGCAGTGAGGATGAAAGAAAGAGTAGATGTTCACTATTCCTTTTGTAAATATCTCTTTTAGGATAAAAGTAAGCTTTGCAGTGTAGAACCTGCCAGGAAGGTCAGAAATAGAACTCAAAATCATCCAACACCCTGCTTTTGCTATTTACAGCCAGAGAGAGGAGAGGGTTTAGTCATCAAACTGCAGTCTAATTAAGGAATTATATAAAAATTGCATGTAGAAATTTTTGATGTTTTCATTGTTCCTCTTGATTTTGCATAATTTCCCTTGGGAAAGGTCAGAATTATTATGCCATCACATTATAGTTGTGTAATTTTGTTTCTTTTTGGGTTGTTTTTCTATTTCATTTTGGGAGAGATTGTTTGGGAGTTTTGTTTATTTGTTTGTTTGGTATGGTTTGTTTGGTTGGGTTTTTTTGTTCCCTTTCTCTGGTTTAGATTCATGCTCACTCTTCCTGTTTCAATTAAATTTAATCCCTAAAGCTTGTTAATTTAATATGCAGTCATACAATCTTTTGATTATTGACTGTGAATCAGATGCCTTAGTGGGAATCAGCAAAGTTTGCTGAACTTCATAAATCCAAGTTTATAAAGAGGCAAAAGTTTTAC
>JAYDZK010000001.1:61795087-61815576 GCA_034509185.1 Euphonia xanthogaster | reverse complement strand
ACAAATGATGTTTCTCGTAAAACTGTATTAAAGCAATATCTAGAAGAAAATTGTGGAAAAGCAAAACATTTTTACTATTGGTACCCAGGTCTCAGGAATTTACAGTTGAAAATATTAATGATTTTTGCATTAGTCTTAACTCCAGGAGATTAAGTCCTTCATCATTCATCTCAGTCTTGACTGAGAAAAGAAATGGCAATCGGTGACTTCTTAAATAATACATTAATTAGATTTTATAGCTTCCTTTTGAGAAAAACTTTTGTTATTTTTCTCCCTAAGATATGCAAGCCAGCTGTTAATCAGTATAGGACATTTGTGAAAAAATGTCTAAGTCATTATCACTTGTCTTTATTTTTCCTTTTAATGGAGAAACTGGTCTTGTGTAGTCTCTGGCTAGTGTCACAGCAAACAGAGTGAAATAAATAAGAACAAGTGGTATTACCAGGACAGAGAAGAGGAAATTTATATCCTTTGAGTTATGCAAGCAATGGAATAATTTTATTTTTTTCAAAGAAAAGCATATTCCTCTTTGTTAATTGTCCTAATTTCAGAAGCATATACAGAACCCTTTTCATCCTTGTCCTTGTTTTTCTATCTAAAAAAGCAGTATTCATTTTAAAGAGAAGAGTCTTAAATTAAAGACATCCTCAAAATATTGTTGATCTGCCTCCTGCTGCTGACCACGAAAGGTAGATGTGAGGCACCACATGTGGTAGAGAAAATTCTGCATTATGACTGGAGTGGAGGAGCAGCAGTGACAGGGACAGTATCAGGACACAGAGTATTACTGTTGCTATTTCATTGCTTTGTGTTTGTCTCTTGATGTTTGTCTAGTGCTGAAAGAAGATAGGGACAATTGAAGTGACGTGACCTATCACCTCATATGTGCTGTGACAGTTCTCTCTGTGTGCTATGGACCCAATCGCTCCCTGGGTAGTAGAACATAATTTCAATTGATTTTGCTGGGAGTTGAACTGAGGCAAGTAAGGGCAAAATTTTGTCTTTTGGCAGCTTTGGTTCTGTGCTTGAACATTGCAAAGGCAAATAAGGGTCGGTGTGATTCCATTCCTTCTGAGTAAACTACTGTTTGAAAAAGATTAAAAACCCAGAAACTTGCTGCAATGTCATTATCAGTTTGAAGCCCCAGCTTGTGTCACTGTAAAAAGAAGGGGAACATAAGCCAAGTTTTTGAAAATGTCAAGAATTATCTCTGCTTTGTCAGATTTGAGAGTGGCATCATGGGGCTTAATTAGACATCGTGTAATAGAAAATGCAGGGGTGTTAGTCAGTAGTGAGCGTCTTTCACAGAGATATAAACATTCATGCTGCTACATTATTCTACATCTTTCCAGTGAGCTTGTGAATGACCTAAAATATAAAGAATGATTATTCTGCTATAAAATGTCAGGCTCATAGTCAGGTATAATTTCTTCCCTATTTCTTTCAAACAGGTCTCTCCAAATATACTTAAAAATCAGCTGCAATGATAAAGATTTAAAAATATTAAACCAGTGATTCTATAACTATTTTTTTTGTTGTTGGAAAACTTAAAAATACACTATAATTGCAAATTTTTTTTTTTTTCCTTTGTAAGGCTTTAAATTTGTAGGCAGTTGAAAGTATTGCATTCACAGAATTCAGCTGTGCTTTCTTAAAAGTGTATGAGCATGAACTTCAAAAACGTCCTGATACAATTAAATACAAAAGTTTTTCAGTCCCTTGAGTTTTGGGCATATTTTTGAAGAAACTTAGCTTTAGAGAAATGTCATCTCTGAAAATTATAGGAAATACTAAATTTTAGAAAGTCAGTAAGTCCAAGAAAAGCACTGGTACCAGTTTTTTATGCATAATTTCTGATTTTTTTTTTCCCTCAGCCAAATTATTAGAGCTTTAGATCACACCAGATGACTGAAATTTAAATAATTCCAAAGGAAACATGCATACCTAATCATATTATATTATTTGGCTGTAAATAGAAGGTAATAAGAGATGTTTGCAAAATGCCACCTATGATTTATTGTTATAATACACTTTTCTTCCTGTGATGCTTGAATGGATACTAAACTGTGATAGAATGGACAGATTATAATAAGCTGCATAGTGAGTGAGCTGTTAATATTTTTGCAATTATCATAGAAATAATAATTAAAAAATAAGATGTGGGATTGTATTGATGTAAAACTGAGATGTGAAAGAAGCCTTTCATAGTACTTGAAAATCTCTATCCCCTTCACTTGCATTGGTTTTACAGAATGATTCCTTTTTTTTCTGTGTATTAGCAGTTGCTATTTTCCTGCAGAAATTTCATGTACTCTTTGTTCAGTTTATGAGATTTTTTTTTCTTAGTTATGCTGCTTGAATCGGATATCACACTTTTTTGTTTACCAGGTTGGTGTAATAAAAATATATTTTATCCTCACTGCTATCAAGGGACTGGAACAGTCTTAATAGAGTATAGATGTCAGACAAAAGGGTGGGTGCCAACTTCCCAGGAAATCTGAAACCCTTGTGCCTGACCAGTCTGTCGGTGTCCCATAATGGGGGCCTCCGCTTGACAGTCTGCTGGATCAGAGGGCTGTTTAAGGACAGGCACCGAGAGCATATCAGAATTGAATCCATTATTACAGGTTAGAAAGAGGGATCCCTGTCCTGGATCTCCCCATTGTTGTCAACCATGTTATCCAGTGCTGGACAACAGTGTCCTTGAAGTGCTAACTAATCAGTTTAGGGAGCAACACACTTTTATTAACAAACATACTGATAACAGAAAATTGTTACTTATTAGGGCTCAAAGATTTCTGGTGGTAGTAACTGACTGCAAAAACAAATTTGGAGCAGAGAGACAAGCTCAAATCACCAGGAAAAACTAGCTTACAATAATAATTTAGTGCACGTGAAGTTCTTACCAATAGACGTTCCCATGGGGTAGAAGTATCAGCCCATTGACTGATCCCAGAAATTACAATGGCATCTTCAGGAACTTGTCCCCATCCCTAACTCACTTTTATACTATTTCTTTACATTTCGGTAGAATTTGAGTGATCCCAGTCGTACATGCTTTTGTTTCCGATTGGTGTAAAATTCTCTTGCTTTGCTCTTCAAGATTTAGTCAATAAAATCTGGAGCACTTGCTCAGTGAGGGGTGGTCACACCTTGGGGGTGGGTAATTTTGGGATGGAAGTGTGTGTTAATATTACAATGAAATTCTAATGAACCAAGTTCATCCAAGAGGAGCAATTTCATCACAGTCACTGGTGCAACAGGGAGCTCTCTTCTCCTCTCACCCTCGGTTAAGAGCTGCCAAGTGATTTATCCACTACATGGTTCTCTCAACTTCCCATCCCTGCGAGGATTGCTACAGATCCTGGCCGTGTTGTCTTCACACCACTCCTCCCTCCCTGTCGTCCCTCTTAGCATGCTTTAAGATGTAGGCTATGTTGTTTGGGGAACTACCATGGAACAGATTCTGTGCATGCCACCTGCATTCCATCTAGGAATTAACAACTGCATTTCACCCTTTTATTTATGTAGTCCGTTAGATTGGGACTATAGCTTAGAGTTTTCTCAATCTTATTGCCAGTTGTCTTCCTACAGTAGTGTTCTTAAGATTGATTAGAGAATGAGTAAATCTTTTCTCCCAGGCCTGCGTATTTGTGTACTGCATCACTTCCCTTGATGAATGGATATATAAATGGTAGAAATATAGAAATTTATAAAATGATGGACACCATTTCAACTCTATAGAGAAATGCATGACAGTGTCTGTTATCTCATCTACTTCTGGGTTAGTAAACACAAAATTAATGCCTCCAAGAATCTGGAAAACTGTAGTTTAAACCAGGTTTTATTATCTTAGACCTATCCAACAGAGAATGCGGTCATGCATTAATTATGGAAATATTTTTACTAATGTTACATCCTGTCACATTTTACCATTAAAACAGCAAGAACTGTAGCTGAATCAATTCAAAGTAGTTTAACATAAATTTCTTTTGGTTTTATTCCCTGTTTTGAAATTAGAGAGATATATTTTAGCCTGGTTAGAGTTTTACTATGAGAAAAATGGAAAAAGCACCATCACTACAACATGCACATGTTTTCCTTTTGCTGGCTCATTAGAGGGAATATCTGCTCAATGATTCTGTCTCTAATTGTTTACACCTTTTACACATCTGGTGCATGTGGAGAAATCCCTAGCTCTTATCTTAGAGATAAATAATGCTTTTAAAAATAAAAAATGTCATCTTAGTGTTTTCTTTTACTAGGGTTGAAAAAAACAAGAGCAAAACAAAGCCAATTTAAAAAACATACACAAAATAGAAGAAACCCAAAACAAATAAAGCCCAAATGAAAGCAAAACAAAAACAAAACAAAACAAAAAAAACCAAACAAACAAAAAACCCCCCCAAACCCAAAAGAAAACCACCAGCCAAACAAACCTGAGCATCTTTAACAACGAACTTTGTAACAACTGCCTTTTTCTCAATAATTTTCCAAATAATGTTCTACAGTGTAACCTGTCACATTAAATTATATCCATCATGTAACACTATAGCACCTGACTTGACATAAAGGGATGTGAAGGCATGCGTTATACATGAAGAGAGAAAAAGAGTTTTATAAATGTGGAGGATACATTTGTGTGTTTATATATCCTTACTTATCTCATAATTAACATGCAGAAGCCACATTTTGCTCACATTGTTTGAATTAAACCCCCTGTATCAAAAACATTTTGAGTGCCGAAGAAAGGTGCATCCTTAGCTTATCCTGCCACCCTAAAACACATTGCTGTGCCTGTTATGTTTTATCAGTCATCAAAAGATTTGTCTGTTAACATTTGAGTGATATAGTAATATAAAGGTATTTTTATTCTGGAGGAAAAAAAAGGACTCTTTTTCCCCCACTTTATATCATCTAGGCTTCTTGTGTGTGTGCATGCGTGCGTGTGTGTGCACTTAAAAACTGGGTGGTTTTTTAACCATAAACAAAGCTTGTGAGTCTTAGAACTACTTTTAATTTATTTGCAGTCTCCATTATTTGTTATAATGCTATATTATTTGTAACAGTAGATTAGCAGAATAATTTGTGTCCAAAGGATTCAAAACTCTGAAAGTCAGCCAGCCTCATTGCTTCAAAATAGTGTTAAATTCAGCATTAGAACTGGTAATATGACCTTGTACTTTTCTTTCATGTGTAAGCATTGTATTACCATAGTTGGCAACTGTAATGCAGATCACATAACAATATCCAAACTTTTTTGCTTTATAATGCGTCCTTTTTTTTTTTTTTTTTTTCCTAACATAGGAGCTTTTATTATTTTTTTTTGTGCAACATCAGCAAAATGGAAGGCTTAAACAAATAATGTATAATCACGGGGATAATAAAATTATTAAGAAAATTGCACATGAATGTTGTGTATTGTGTTGTCAAAAAGTAACAGTTTGGTTTATGTGAAATGACTAAAAAAGGCCATTTTTGTATTAATGTCAACTTTGGATCAAATCAATACTGATTCTGTTTTTATTCCTAGGATTCTATTGTTTAGGATCTCTTGAGAACTGTTCCCAGTCATTGGTAAGGCTGAAGTAAAGTGCCTCAGATAGCCAGCCAAAGGCTTTTATTTTAGCAGTGCAGGACATGGAGTCCCTGCTTTACTTAAAATACAGATTACATGGCCAAATAGTTTCAGTATCTATTTTAGTATTTATTCCTACTAATTTGTAGGAAACATCATTCCTCTTTTCATCTGTGTTTTCTGCATTACGGAACTACGGATTGGAAGAGTTCTCAGGAGGTTGTGTAGTTCAGCCTCTCCATTGAAGCCAAGGAGCAGCACTCTTGAGTAGTGACCATCTTAGGTTACCCGTGGCTTTCCATGACTGACTCTTGAAAATATCCAAAGATGGAGATTTTGCAAGTTCTCTGTGTGATCTGATTCAGTGCTGTACAAAAGCTTTTCCTAATGCTAAGTAGGTGTCAAAAGTCACAGCTTGTAGCAGTTGCTCCTGGTTTAACAATTTGTCATTGCCAAGAATTTCACAGTTGTGGTTAGAGATGTCCAAGTAGTTTTAGACTTATTCTTCTCTTAACCTGCTTTTCAACAGACTGAAAAAGCCAGTGCTCTCAATTTGCTCCATCAGGCAGGTACCTCACTATCTTGTCTTCCACTGAACACTTCACAGTTTCCCAGCATCTCCCCTGAACTGAGACACAAAACTGAACGCGTATTCCAAGTGCAGCCTTACTGTGTTTGAGTTGAAAATAATAATTTATCTCTACCAGCTCACCACAGCTTTTCTGATGCAGTCCTGTGTGGGATTTGTTTGCCACAGTTTGATCCTACTTGACCTGGTGTTCACTGTATCAGCCAAATCGTTTTCAGACTAGCTGGTATTGAGCCAGCTGCTTCCCCATCTGTATCAGCACATGGGTTTATTCTGTCCCAGATACATAGTTCCTCACTTTGCTGAACTTCATGAAATTTCTGTTAGCCAAATCCTCAGCCTTGCAGTCAGTCATATTAGCAAGCTCTTTTAATATTGTCTGAATCCCATCCAGTCTCATGTATTAAGTCTATATTTGTGAGCTCCAGGATACATATAAAAAACCAGAGGACAAATGTAAACACAAAGTAAGAGTTTCAGAGTGTGAGTAATACCTCTGCTTTTCTCATCAATAGGCAATATCTTTTCTCTTGCCTTGGCCTCACAGATTCTTCCTGTGAGCTACCATCTCAAATTTTATGCTTTGATCCTCATCTGGTATTCATGAATAAAACAGGTCCAGGCAATACTAGTTTCATGTATCAACCACTAGAAAAGTTTCTTTCTTCATGGATAATGCAAACCCCAAAACTGACTGAAGCATATATGTATGTTTGTTGGTGTGTATTTATTTTTAAAATTTTCTTTCTGTTTCTTTTTACTTTCTTTCCACAAGGGCTATGGACTTTCCCAGTTGAAAATCTAAAGACAAAACTTTTTCATTAAATAGTTTTGACTAGCCAAGAATTCCAAAGTGTAGAAAGAGCAGACACAGACAGTCTGGAAATGCTATCAGATTTATTAATTTTTAAGCACAGTATGAGAATTGAATGAGTAAAAATGCTGCTGCTTCAGAAAAAGAACATAAGTATACATAGTTTTCTATGAATAGAGGAAAGATTGCTGAAATCCTTTCTGATTTGTCTTTGTGGTATATATAGCAATGACAGTCATTATCAAATTCTAAAATAGTGTATTTTCTTAGTATAACAGGAAGAGTCAAAATATTACAAATAAGTAGTAAGAAATATATTAAAGAATCCTTAAAAATGCTAAATTGTGTTCTTATACTCACTTGCTATTGATGCCATGTGTGACGCAGTATCCTTGAAAAATACACATATGAGCCTTATAATTAGCAAATTGAGTTTATTATTAGTAAATTGAGTTTATTCATTATTAAATAAACAAATCTTTATTTTTGATGTGTCACAGATTATGCAGTTATGTAGATACATTTTCTCCCAAGGAACCAATTCCTTGTTTGCTTATTATCACTTTATCTCTATTTCATATAATATGAAATATTTCCTATCTGTAACAGTGAGTCCATCCTTTTGTGAGACCTTTTTGTTATTTTTGTTGTTCCTTTATTAACCTCAAATAACTTCAAATATGTTCATGCAGAAAAAAAGAATGACAGGACTAAGCTGTCTTTTCTTCTCAATGAAACCAGATTTTTACTTATGTTACACTATTTTTATCTTTCTAGAAATTTGGCTTGGTAAAGTTCTGTTAGCAAGACAGATACAAAATTTTAATGCCAGGTCTGATTAGAATTATTGTGAGTTAATGAATTGTCATATAATATTTTGAAAAATTCTGATAGACATATTATGTACAATTTTCTCTTACTGCCTGATAACTTTAGTGATTTAGAGGAATGTGTCACTGTTTCTACAATTTGATGTACAATTGATTTTCCCATTCCCTCATTCTATTCCCTTAGGAAAAGCATTATGTAAAATGAGAAAATAGAAAGGAGGAAAGTTTTGTTTTTTTTTTTTTCCCCTCAAATTCGGTCATATAAATTGTTTATAGCACTTCATAAATAAGAAGTCCTTGACATGTGAAATTGACTCTTTCTATGGCTTATACTCAAGAATGCACATTCAAGGTAAGCCACCAATATGATACACTGGGAATTGAGTGTTGAATAAATAACTAAATGCACCACCCAACAACCACTGACTTTTCTCATATTTGTGTACCACCTAAAATAGAGACCATTTCCAGTATCATCCTGTTATGGCATTTTCCTTGGACTTTGCATTTTTGCTAATGAGAATTGTGATGGCTATTCCTTAATTGTTCTCCATCTAAATGTTTTTCTCTTTGTCATATGGTGAAAAAAATAAGAAAGTAATCGTTACTGTTTTGAGAAAAACAGAGCCTTAGCAAAAATTTAAAGACATTCATTACCTATCAAATATTTTGATAATATGGGATTATAAGTGAGGGAATGTTCTGATAACTTGAAAATAGTCCATTATCAATAAATTGGGTTCACTTTTAAGTGTTGCTAATGTCCTTATAACACAGCAATTGCTATTTCTCATATGGGTTGTTGAAAGAAGTAATTATACATAATAAAGTGAAATATTGTCACAGTTCAAATATTCAATAAAACCGGATGCAAAGAAAAAATTCATGTTTGTTTTTTTTTTTTCTTTCGGGGAGACTGCAGCAATGAGACTGAGTTAAGGTTTAGTATTTTATCTTTTCACCTTTATTTTAAATATCCTTATTAATAGTGTGAAAATACAGAAAGTGATGAGGTAGGTATATTTGCAGATGACATTTATCTTCAATGAGATATTAATTCAGGATCAGAGAAATTGGTGGGAGGGTGTTAGGTAACCAAGATAGCTGAAACAAATGGTAAATGAACCACAATACACTAAAATTGTAGGGTAAAATAGCTTAGAATTGAATTCAATAATATAATTTCTGTTCTTTTAAGTAATATCTATCAACTTAAAAAAATCCACAACTGTATTTGTGTAATTTCTAGTGGTACAGAACTTAAGGAGCATATCATCTTAACATATCAATACATTAAAACAAAAAGGCAAGCTTTTAATATGCATAAGAAAAGGGATAACAAAGAATAGAAAAGAGATCATAATGCTTTAAACATCTCTTCTTGAATGCTATGCAATACTGTCTGTCCTGTATCTTAAAGGATATCACAGAAAAGAAAGAGGTTTAACTATGTGCAATGCAATAATGAAATTTGTAAAAAAGTTGTGTTGAAAGAAACAAAAACTGTTGCAAAAGAAAAGAGGAATGAGGAACATTATAATAGTAGGGGTTTTTTTCTGATTTATGTTATGTATCACTTATTTTTACATACCAAACTTTACGTGAATCTGAACAAAAGGTAACAAGGACAATAAATTGAAATTAAATGTTATGGAATCCAGAAATACTTTTAGGTTTACAGTTGTTTAATTTATGTACATGTAAATCGTTTATGCAGCTCATAAAAGCAGGACATGATTTAGGTCAAATATTAAGGATGTTTTTAAAAAAGGAATAGTGACGTTGACAAAATATTTAAATTCTCTTAGCAAATTTTAAGCCATATTTTTAAAATGAGAATTTCAATCTAAATGTTAAAGTATGCTCTCTTTTAGATTGAATAACCTTAGATCTGCCTGTTGTAGGCATCCTCTGTCAGAGACAGGATATTGAACTAAATAACTCTTGGGCATATTCCAAAGTATCAGTTCTCTCTTTTGCTCAGTGCACCATGTGTTTATAGTAAAGCTCTATTAATACCAAACTAAATGCAGGTTCCCTATAGTGATGCATAGTCCTTATTTCCAAAATTGAGAAGGGAAAAAGTGCTGGGAATGAAGCCAAGGACATTACTGATGAAGGGAAATGGGTGATAGAAGAAATTACGTAGATGGTAGATATATACAATTTATCAGTTTAAGCCCAGGAAGGAGAACAGTATGGGAGGTTCAGTTTTGATTTGCTTTGACCTGGTCTTCAGTTTAAATACTTAATAAGAAAAGTACCACTCTCTGAGTTTTGTGTCATATTTGCTTCCTTCTATGTGGAAAAGAGAAGGTACTATGTCCAAGACTCAGATTGTGAAAACTTTAGAACTAATTCCTTGCCCAAAATTCATTTAGTTGTACATGTCACAAGTATTTTCCATTGAATGAAAAGTAGCTTGTTTGAACTTTTCTTATTCTAAGTAGTTTTGCCAAAGTCAGTCCCCAAAGTTGCACTATTCAGCAGGTAGAATTTATCATCCTTAAATTGTTCTTCTGTCTGATACATCAGATAGACTTATGTGCATTTCACGTATTTTCAGAATGTACTGTATTGGCAGGTTTATAGTTCAAACTGTTAAAGGCCTTTGTTTTTCAGGGTCTGGCACAAAACTCAGAGTCTCAAATACATTAATGCACATTTCTAATCAACCACTCTAATTACATTGCTAATAGCTGCCATTGAATTCGGTGTCCTCTGAATTTTAATTTTCATACTTATTCTGCTGTAAGCTTTCTGGTCACTATCAAGGTAAACAACTAGGAGATTATCTGCCTGTTACCCAGCCATCAGCATGTGCTGAAGAGACACTGTCCTCATAAGAAGAGAATAGCTTCATCCTTCATGCACAGTTAAGAACTTGCAGCTGACTTGACTGCATTTGAGGCTCAGTGGATAAAGAGCCCATTAAATCATTAAATTTCTTTCTGGGTCTAAGGTTTTTTTTTAATAATATGATTACAAGGACCAGTGGCCAAGAATATCTGTCCTATTGTGGCTATCCCAATACTGAAACAAATCTCTGCCAGAAGTTTCTGGATAGAGTCTTCCAATTTCATAGCAGGCCTAAGACCAAGATATGAATTTCCTCTTTTTTTTTTTTTCCAAGACCTTTTGTTATTTTAAACCATCTCCAAATATTTAATTGTAAAGAAATTTTTCTTTTCATAGGCAAAATATTTGGGTGCTCCAAAGTTCTAAGACAAGTATCTTTGATAGAAAATTGCTAGGCCTGAAACTAACAAAAATGTTAGTGAGTGTAACATATATAATTTGTTCCATTATACATGAATTATGCAGCATTATAATTTACATTATACAGCATTATAATTTGTTCCATTAAAAAAAAAATTAATTACCTGAGCTTAGTACCAGCATCTTCTCCCTGTTCTTCATGTCCCTTAGCTCCATCCTTCAGAAAATTCTGTATGTAACCTGTAGATTAGCATGGATTCCTATTTTCCTAAAAGATTCCATATTCCATATTATACACCAGGCTACCTAGTAGTTTGCCAGCATATCCCGCTAATTTGTACACCAAATGTGCTGCAAATTATTTTAATGCAAATTCTGTGAATTTCGTGAAGTTTGGTTTAATCTTTAGCTGTCTTCACTTTTTACCACAATGACATTAGTTCTCTTCTCTAGGATTTGATGCGTCATAAAAGCACTCAATTCACAGGAAACTTGATGTCATGGCTTTCTAAGTTTTTACCTTATGAAAGTTGATGTTTTCTGGTGCATTGAGAGAGGGAGCCTCCCCCATTAAGTTTATGTTTTTGTGAAGTTCTGATTATTTTTTACAAGACATTTAAGGACAGGGTAATTTACTTTTCATTATGGTGTGGAAGACAGAAGATCTGAAAAGAAGTTGAAAGAATTTCTACTGTTCCCCTACCTTGTATCACAACCCTTTTTTCCCCTCAGTTCTTTCATTCTTACAGATGCGCTTTTTAATAATTATTTGTTTGATTAACTACCCTTCTAATTGAAACAGGAGGGGAAAAAACACAGTGCACTGAGATTCTGTCATCCATGTGATTTAACTGACTGCTAGGCAAAGTTTAGGAAATAGAAATCTTTTGGTTTTTAAAGGGAAGAACAGATAGGCCTTTAATGCAAAATGCGAAGATTTAATAAAACAAATGCAAAAAAAAAGTTTTCTATTTGGAAAGTACTTGAAGATCTTAGTTAGATCTCCATTATGGAAAAAAATTGGAAAAGTATAGATTAAAAAAAAGTGCTTTAAATTTATTTTTGACATACTCAGTACTTCCATGTTTAAATGAATCTTTTCTGTTAAAAAACAGTGAGCAGAACATGAAAACTTGAAATACTGACATGGCCAGTACAATACATGGTACCTCTTGAGAATGATGATTTTTGACTTTGAGAGAATTTCATCAATACAAATAATGTAATAGGCAGCACTGAAATACTATCACTAAATTATGAGCTCACACATCTCACCAGTTCTAGAATGTCTAATGCTCACTTTGGTAAACAAAGTCATTACATTATTCATACACATACCAGCCCCCTCTGGTTTTGCCCAGAATCTTATTGATGAAACTATGGAAGCTACCTGCTAAAAGAAAATTATAGAGCTGAGCCTTTAACTTAATAAATGGTGCACAATAATCTAGGTTGCCAGACATCTGTAACCAAAGATTCATTAAGTCAAGCTAATTAAATAAAAACAGTAAGCCAAATAATGAAGATGAGAGTCATGACCTGTAACAACCTCAAGTCCTTTCTGTGACACAGAATTAATCTTTAATCATGCCTAATGGCTGCCTGCATATTTAATGCCTGCTACTGTTACTATCCAGCCCAAAGGGAATCTTCAGTTTCTTTCGTTCTTTCCTTAATTCTTTTGGGAATATGTGTTAATTACTCTTATAGAGAAACAATAGTGCATATTTTCTGAGCTTATTCTTTTTTCTCTCTTTTTTTTTTTTCATCATAACTCTCGGAAGTGTAAGTGCACATAAACTTTTAGTTGTGTCCCCAGTGGGATCACATTTAGGAATAACCTCAAGAGTTCCAGCAGCATAAGTTGCATTAAATTTGGGAGAATGAAAGTGACAGTTTGATACATGTTTCAAGTCAAATTGAATTTCTTGCTGAAATGTCTAAGTTGGCAAAACTGGCACAGCATATCAAATGTGCTTTGATACTCTAACAGATGTTTTTTAATAATCTTAAGGGAAATTAAGAATTTTGTCATCAATCTTGTTTTCTCCTCCTCTGAGCAGGAGGAGCTTAAACATCAGTTTTTACATTCATTTTTACATTTATTCAGTTCTTTGATTCTGCTTAGTTCTAGAAGGGAGAAAGATGTTTCTCTTAGAGTTGTAGATCTCTGTAAAGGACAATATGCCCTGTCAGATTTTCATCGGCTTTCACACTGTCAGTGAAATTTCTATTCTAAGCTCACAGAACACTTCTCCTCTTCACTGCTGCAGAGAAAGATATGTATCATGAACATAGTTTAACTAGACTTCTGCCTTTCCAGGGTAACATACATTTAAAGAAACTGTGATATAGTTGTCCTTTATTGCAATCAGTGCCACCTTTTGAAGGGCTGTTATTTTCAAGAAAGAAAAGTGCTAGGGAGTTAGCAAGAGAGGTTACTTTTTTTTTTTTTTTTTTTTGCTAAGACAAACCTTTTTTGGAGAATGAACTTCTATTCTACTTCCAGTTACCAGAAAAAGAATCCAAAACAAACCAAACTTTTGAATGACCACTTCCAAGCACCTGTGGCCATTAATTTTCTCCTGTATCCTTCTGCTTATGTGATTTGCCATTCAGGTATTTATCTTCAGCTCAGTCTCTACAGGAACCTTTGTCTATCTGTCTGAAGTCAATTAAGCATACTTTTTATGTGTGGTGATGCTTTTTTCTTCTAAGTCTGACAGCAAGAAGACACTTCAACAATAAATAAATTCCATTATCATCTAATTCTGTAAATCACTGAAGTATGTGCTAAGTGTTCTGTGTCTTGTGGACTTCACATATCGAATATCCAGCCAATGCAAATCAGCATAATTTCACTCATAACTCAAGTCACTTTGATTTACACCAGCTTTAGAATTGACTTAGCTTCAGTATCGAGAGCTGCAGGTGGTTCCTGAAGAGACATTTATTACTTATAAAGCATAAGAGTTCAGTACTCTTTGATCAAGTTCTTTTAGATACTGCATTTGTGAATGGCTTAAGTTTATAACAAATTTACTTATTTGAAGACAATTGATGTTACACGGGAATTCTGATTTAGCGGAGTGATACAAAATATGCTGAAAACACAACATGAATGTAATTTATGCTTAGCAAAATATAGCAATTGCAATATATAATTCGATCACAATGCCAATGTGGTTCTCATTATCAGTGTCCACAATACGCTCAGTGAAGTGAGGTTTATATCTTGTGTAAACTTGTTTTTCATTTTTTCCTCTATTTTCAAGTTTCCATTTATCTTCAGATATAGGAAGGTGAAGAACTTGCACCAGTTGAACCTTTGAATTCAGCAGCTTCCTAGTTTTTATATTTAGGTAATTTCCCAAGTAATTATATTAATGGTCATATGTTTTTTAAATCCAGAAAGAAAAGTCTACTTTCTTACTTTTAAAGGATAGAAACATGAGGCTATGTCTCAGCTCATTACAAAAAGACTGCAAAAGCACAACACCAGCAAAGACTTAAACACAGATATGCATGATGAAGCTAAAACAGATTAAAAGGTCTGCACATAATTTT
This sequence comes from Euphonia xanthogaster, assembly GCA_034509185.1. NCBI lineage: Eukaryota > Metazoa > Chordata > Aves > Passeriformes > Fringillidae > Euphonia > Euphonia xanthogaster. The sequence continues at coordinate 61,800,979 of JAYDZK010000001.1, read as the reverse complement.
GTATACAAAAATAAAAAACATGATCAAAACATCCACTTTCATTGTTTTAGAGTACTAAGTGCTTTATCCGAGTATAACTTTTAGCCCCCCATTTTTTCAGGCAGTGGCCATAAATTGCTGATTGTATTGGCAAGCACCTGATGTGTATGAGGAAAGTAAAAACATCCCAGTGATCCAGCAGAAATCCAGGGATTGCACTGTTACTTTGGGTGAATATATAAATATTTTTGTACCCCTGGACTGAAAGAAACTCTTACAAAAGACAAGAATCTTTAAGTAGTAATGGTGAGTTATGGTGTCAACACGTATGGGATGTGGTGCAAGTCCTTAACACGATCCTGTCATCCAGAGACTACTCACCCACACAGGTGGAAAAGTAAAGTCTTCCATGGTTAAATTTCTCTAAATACAGGTTCAAGCCAGTTGATGCTGTTTTTCAGACTGGAAGACTGACGCTTATTGCTATCTGACCTCTCTGGATGTCCAAGTGCTCACAAATAGTGGCCAAGTCACACACTCAGTATTTGTTTAGATAAGAACTGACCTTGTTTCTGTTTTTTGTTGCTATTTACTGAGGCGTGCCTGACTGGCTGAGCTTTTAACATTTCAACCAGTGCCAACTCTGTAAAGTTTAAAATATTTTATCTGCTCATAGAACTGAGAGCAATTATTTGCGCAATTTCCCAAATACTTGTGGAGGTACCAAATAGCTCCCTGGACATGGGGCAGTTAGAGCTCTGCATAGGGACCATCAGGGCAGAGTCTGGCAGCATTTGTCCTATTGCCCTAGCCAGGGGCAGGGCAGCCAAGGAGCACATCCATAGGGATGGGAACAGGCTGAGGCCAAGCTGTGGGCCCACAGACTCAGCAGTGCCTGTGATGGGGCAGGGAAGGATGGTTGGGAGCCGAGGCCAGCCGTGCTCTGGAGTTGATGGAGCAGGGTCTGATGGCCACAGGAGACTGACATGGGTCCTGGGCAGGGTACAGGGAGATCCTTGGGGGCCCGGGCACAATGAATCCTGTGAATACCCTCAGGGCCCTCACAATCCTTTTTTCTAAGCCACTGCTTTCCTAGGCACCTAATTTTTAAGTAAAATGTTAATTGTTAATTCCCAGATATATTAGCTTTTACTTGCTCTATTAAAATACAACTTATTCAATATGGCCTTTGATATCAACGATCCACATAATTCTGTAAAAGTATTGCGTGCTTAGTATTTATTACTCCATTAATCTTTGTATCATCTGTAAACCTCACTATTAAAAAAAAAGCTACTTAGTAAAATACTGGTAAAATGTATAGAAATTGTGTTGGATTTACATACCCTCTCAACAGGACCATGATAGGTGCTGAGTTAGTGGGCCCGCACTAGCAGATAGAGAAGTACAGAGAGATAAGAAAACCTTTCTCCTTTCTTTAATGTTTCTAGTAAGATATTGTGCTGTGTTCACAGGGAGTGGAGTAGTTTGGCCACAGATTCCTCTGTCAGCTTTTGGAGTATTTAAGGACATGGGACCCATTGTTTTAAATGGAGACTGAAAGTAAGGTGCTCAGTACTTGTAGTGTTGGGTGGTGACAATGCATGTCTGTGTTTTGGGGCAGTGCAGTACTCAAAAACAGTGAGCTTGTGGGAGTGGTAAAGAGATGATGATGATGATGATGAAACAGTGTCAAGGACCTCGCTCTGCAAATTTACAGTTCTGGATGACTATGCTTGCAAAGTCAAATTGTGACATGTTTTAACCATTTTGTATAATGATATAGGAAAATTTATATTTTAAATTATTAGCTAGAATTTTTTATTATATTCTGTTATTTTGTGAACTCCTCTGTCACATGCCTAGCCTCTGCTCACTGCAAGTCGCTATTGTTTCCAGCACTTGACAAAACCTATAGGGGTTTTGAAGGATGATAGGATTTCCTTTTTTTTTTCAGTTTTTTTTTACACTATTAAAGCTTCTTTAAACTACTGGTCTTATTTGAGAAGAAGTCCTGCTGTCACATGATTTTGGCTTTTCTAAATCAAATAGAACACACAGCTCCAGAGATGAGCTGTACTGGGGGACTGAAAGAACAAAGTTAGTCTTGTGAACTGAAATGTCTGCTATGAGAATATGAGCATCTTCAAGACACAATAAAGTGCTAGCAGTAGTGGAGCATTAAAATGGATGTGAATTTATATAACTGTTTGCCTCTGTCTTTTTCTATTCTGTTTGTTTGAAGATAGATAGGAATGTAAGCAGATAAAAGTGAGCTAAATTAATGAAAACCATACAGAGTAGAATATCTGCATTTCTACTCACGTGTTGTTGGGATGGAAAGCTTTATTTAAGTACACCTTTGTCTCTTACCTAGACAAGCAGGATAAGTCTAATGAGTGTGAGCAGACATTGCTTGTATCTGTATAAACCCTATCAGTGCCTTTTGTCAGGCAGAAAAATTATGATAAAAAGGAAAGAAGATTAGCCTTTGACAGTGACAATTCTCTATAAAAGACTTAATAGCCATTGATGGTGTTTAATGTGTAACATACTGGATAACATTTACCTTTGTGATGAAACTTCATAAGGAAACAAAAGCATTGGCTTAGCGGGTTTTAGCTGTAGTTGGACATTATGTGCTACAGAAATCCCAGCAGAGCCCACTGTTCGAAGAGTTCATTGTTATTCAGTTTGTTAACATGACAATGATCAAAGATATGCAGGCTAAACCACTCATTTATTCTAATTAAAATAACTGTTTCAATCTGTTATAGGTTTTCTCCTTATAGTGTGTATATCTAGCAAAAGAGTAATTGGTAACCTTAAAGTGTTACAGCAAATGGCATAGTGCATTCTGTCTCCAGGGGCACTGTGATTCGATGCAGAAGGACCAGAATTTTAAGAGCAGTCCAGTTTTTGCTTCTCACTTGTAATAAAAGTGGTGGCCATTTACTGAGGAGTGGGCTTCTGACAGCCATCTGGGTAGCTTCATACTCTATTTTGTATTACAGTCGAAAACATGACAATAAAAAAAGTGACTGGGGCATCTCTCTAATGAGGTAAGACTGAGACAGCTGGAAACCTTTAGGCTGGACAAGACTTAGATGCACTGATAATGATCACATCAATACATACAAATATTTTCAAGGCATGGGGCTAGACTCTTCTCAATTCTTCCCAGCAACAGGACAAGGACCAATAAGCACAAAGTTAAACACAGGAAACTTCATTCAAATATAGGGAAAATCTTCTTTAGTCTGAACGTGACAGAGCACTCGAACAGCCTGCCCTGTGACGTTGTGGAGTCTCCTTCCCTGGAGATATTCGCAACCCTCTTGGACACAATCCTCTGCAACGATGTAGGTTAGCCTGCTTTAGCAGGGAGATTGGACTAGGTATCCAATCCAACTAGGATCCCCAGATACCTTTTCTAAGCCCAGACATTCTGAGATTCTCTGATTCCGCATGTTGATTCTTGGTACATTTTTTTTGCTGTGTGTCAGGTCCTGCAAATTAGTTGTATTTAATTTAAATTAACTAATTAAGTTTTCCACTGGTAAAGGTTCTGCTTTTAAATATTTTTTTTGGGAGGCCTACTGCTTTATCTTCTGTATCCAAATGACAGTTATTGCATGGCGAAATGTGCGAGGTATGGTGGTGATCCTTTCACTGGAAAGTAGGAACTGAAGCTACCACCACCTTTGTGAAAGTTTTCTACTACACAGCTTTCACTACACAGGAACCAGACCTAGTGTCCTCAGAGAGTCAATGTGGTTCTTTCCAAATTGGAGTGAAAGCAGCAATAGTATAGTGTTTATGATCAGACAATAGTGCTGGTTCACACCTGAGCCTGCATCTCACCTAGGTGGGTACATGCAGTACCTAGGAAGTGCAGCTGGGCATCAGGCTCAGCTGGGAATTCACACTTTTAGCTGCCATCTCCAATGCATGAAGAAAAGCAGGAATACTCATGTACTTGGGCTGTGGACTCAGCTGTGAAGCGGCAATTACAAGCTGAGGTAGCTACAAGCATATTTCTGACTGCTGCTGCCTGTAACCTGGGAAGCTGAGTCAATATCAAGACATTACATCTACAGTCTGGAATTAAAATGTTCAGTTGGTGTATTAGGGTTCAGACCTGACACAAATATTAAGCCATGGCCTATTTGCTATCCTTGGCTGCATCTGGGAACCAGACATGAATAATAGTCATAACTGCAGTAACTGTTGGGATGCCTGTCTAAAATAAAAGTGTCACAGTGACTGAATTGGAAGTATGAATTGTTTTATTGATCTTTGTTAATGCACTTCTTTTCTTTTTTTCTTTTTTTAAACAAAGAGCTGATAATTCTTTCTCCTTTCATCAGGAAGAAAATGCTGTTGATATGTTACCCTTCTGCTGAGATTATGTGTCTTTCCTCAAAATAAATTGTCTAAATACCTATCTAGTGTCTAATACTAAGTATAAACTACATTTACACATTTATAAAAGCAAGCTCAAAGCAGCTGTTTGCTGTAATTGTAGTAAAGAGATTTGTAGGGGGGAAAAAAGTGTCTAACAATATTAACAGTGTAAATTTCCCTTTATTTCTGAAATCTCAATCATTTTTTATTTATCTCTTCCCTGCTCTCTCAAACCCCATATGGTTTTCTAATCACCTTAAGTGAATACTTACTTTTCTTAAGAGCCAAGTATAAATAATACTTTTATTACATATGTGAAGTGCTACTTAGAACTGACTAATTATATAGAACTCAGATTTACTTCAATGGCAGAGATAAGCTGAGTTCCTTATTTTAGCTAATATTATGAAAGAAAGACTTTCTTTGTGACAGAGACTTATGTTCCTCAAACATTATTTCTCTGTCCATATTCCTGCATAGAACATAGCTGCGAAATAGAATTTCTATTCAATTTCCTCCTGCAGTGGCTTACCTCTCTCTTGCAGTTTTGTCGCAACAGGTGGTGGAAAAAACCCCCATCCAAATAAACATTCAAAGATAAGAAAATCCTGAAGACCTGAAAATAAGCCAGAGTAAAAATATAGCAATGCTATTTGTTTTTACAGTGTACTGTGATATAAATAAACAGTAACCAATATAGTAATAACTGATATATTATTATGTAATATAATAAACAGTAAACAATATTGGAATAATATATAAAGTAAGGACAGGAACACTTTAAAAGCACTGCTTCTTTCTCTGAGAAGCAAATCAGTCTTACTTTTCCCTGACTTTTTCATTTTTTCCATTCTTCTCACCTTCTTTTGCCACACAAGCTTTCCATTCCATCAGTTAGGCCAGCAGCTGAATCAGCTGTTGATTGAGATAAACATAAAGTGAGTTATTAAAATCTAGCAGTGAGCAGGAGCTCACTGGTTGGCCATTGAGAGATTAGTAGATAGAAATAGAAAAGCAATCTCTTAAAATGATAATGAGAGGGAAAGTGCTCATAAGTCATGAAATGATAATTGGGAGATGCCTATGATTTTACAGCTCCTGATAGCAGCTTGGAGCATATTATGCCAGAGCACCTCAGAACTGTCCAGCCTGAGGTCTTGCTTTAGCAGTTTCTCTACATTATTTTGCATTATCACTCTTAAGATGTAATGTTAGCCATGCAGGTGTCAAAGAGAAAGGAGAAACGTAGTCACAGAAAATTATCAGCTGTGTTTTCCTTATATCACTGACTTGCCGCTACTCAATCATCACCCTATCTCCCTTAAGCATGTGAAGATCTTCAGCTCATATTTTTATGTTCTAACTTATAAGAGTGTGGGCCAATGCAAATAAATTCTCAAAGGGTACAGTGTTCATATTCTGTACATTTTATTCTGGACTGGTTTTATCTTCACATTTTAGATTAAATGCCTGTTATTGGTTCGGTTGGGAATGCGTCTGTGATAA
>JAYDZK010000001.1:61751535-61794987 GCA_034509185.1 Euphonia xanthogaster | reverse complement strand
CGTCTGTGATAATAAGTGAAGTGGCCCTGTAGAAGCAGATGCATAGAATGAAACAGGTGGTGTTGAGGACTCTGTGTCCTCACTGAGCATGTCTTAGGGTGTGTATTTGTGCTCTTGAGAGTAGCTCTGGTTTGATCATGTGGACTGAATATCCATTACTGGTGTCTTAATTTAATCCAGGAAAAACTGTGTGCTCTAGTAATTCTCCGTGCTGTGAGCCAAAGAGCAGTAAATGGGAAATTCAAGAGATTCCCTTCAAAAATGTACTGCGTATCACAAGTAAAATGCTAGTGCCAATGTTCCTTACTTAAATACCTAATTAAGACTACATGAATAAATACTTAATAGTTAAATCTTGACTAATATTGAAAAACTACTTAATAAATAGATCTCTTAAGACCAGTAATGAGACTGCTTCACAGTGAAGTGCTTCACAGTATGAGTAAGAACATTAAAATCTATCTTAAAGTAGTAAATTTTAAACAGTGTTCAGGATCCATAATTGATGGACTCATTTGCAGACCAGAATTAAGATATGAGCTTTTTTCATAATAAGAAAAGAAAAATTTAAGCTGTTTCAATGTGTTCTTTAGGCTTTTATTCATAGATTCATACTGCTTCTCTGGACTGCAATTGTTTACTTACCTATGGTTAATGAAAACTTTAGAAAGAAGCAGGCATCCCAACATTAAACATTCATGGAAAAGGCTGGATACTGACAGCCGTTAACATAGTGGTGATTAAAGAGCACTTTGAAGGTATGTTCTCCAAAGCAGAATGTTTAGGACATTTAAACTTAAAGGAAATGGCCAGTGGCAAATAAAAGATTTGTCTTGTAACAGTATTTTTAAGGCACTAGTCAATGCCAAGCAAGGTTGACAAGAATAATAATATATAATTCCTTTTTAAAAAGTAACCCCAAAACTCAAGTGTTTAATTATTGATCCAAGTAATATTTTCCTTTCTAACTCATCCGGGGGCTAAGAGCCATTAGTTAAAGCATCTGACAGAAAGTCTTCCTAAAGGATTAATGAAATGAACTCTTCAGCAGTTTGTGAAAAAGGAATTTTACACTAGTAGATTAAAGAAAACAGACATGTAAAGCATACTGAGTCACTTAGAAAGAATAATAATTACACTAAGGTTTCTTCCATTCCTCCTTTCCCTGTACACTGCTTTGGAGTGATAAGTGGTACATCAGTCTAATCCAAACAGTAATTAATGTTGCATGTGAAAACAAAATCATTTTCAGGCTAAATTTGCTACCTTTATTCATACTTTGTTGTTTCACCACCCAACATATCTGTGTATTTTATATATACATATATATATGCATATTGTGTAAAAACTAACTAATTAACATTGATTAATAAGATACTGTTCACTCAAAGGAAAATATCATCATTATGGACCTGTTTGGTATTGTCTTTGTTTCTTCTGATTGTTAAGGTGTTCATGAATTATTTGTACAGAAATATTTCACAATGTGTGTGTGGCATGTGTAAGGTATTAAAGTTCTGTTACCACTATTTCTGTTAGAAAGCTTTTTCCCCATTCTGCATAGTCAGCATACAATTAAAAAAAAAAATTAGATACCCTAAATTATTTTTTAAAATCTATTCTTGTGCCCATTGGTATTTCTTGAAGCCTAACACCTTTAAAAATTGAGTCCAGAGAGACTTCGCCAAGCCATTACTGGAAGAGAAAGGACTTAAACACAGATCCTAGCTTTATGCCCCAACCTTTAGATCATTTCTTTACCCTTCCAGTCTTTCTGTGGTCACAATTCTTATAAATGTCAGTGGGAGCAAAATTACGAGTGTTAGAGTTACGAGCCAAGAGTGAGGAAAAGCTGACTTAGATAAATTTTATTTTGCACTCTTGCAAGCCAATTTTCAATAATCCACTTTATGGCCCTCTACACCCTGTTGAATTGTGGGATAAAAAAGTGCAACTGACATAATTCAGCACATTGCATCTAAAGGTAGACTCTCATTTGGAAAGAGGTGAAGTAGAAAGTCAAAATTAAATTGGTTTGGTTTATTTCAAGCCTCAGGAGCTCTAATGGCATATTCCATTTCACCTAAACAGGTATTTTTAGTGTTTCATATAGAATCAAAAAGCGTGCATTGGAGTTCCTATCTATTGTAGAATTAAATCGACATTTTCACTTGGGTATACTCCAGGAGTGAAATTATGGCCCCATTCAATCTGATGGAACTTTTTGCAATCGACTTCAAGAGGGACTAGGACTTCACCCCAGGAGTGTACTTTCAGGCTAGCTAACATCTTTTTTTAATGTACCCCCTACACAGCCTATTAAATATTCTTGTCATTACAGAATACAGAAGAGCCCATTTTCCAATTTGTCTCGCTCTGACGAGCACTGTTTCATAGAGCTCCTCTCAACCCCTGTTGTTTCCTACTTACTAGTTAGAGCATGAAAAAGCCAGTGGGTCAGAGGTTGCTTTCTCAGTCATCACGTATACCTTCTAGCAGCTAACAGAGCATGAAGGCTTCCTAACGGGCAACCTGAATTTAGTTGCAGGCTTTTGACATACCTGGCCCATCTTTTATTTGAAGGTTTTTATTGTAGGCATGGTTTAGTAAAAAAACCCCATGATTTGAAACAGCTGGCCTATGGAAGTCATAGGGAGAGAAGGCACCGTTAGAAAGGACAGGAAAACAAGGTTCCGAGGATCTCTTATGAAACCACGACAGAAAGAAAAAATATCCTGTGTTATAATTACCATCTTTTTGTCACTCCTTACAAAAAAGCCACTGTAAATTTGTAGTGCATTTCAATAACCCTGAAAACAGATTACCTTCGTACATGCATAGAAGCACCCCAGAGTCAGTGTGTGCTGCCATCTCTGCAACAGTGCTCTGGCTGCTGGTGTTCCACAACACTGCATACAGCTAACTGGAAGACAGAACTGAAAGAAAAACACATAAAACTGGTTATTTTCACCCAACAGTGTTTATTAAGGGATACAGGAGGGCTGGACTTAATCACAATTAAATTGGAGATGATAAAATATGACAGTTGAAAAAACACTGACGCTGACTGAAAGCTTTTTGTATGAAGGAACTAATCTTCCAAGAGCTCAAAGAGATTTTCTTTGGATTTAATGGGAAAACTTAGGAGTCTCCCCTGATGTAGTTAGTTTAGTGAACATTTATCTTCTACCTACATATTTCTATTAAAGAAATGTTTTTGTTTCTTTGTGTAAATAGAATGAAAATCAAAATCTTAGTAATAAATTATGGGATACCCAAAGTCTGAATTAACTATCTGTTTACTTAATTGTAACCAAGAAAATATATAATCCTCTGTCATGTAATATTCTTATCATACAAAATAAGTCAAGAGCCATATAAATTTAAAAACCCCAAAAAACTAATACATGCAGTCTCATGAAGAGACAATTATTTGCTTGATTTTCATGCAGACATTCAGATATAGAATCCCATGTGATCAAATGCCGGGAATTAGATTAAGTTCTATAGGTTACATTAAACATGCACTTTTGCACAAAATCACTCTCAATTTTCTCTGATATAACTATGTGCAGGCCTGCTCACTATTTTACTGCTTGTGCAGATAAAAAGCTCTGCTTAGCACTTATCTTCAAAGCATTTTACAAACAAAGCATTTTCCTAACTGTGTTAAAGTATGCAATCATTTTTTTGAGCCTGCAGTGATTCTTGCTTAATTTGGGAAGGTTTAGGGACTTATTTTTGTATAATAGAGATGGCTAATATGAAGCATTAGTATGGGTCTGATCCAACAAGAGCATAAAAAAACCCTCTATGCCCTGCATATCTAATGCAGTCAGTTTTTAAGCTGACTTACTCAACATACTATATTGTTGCTATGGTTACTCTACATTGCACTGTCTCACACATGGCCTATGTATATATTTATGTATAAAGACCACTATATCCTTACATCATAAGATTTCACAGTTTATCTTTTGGGATGCTCTACTTCACTGATTGAAAGCTTTTTAATGTATATGTACAGTATCCATGAAGAAAATAAAAGCCTTTGCTTTCCTTCATTTGTATTCAAGAAACATCAGAAACCTCAAATGCTACTGCCAATTCACTGTGTGAGTGCCCATATAAATATATACAGTAAAAATGCATTTATTTTTAAACACTTGACCAAATGGAAAAAAAAATATTGTAGAAAAAAATGTTTATGCACCTCTTTTACATCCAGGTTGAAAGACTGGTTCATTCAGTAAAATATCATGTTAAGAATGTGTTTTCTCATTCTTGTTCACTTTTGTTCCCAAAAAGTTACCAGAAAAGCGGGCTACTCTACTGGGTGTGTGATTGGGCGTGTTTGTTTGTGATTTTAAAAATCTATTTTATTTCTAGACTCCTATCTAGTAGACTTGTTACACTTAATTTTATAACACAAATAAGCCATGTTTATGCTTTGCCTTTAAAAACCAAAATTAGAAGCAAAGCTTTTAGGATATCTGGGAACAAGGTCCTCATAAGGTTCAGTCTAAGCACTTTTCAAGAACATCATTTTAGCAACTTCAATCCCTTTTGTTTTCATTACGTATCACACTTTAGATAAATGCAGAGGGTGAGATAAATTAAAGATAACATCACAGTGATTCTCCATCCAAAGGGTAGCAGTTGGATACTTGAACTGGAATACTTTATTGGCAGTGATAACAGGTCAGGCTATGGCTGTATTGGTCTGTTTAGTGTCTATGTAGTTAATTAACTGTTTTTATCATAATTTAAAAGACACAAGACTAATTCAGTTGCTGTTGTTGAAGTGAAAACTGGCTGTGTTGAATATATGGATGGGTGATTAGCTCACACTGCTGAAAACCAGATGGGACCAGAAAGGCACAGGAAAATATTTGGAGGCAATGCAAAGCTATCCTTTTGCACTAACAGCTAAAGTAGGGATTTGCCTCTCCAGCAGGCGGTCATCCATCACCTTTTATAGAGATTCTTTTTGTATGTAACCACATTTTCAAGATTTAATGTGAGTGTACAGAATTGGGTAGGAAACAGAATATAATTAGACTGTTCTTTGGATATGCAAATTGTAGTCATAGGTTTATAAAAACTGAATCATTTCCAACTTGCACTTACCTTTCAGTGCTACAGAAACATATTTGCAATCAGAGCTTAGGCAGGTCTTATCTGCACGACCTTCTGTAGTAGTTATCATTGGTTTAAATAAAATAAAATTGTTTTCAGTACAATTTACAGAGCTAGTTTTATGTATTCTTTGGTTTACCACTACATTTACTGTGAATATTGCAGTATGGCTAACTGTCTGGTAGAAATATTAGTTAATGGGATAAAAACAGTGAAGGAATCAGTTTAAAAATCAGCAGACTCACACGGATTTGGATATCATCCTACTTAAAAACATCTTCAGTGTATATTTTTGGGAGATTTCTATTGGTGGCTAAAACTGCAGCCAATCAATTTCTCATTCTCAAAGCATTTCCCATACACCTTAAGTGCTCAAAAGGGAAGGGCAAGTATTTTCTATCCATCCCTATCTCTTTTCAAAGTTAGATTACCCCTGTTGTCCCTTAAAAACCTCTGCAATCATTACAATGAAGAAATGGCAAGTAATGAGACATGTGAACCATGAAGAATAGGATACTCAGCCTTTCCAGGGAAAAGTTAAATTCCCAGTTTGAGAAATTAGAATATGCTTGGAGGCCTAGAAGTATTTTTAGTAGATTGCAGAAGAGTAACTGCAAAAGAATAATTGAATATTCTTGTAAAGATTGTAGCCACTTTCTGCTTAATCAAAATGGTTCATCTACATTTTTTCCTGTATTTCATTGCCATCTGTGTCTGTAATATGAACATTCAAATAATGAAAAGGAAACAGGGTGACTAGATTTTGGGTTGTGCCAAATGAGGTGTTTTTTCCTATCTTTTTTATGGAAAAAGAGATGTCACTCATCATTGTCTTGTTTTTCCAGGGTAAAAATGACTGTACTATTAAAACTATAGAGATTTAAAGATGAAAGAATAAAAGTCATTATTATTTAAAAAGAAAATTTTTGTAATATCTTTGTTGTAAATTGAAATATATCATTGTTTTAAAGATAGGGTGATAGCTTCATACATATGGCATTTAAAATATACTTATATTTTATATTCTTTTAATGATGTTTCTGGACAATTTTTAGCACTGCACATAGCACTAGACATAGACTGCACATAGCACATTACATAACTTGTGTAGGTTAAACATAACCAATTCTAACATTATGATTACAATGTTCAAGTCTGCAGCCAAAAATCTAGCTCAGCTTCTCATTTTAAAACTGGGATTCAAGATAGAAATTGTTTAACAAATATTTGTTTTTCCATATCCAGGTGTATATGAATATGTTAAGGAAGAGTGACCAATGTTGTAATATTGGAAGTAGTTTGAATTGTACAAATATGTTGTATATATCGACCTAGTCCACACCAAATACCATGCCTTAATCTATATGTCATGAAAACATCTTTTAGCATCTGAGTGTTAGCATTTACTTGTCATAAACCTCCTGACATTTACTCCCCTAAGATTAAGTCTCATCAGCCCCATGCTAAGGTTAAATACCTTTATGCCTCTGAGTGACTGTGCCACTGTCTCTAGCCATGTATGTTACAGGGTGAAGGGATGGCTTTATGTCCCCAACTTTACTTTATAGTGAGCATCCACTGTTTCTGACCATTGTTGCCTATAAGACAGCTGTGGTGAAGTCTGAGAGCACTTTGGAGTGTCTGTGCAGCCTGGGCTTTTCTGTGCTTGGCTGTGCTTGTCCTTGGTCAGCACAACTACAGAAACATGATAACATGCTCATGATTTTAAGGAACTTGGGCTATGGGCATTTCTGAACATACCCTTGAGCATTTCTGATGCACATAGTGAGGAAATCTAGCCCTAGAAGTTGGCATGTATGCTCATCAAATGATTTGCAGGCACCATAAGTCTTAGTTCCCCTTCCACAATGCTGTATAACAAAGAAAGGGAAGGTAATCAATACTTAGAATTGCAACAAAAATCACAGATGGACCCTTCATACTACTTTCACCTAAAATTGTGGGTAAAACACTTTCTGGCTTATTTGCTTTGTCTAAAAAGTGGTTTGGTTCAGGCTGAGCATCTGCAGTAGACAAGGACAACACTGAGAAGAAGCAAAAGTGATAACCAAGGACATTCTGTCTATTATTATATTATACTGAACTGTCAGGAAAAATTAAATCAAAAGGTTGTCTGATCTCAGAGGAGAATCACACAGAACTTCAGCTAACATATATGCTATTCTGCCTTATTTTTTACTTTAATCAAGTCCTTTTTTTTCTCTGTGCTCTCAATTTTCACTGTTATTCAGGACTGACAAGTGGGCAAACATGACAGATACAATTTCAAACATTGAAAGGCAGGCTAAAATCTTTTCAGAATGTTTTTAGGCATCATATTTTGTTCAGCAAGGGCAAATACAAGGTACAGCATGTGAGTCAGGGCAATCTGAAGCACAAATACAGGCTGGGCAGAGAAGGGATTGAGAGCACTCCTGAGAAGAAAGACCTGGGGATGTTTGAAGATGAAAAGGTTGACACCATCTGTTAGTATGAGCTTGCAGCTCAGAAAGCCAACCATATTAAATCAAAAGAACTGTAGCTAGCATGTCAAGGGAAGTGATTCTGCCCCTCTAATCCACTCTTGTGAGACCCCACCAAAACTGCTGCATCCAGTTCTGTGCCCCCCAGCATAAAAAAAGACCTTGATTTCTTGGAGTGAGTCCAGAGGGTGGCCAAAAAGATGATCAGAGGGCTAAAACACTTTTCCTGTGAGGACAGGCTAAGGCAGTTTAGCCTGGAGAATAGAGCACTCCAGGAATACCTTATTGCAGTCTTCTAGTACCTAAGAGGGGCCTATAAGACAGCTGGAGAGGGACTCTTGACAAGGGCATATGGTGATAGGACAAGGGGCAATGTCTTTTAACTGAAAAAGATTAAACTTAGATCAGCTATAAGAAAGAAATTCTTTACTGTGAAGGTGGTGAGACACTGGAACAGGTTGTGCAGCAAAGCTGTGGATTCTCCATTCCTGGAAGTGTTTAAGACTGGGTTGGATGGGACATTGAACAGCCTGGTCTAGTGGAGGGTGTTCTTACCCATGGCAGGGGGGACTGGAACTAGGTGATCTTTGAAGTCCCCTCCAACCCAAACAATTCCATGGGTCTGTGATAATTCTGTGCTATAACAACTAAACTATTGTCACAGTAAACTATTAGTTGAGGGCATGTTCCAGTACAAAACGCTAGTGTGAGTTTTAAATGCTGCATTAATCCAGTAAAAAAAAGAGAAAATGTATCTTGGTTAGTGCTAGGCATTCAAAGAGTCTTTCAATAAAATATACCTAAGAGACATAACTAAGTGCTATCAATCATTGCTGTAAAACTTTGGAAAGTCAAAATTTGATACAAAGTAAATACTAGAGAGTGATATACGGTGAAGATTTTTTAGGTTGAGCAGTGTCAGCAAAGGTGCCCTCTTCAAAGTCAGGAAATTTTGAATGGCTGTTTCAGGATGGAAGAGATAGCATTTAAAATGTACATTGGCTGCTTTCTGACTTTTATGTGACCCTTCTGTGTCTTAAATAGCATTGCTATATCTTCCAAGTGGTACCAGCCTCATTCTGCATTCTCAGTTATGTTGCAGTATTATTATGTGCTTTGCTGATGTCCGATTGCAAACAAGCATTGCTAATCGGCTTACTTGAGCTTCCATATATAACTTTTAAAGAGCTTATGAAGGTAACCCATTGAGATTAAGAAGGCATAAGGCCTGTTGTTTTCAGGTGCCTGACAGGGAGATGGAAATGAACCCACCTTCTCATACAGTGCAGCAAAAGTAGAGCAGCTTTCTATCAGTAATTCTGATTTATCTTTAGTGTGTCAGATTCAGCACTTTATCATCAAATTCACTGTCTTATCACTGCATAGCATTGTAACAGGGATAACCCAAAAACTGAGTTGCAAGAGGTTCAGAGGTTTAATATTTGGTTAAATATGTAGCAGTATGTTTTCCCTTGTGATTTAAGGTTACCCTTTACGCAATTTAAAAAAGTCTATTGGTATAATAAGTATTAAGGAAACAAATGTGACATTAAAAAGATAATCAGTGTTTCCTTTAAAAACACAGTGTGGAAATACTGAAGATGAGCGAGGAGAAAACAAAAACCTTTTCTGAAAATCAGTTTCCACAATAATTATATAAATGGTACAAATGAAACAGTGATTATATTTCAAATATTTCAAATATTTCAGTAAACATGTTTGATACTTTTTCCCCAGAATAAACTCTTTTGGGTTACAGTGCAAGAAAACCACACTGAGATGGTACCATTTTACTACATAAAACATGCAACATTCTTTTTTGGAGTTATTTTTGAGAAAAGACTGAAAAAATCATAAATTTAACAAAAAGTTAATGTAAAAAAATTATACTTAAAGGACACTTGGCACAGTTTCGAACACATACACTTTTCTAAAAACAGACAAATTTCTTAGTGTCTTTATCTGATTCCAAGTTGTGCATTTTCTTTGCACATAGGGTAGTATTTAAGAAGCTAGTATATTTACTGCATTCATTTTAATTTCTTTGGTGGCAACATATTTTCTGAGAAAAATTATTTATATATGCAAGTATAAAAATATGTTTAGTATTTAATACAACATTGCTGGGCTTTGATTGTGTAAATATGTGTAATTGTGTAGATGTCTGTCTAAATTATAATTAAGAAGAAACACTCATTCTCAAAAATTTTGAATTGGAGTATTTGGGCTTAAAGAAGGGCTGTTTTGTACAGCATTAAAATTTTTCAGTGCAATTTAGAAATATAAGCAATCCCCCCCTACACACACACAGTCGTTTGGTGATGCTAATATATTGCCATATTTACTTCCTGTATTGTTTCTTTGTTTCTGGCTCCTATACGTGTAGTCAGGCTAACTGGAGTGCCAGCCACGTCAGGAAAACTCAGAGAAAACTCAGTTACTTTCTTCTTTTGAGTGTCCTTCCTCTGTCTAACCAATTAACACCAGAGTAAAGAATAATTTTTCATCCTACCCATGAGGCATATGACTGCATCAGAGTAGGTTACTCCTGTCTTTCCTGTCGTCTCAAGTTTGAGGTGCAGACAGTGACATTCAGGTGTTCTGAAATGATGCCAGAAATTCTGGTTTGAAAGGACAAATGAACTGGATCTGAGCTATGTTGAGAAAGTAGTTATTAAAAAAAAGCTAAGAGGAAGGAGTAATCTCCTTTCTAGGACACACATATGTGGTATAATGTCCACTGAATGTGTCCATCTGTCTATTCACCTTGTAGTACTGACTTGTGCAAATTTTCCAAGTTAAACATCTTTGCTGCAGCACCTGTAATGGTACCTGCATCATCCATTATGTGTCAACATGCAACGTGTGTCAACAAGTGACATGTGTCTTTTGCTGTGTTAAAAGAAAAGGAAATTGTTCTTGCGTTATGTAAGGAAGTAATTTATATTAACAAAGTTAAACTTTCTGAAGAGAGCTTAAGGAAACATAGATAGCCCGATTGAAAATTTAATTTCTGTGTATCTCCAGCTCATCTGTGCATACTGATTAAGCCTAAGGAGACAATAAAACATGGCTTCATGAAAGTAATGTTTGATGTTCGATTGTTTCTAAGATATCATGAAAGGAAGATTATTTTTTCTCTATGGATTTTTTTGTTGTTATGTAAATAATTGCCTTCCTCTTTATCTGATCCAATCCAATTACCTCAGATCTCCCAATGCCCAAGAGCTTTTTGCTCTTTGTTTTTAAATATTTCTCTGTATTAAAACATTTTAACTCTTCAGCAAATATCTCCTGTCTCCTCTACATTTAACAAATCTTGAAGTTCTGCTGTTTAATTAAAATCTTTAATACAAACCTTTTGAGTCTAAACGTGCTTTATTTCTGGTAGCTAAAGAAACTGTAGGTAAGACACTTCAGTTCCCCTTTTTCTCTCTCATGGTATTATCCCCTAATTTAACTAGGATTGTAGCCCCCACTGAGAAGTCTTACCAATAAAGAGAAGAGAAGCACAGACATCCAAATTTAATTTCCAAGAGTCACTGCAATTTTTTTAATGTTGTATTTTTAAAGAACAAACTGGATTTTTTTTTATTTTGAACATTTTTTCCCTCTTCTTCTCCAGTACTAAAAAGAACTCATCAGCTGATCAGCTGTATCCTGCTGATGGTGTCTTAAACTGTGGGCAAGACCCCAAAAAACCCCGTAGCTGTATGAGATGAAGGTAACTGCTATGGGAGCATCTAGGAAATAACCTCTCACATAAACAGTTTAGGCTTGGCACATTCTGTAACTATTTAGGCTGAAATTTTCCATTCTGGCTAGTTGCGTCAGAACCAAGACTTGAAAAAAGTCCGCCAAAATGGTTCAGCTGTTTACAGCAGCTAGGCTGCAGAAAAATGTGTTGCTTTTCAAAGCTAAATTGTAAGTGACCTTGAAACTTGGCAGAGGAGTGACATTTGTGTCATGAATGTTTCTTTTGCTATCCTGTGACAATCCAAGCAAATTTAGCCAAGTTGAAAAAGCACATATGTTCAGTAGATACTTACCAGAAGTTCGCTACTGTTACCTCTAAAAAAAAGTCACTGAGCGTGTTTTCATCTCTTACAGTTCCTATTGCTGTCCAGATGATGAGATGCTCTGCTTAAATATATAAAAAAAATGCTTCATTCAGGTCAGAGCTGTGAGGGTGAAACTAATCACACCTGCTGTGATCTGCTTTGAGCAAAGACTGGCTAGGAACTCAAAAGGGAGCAAGGGAATTTATCTTTCACATGCTTTGTCCCTGACCCACTCCCTTTTCCTCCTCTCCCTCCACAATGCACCTGAGAAAGCCAGCAAGCTCAGATACATGGCATTTAAGCAGCCAGAGTGGTGCATTTGTAATAGGAGTTTGGGGAAGGTTTCCCTGGATATGGAGCAATCGAGAGAGAAGCTGGGGAGAGGGAGCAAGTGAACTGAATTAAATTGAATGAGGAATTATGGGACTCAGAAGTACACAGTTGCAGAGTAGGTGGAAAGAAATGAGGATATTAAAAAAGAAAGGTTACTTTAAATAATGTGTAATAATGATATCTGGCATAAGAAGCTGCAGCCCCATGACATTTTTTCTCCAGAAACTGGTTGCTTTTGGTGCAATGTTTCCTCTAAATCATTCCTGCTGTTGCTGTAAAGATAAACTCTATAGCTAGAATTTTGCATTTCCCCTAAGCAGGGTATTGGTTTCTTTGAAGAAATGGTGCATTTCTATCCCTTTCAATCTTTCAGTATCTGAGGAGTTATTAACTTAGTTTACTTTTTCTCTGCCTTTCGAAATCTGACATGGATTAGTCCGACATCTCCCAGAGGCTTCCGTGCGCAATTAGCCATTGGATTCACTGAGTAATTACTTCATTTTTCATGTAAAATGCACTTGATTTATTGTGTACTTGGGAGTGGAAGGCAGAGACAGGTCAGCAACAGTTAGAGGAGATTAGCAGTGAGATTCTCTGCTCCTGTGGTAGCAGTCAATCCCTGGGGAAGCTTGCTGTGCGGAAGCAGTGCCACTCAAGCCTTGGCAGTGGTGCACCATTTGACTTTGCCACTCCTCAGTGGAATTAATATGAGTGACTGCCAGGCATTTTTTAATCTCTACCTAGCTACAGACCCCAGCAGATTGTTGAAATGGTGAAGGTGTTTAAAGAATGTGCTTGTAGAAAAAAGTAGATGACTTTTTCTCAATGGGAGATGAGATCTGTCTTAGAAGCTATCTACCAGGCAAAGTAATTTCAGTGTACTGGTGGAAAAATGTAGACTGCCATATTTTTCAGACAGGTGTTTTTTGTACTCACTGGTCTGGGATAATGGCTTTTTAAATAGTAATTTCAAAATAGTTATGCTGTAAAAATTATATTGAATATTGTGACTTTTTTCCCCATGAAAAACAATATATATTTATGGTAGATTCTGATAAATAATATAATGAAAATAACTATGTAAATAACAAAAGAACACTCAAAAATTCAGTTGTTATGGAACTAACCATATTTATTGTATTTTTATATCAAATGTATCAGTGTTGGTAATGATTATTCCTTTTTTTTTTTGTCATTAGTTGCTTTATTTTTAAATCTTTCAAAGAAGAAGAGAATTATAAGGAAAATTGAATGACACTTTTGAAGATGAAGTTATTTAACCACAGGAACAATTTACCACTAAAAAATAGCAACCACTCCTTGGGAAATGTTATGGGAATTAATTTTATTTAAAGACAGTGAGGAATTTTATGCACAGGAATATGAAAAAAAAACCAAAAAAAACGATTGGTGAATCTCTACTGCTTTTGTACAGGAGATCAAATAAGTGACTAATATAGTACTACTAAAATTATTGTGTGTTAGATGATGCTTCTTTGCTAATCTTATGCTGTCAAGTCTGTTTCTTAGTATTCCTTTTATGGGAAACTAGTCAGAAATATTAGGTTATGGTGGTAGATACTTATAAGCTTTTCAAAGATAATGAAGACAGTTTATAACAGGACTTTTTTTTGTCCTACTTTGGGACACACTTAGGTTTTTTTACTTTTCTTCTACCAACTTAATAATTCTGATCAATGTCACAATATAAAAAGTCATTGCACTAAGGCAGCCTTTTGCAATCACACGATATTCGTGATGCACAAAAAGTTTGGTGTGTATATATAAACTCAATATTCCACAAAAGCTCCATTTAAGCATTAAAAAATGAGAAATATATATGTACGTGTTTTAAAAATGCAGTAAGATGATACAATTTTAAAACAGGGAAGAGTTCAACACTGTGTATGCCAGTCTTTAACTAGCTTGTACTCCAATACGGAAGGGTAACTTCCTGTCCTAGGAACCATCCCTACCTCCTCTCCTTGAGAAGCAACCAGTAATTACAGCATTTGTATAAGAGGATGACCAACTAAATATCTCACCAACACCTACCTACAGTACTCTGGGAGTGATTACAAATTGTGCAGGATTCATAGAATTACACAACAGAACTTCAAGTAATCACATATTTTCTGAGAGTTAGCCAGTTCTGTGAAGGAGTTTTGTCAGGAAGGCTTTATTGAGAATTGGTGGGTGTCGGTGCTGGCATGTAGACATGAAGCAGTCCTGTCTTGGACTGACTAAATCAGTGCATATCTACAGCCAAGTAAGTGTATCTGGCATTTTCAGTGCTTAATTTTTTTCTTGGTTTTGGTTGCTTTTCTCTAGTAACATTTTACAGTATTTTTCATTTAAGGATTTTTTATAATTGTCTGTGTTTATAATTTTTTCCCAACAAATGACAAAGTCTAAGCTCCTCTTTTTCTTCTTATTCCCTTTATTCTAACTCCAAACTTTAAAAAGAAAAGGAAAAAAAATAGTCCCCTAAAGCCAGATTCCATAAATTTCTGTGACATAAAACATGAAATGTATAAGATTGCTAAGTACTGTCAGTGAAAGTCTATGAGTATAATTTCTGGTATGCTGATGGGGTTTGATGGTCTGATTTATGTGCAGCAAATCCAGACAAGTGATTAAAGTGCAAATGTACCCTTTTCTTCTAATCTTATAACTTTTCAAATTTTCGTGTGCAGTAGAACAGAAAGACAAAAACTTAATTCCTGTGGTAGTAGTGAAAAAACAGCAAAAAGTTTTAAAACTCCAAATTGTGAATCATGTAGAACAACTTGCATGGCTATAGTCATTGTAAGATTTGAAGAAAGTCCATCAGGGAAAACAAAAGTCCCTTAAAATAATTTTCAAAGTCATCACTGTTCAATATTTGTGACTACGTGGTATCAAAGTTACCAGTACCATGACTTTCCTATCTGATTATAGCAGGCATAATCCATGGTGTCATCCAAGCAATGTAATTCCCTTTTGAAAATGCCACTTTTTCCTTATACTTTTGCTTTCATTTGTGAAATGTAAGGTATTGCTTGACTGATAAGGAGACAAGAGAAAAAGGAATAAAAATCTAAAAATTCAAATAGTAGGCAATATTGTTGGCTGGCCTAATGTTTTTGCCAGCTTTAAACCAGCTTTTCTGGAGCTACTCTCTCTTCAAATCTATTCTTAACCTTAGCCAGGATGACTTAAAATTGATGCAGATTTTTTGGTTGGTATTCTCATTTTGCCCAGTTTGATCTGATACAGAAATCATTTAAATGCCTACATTCTCTGTTTATATAAAAAGTCTGAATAGCATGTTAGCAGCTGATATAAAATACTAATAGCAGATGTATATATTAGAAAGAGTACTGGCTATTTCTAATAAACAGGTTTTGTATTAGGCCAGTTTCAGACTATATGTTTCTAAGGTTCCCTATTCAGTAATTGGTAAGATAAACTTAGCTTTAACCACTCAGTCTTTTCATGTAACATTTTTTTCAGAAATAAGAACTAAATCAACAGAATTCCATGTTAAAAAAAATTCTCTTATTTATAAGGGAATTAAGAAACAAAGAAAAACAAAATCCAAACACACACCCTCCCCCCATTTCTTTAGAGGTTAGTTGTCTTCCATGTTTACTATGTCCTCAGTTATGTTGTTTATTTTTATTTCTGCTTTGCTTCACTGAAGATCAGTGCACTTTTGGGGGAAAGTGAGATGCAGAGTGTATCTGTTTCCTCTCCTTTGTGATCTTTGGCCAGCTTTCTGACGGGTAACTGTTTTTCCAGTAGTGGTGCACATTGGAGAGGCACCAGAGGACACCCAATTATATTGATTGCAAGGGTGTAGTCATGTCAGAGGTCTGATCTCAATCACACTCTATTCCTTCATGATAAAATGGCTATATTATTGCTACAGTACCTGAAAATGGAGTAGCCAGTCAAATATCTTCTAATCCAATTTTTTCATCATCAACACAATGTCTGCTGCAGGATAACTGAACAGATGAAGCTAAGATTTTTCCTTTCCTTTGTATTTTCTCAGATTGCTTTCTCTGAAGCTGATGTTTGTTTCAATTATTTTTATGCTTGAAATTTTTGTTTCCACTTTTCTTGAGCTACTTGTGATTATCTTGAGCTGGAAAGGACACTATGACCTTTCTTTTACACAAAATTTCAGGGGCTAAACTTTTGACAAGGAAGAGAGAGCAAGATGCATTCAGTGTCTTAGGAGCTTTAATTTTTTTTTTTTTTTTTCATTTTTCAGTACAGGTTCCTAAGCATTAGAGTCTAATGATTTTAGACATGGATTTTATTCAGTACATCTTGCTGCAGACATTTTGCACAATGTGGGAAGTTATTCAAATACTTATAGGACCCAAGAGCAAAAACATTGCTATTCCCTGATGATTAGAGCATCTACCCAGGAGATAAACATGCAACTT
This sequence comes from Euphonia xanthogaster, assembly GCA_034509185.1. Lineage (NCBI taxonomy): Eukaryota > Metazoa > Chordata > Aves > Passeriformes > Fringillidae > Euphonia > Euphonia xanthogaster. The sequence goes on along the minus strand of JAYDZK010000001.1, from coordinate 61,778,532 downwards.
TCTGTTTCTGTTTCCATTAATTTTTAATTGTTTATATGGAGTAAATTGACAGCACCTCCCAGAAATGTTTCTAGCATATCCTTTTGTAAAGAACAAGCAAAGAGTCACATCTGTTCAGGCAAAGAAGAAGCTACACCTGGGTTCTGTGTGTTGGTAACCCTTTTCCTCCTTTTGTCAAATTTGAAAATTCTGTGATTAATGACTTATTTTAATCTGTTTTTATTAATGGTTCCCCATAAAAACACCTAATTTAACATGTTTTTAAGTTTTTATATCAAAGAATATTAACTGCATTGCATCTGTAAATAACACAGGCATACATTGACATACATTGCCTGATTTCATTTTGTTTCTTTTTTGTTTTGTTTTCTACATATTCTGAATTTTATAATCCTGTGTAAAATGTCTGCATATCTACAATTACTAGTATAACAACTGTTTCAAGGTAAGAAATTTGCCAGCTATTTTCAGGGTTGATTACTCATTTTAAGTATCTATTTAGAAGATTAATTTGTGTAATACTTTTTGTATAGATCACTTTTGATTTACTAAATATAGCTTTTTGTACTTTTTCTCTAACTGATGTCAAATTGATTAGACACTAATGCCCTAGTATGTCACTAGACTGTTTTCATCTGAGAAACAGAGGTAAGAGAGTCGCTGAGAGCCATGAGAGATTTCCAGCTGAAATGAGTTAACATCTGAAAACACTACTAAACTGTCCCTACTTTCTATCCACTCTGCTCAAACATAAGAACTATTAACCTTTGATTAACCTTTGTGTTAACTATATATTTTCAAATTCCTCATAAGCTCCCATGAGAACAAAGGCTAAATTTCAGCCAATGTTCACAAAGCATTTAATTATCATGCAAATAATTTTATTTTTAACAATCAGACCATAAACATTAGAAAAAAAACCTAAGTTCATGGGCCATAAACATTCAGGATAGCTGTGTGTAAAAATATAACTAATTAAGCCTGTGGATATTAAGTACATTTATTTAAATATGATTCAGCATTAGCTGAATGGTCTTACTTTACAAAGGAAAGTAAATGTAGGCTCTGAGCAAGCTTCTCAGCAATGTAGGCAAATTGAACTTTGCCTCCTCTGAGTAAAGTGACATATAATTTATTTGGTCTTTACTGCAAGTGACATTGCAATTACATTTTGAAGGTGATGTTCTAGTCTGTCAGGATAAAGTGTACTTCAACCAATGCATTTAACCAGTAATTTACATTCCTACATAAATTCCTCATTTAGTATTTTATTACCAAGTCCTTCCTTCTTTATGCTTACCACTTACTTCATCCTTCCTTTTTTTGAAAAGTCTCTTTTCATTTTAATCAGGAATATTCTGATATACTTTGAAAGGCTTTGCTTATTTTATTCGCCTCTCCTTTCTCTTTTTTATTTTTTTCTTGACTTGTCTCTCTAGCTATTCCATAAAAATTCCTAATATTATTCCTTATGCTTCATCTCCTCAAATTAATCTGTTCTGACATGTTCTTCTAATTTCTTCTTAGATCACTTGTTTGCTCAGTCTTTTTTTGTCCTTTTCTTTAGCAGTGTCCCTGTTTTTTTTTTTTTGGGGGGTTTTTTTTGGTTGTTGGTTGTTTTTTTTTTTTTTTTTTTTTATCCTTGTGTGTCTCATCTGTGACTTCTCTGGAGACTTGCAGCTGATCTGCCCTTCAGAGCTGACCATTTGTAGACAGAGATGATGAATGGGACAGAGGGCTGGCAAGGAAGTGCCAATTAGAGAAGCACAGCACTTGCAGTTCTTGTGGAAACTACAGTGGGACGACAAGGTAGTTAGAGTAGTGAGTGAATAAATGTCTTGAGCTTTCAATTGTGGCATATAAGAGAAATAGACTACATTTCTGAAAACTCACTGTAATGCTGGGACCAATCTTGTAAATGGTCTATTCTTGACATGCATGAATAACCAATCACCCAGAGTAAATAATCACCAACAAGTAATGAAAATCAAAATACAAACTATAATCTGTGTGTGAGAAAAGGACATACTTGGTTCTGAAGGAAATTAATAACCATTGTACAACATTGTTGCTTATTAAAGTCTGAATCTCTATCACAGACAGTTATCTTTTTCCATTTTCCATTCCTTTTCATTTATTTGAATATAAAACAGTAATTTCTCTAACGCAATGATGATAAAATAATGTGAACATAAGGTTTTTAAAAACAAGAACTTATTTTTGTCTGTCTCCCTATTTATGACTCATATTTCTTTTTTATATAACCAAATAGTGATGGATAAATAAATTGCTTTCATTAACTTTTGACAGGAAAACTTAAACTACCAGTAATAAACATTTCATTTGGTGAGCTATATGAAGATACCTTCAGGAAAATTTATAGTGGTCTTTCCAGCATGTGGTGTTTTCCAAGAAAACACTCAAAGACTGTAATACGGAGAGGCTTTTTTCCTCCTTGTTTAGCATTTATGGACAGAAACCAGACACGTGCAGAAAACTGTACATGAAGCTAGATGTGCAGGAGATTCTGACACATAAAAAAATCATGGTATCAAGATACTAAATAGAGCCTCTTGCCTTATCTTTGGTGATGACTACAGGCAAGTCTTATCTTTTTTATTTTTTTTTTCTTCAATTATATATATATGTATATATATATATAAGTAGGTGACTTTGGTAGAGAAACTCTTATGGTGGTATTTCTTGTGTCTAGAAGAACTGGGACTATTTTTGCACAACTCTATGCCTGATAACTCCTGACAGGAAATTGAACACAGTCATAAAGTTGATGTATCCCAAGAATGCTGACAGGATGAACACAGACATAGTATTACAGCTCAGAGGTACATTACCCAGTTTGGGTGAGCAACGTATGTCCCAGCCTAAATTGAGTATCTAGGGATTTTAGTATGTTTCTAGTAATGATGGACATTCCAGTGGGGTAATTTAGCTTGAAACACCTACCGCACCCAGATTGTGACTAATTTTACTGAGATTTCATCTCTTTATCTTGATTTTAATAACAGCAGCTTTAAATAAAATACATGTATGTTATAAAAATATGTATGCTTTAAAAAATCATTGTAAATAACTTTTAGATGATTATATGGAAATGATCAGATGCTGCTCATAAACTACTTTTTCCAGATAGGAAAAATGCAAGACTTTTGAAGGTTCCTATATTTTGTATAATGATAGCACATTGTCAATACTAAGTAGGCTAAATCAGTTCATGTATTTTCCACCATCTCAGAAGTGCTTCCTCTTATCTATTTCACAAAGCTCAAGAGTGTATTTTCAGATAACAGCTGAACTCCATGATAGAAATAATATTTCATCTAACCACCATCACCTGGTTGACCTGTGATAGCTGTATTGTATCACAGTTGTAGTACATTGTAATTTTTACAGGAGGTTTTGTTTAGAGGGGTTTTGTTTGTTTGTTTCTTTTGTTTCACTTTGTTTTGTTTTTTTCACTGAATAGAAAGCCTTTTATTGGAAGCTTCTTTAGATATACTACTTTAAACCCCTCTATTATCTGGCATCTAGCAAAATAACCAGTATGACTATGGTAATTTTTTAAATGAATTTGCCAAACCCTATTACATTCTTAATCATATTTACTCTGATTCATTGTATCTTAATTACTCTTAGTAAGTTTAGAACCTTAGGAGATTTAAATCTGAAAAATTATCTTGTGTTTTTTCTTTTTATCCAAAACAAGTAACAGGTGAAAAACCCAATTTGATGGTATGTATATTTCATTCCTGCATTCATACATGAATAATAAACCATGAGTGGAAAAAGGAGGCAAATTCACACAAGAAGGAAATTACCCCTCAAATTAATGTGTTCTGAAATTTTTCTTAGGCAGTAGCTTTTGCATGTTTGATCTCTTTGACAGTCTCTGAGGTGTTTTTGAATTCCTGCTTCATTCCTTGTTTTTAGGCTGAAATTAATGGAAGAGGAAGAGGAAAAAGAGGTTAGCTAGGAAATTAGAAGAGAAATGTGTAAGAAATTGATTTCTGTTAGTTCTGCCATCTATCCAAAAGTGGCAATGTTCTGCTAACACACCTTTAGTTAGACTATTGTAAAAACTACCTTGGTACTTACGATAGGTAACTATTGTTACATACTTGTACACATATGCACATAATACATAACCTAATCAATATGGTTCACTGTATCAGTGCTACACTTAGAAAGTGAACTGAGAGAGAGGGAGAGGTGCAGACTTACAGAAAGTGCATAGAGACAAACAAGGTGATATTTCCTGATCTGCATCAAAGCCCTTCAATGACTCTCCTTTACGTTGCTCACTGTCGTATTTGCCTTGTCAGTTGTTAAAAACTGAGCTCAATATGAAAATGGTGTGTCAGATGTCATGAGCTTCACAGATCTAATACTTCTGTACCAGTTCCAAAATGGGATTGTATAGTTTCTAGAAATGACAGGAAACTTCTGTTTATAGCCTGGTGCAGAAGCAGCAAACCCCATCACGGTCCATTTACTTTCCAATTGTTCAGGAAAATAAAAGCTGAAAAATGTGAAGAAAATGCTAAAGAAGCAGTTTTTCACTCTTCTAATAATGTTCTACAACACACAAAGCCAAATACTGCTTTTTATCTCTGTGAGTGTAGCTCAAATTTAGACTTGTAAAGGGTGTGAGTGAGAAAGATTTAAACATAGGTCTTGGTTTAATTTAGAACTGATTGCTCATTAATCTTTGGAATAGTTATCCAAACTGTCTTCCAACTGCAGGGGAGGCAATTGGCTGCTATCATCAAACCCTGCTGTGCAGTATTCAGTTCTTCTCTGGCACAATATTTAGCCTTTTGTTCAATGTTTACATACAAAAAATTATAGAGAAAATATTGCTTAATGAGCTAGTATAGGTTGATCAAAGGAGTTAGGCATTCAGGGTCTGCAAGTCGGTAGCCTGTGTGAACCCACTTGAGTTGTTAGATGTAAAGCATAATTATTTCACACTTTTGATTTGGTGAGGCAGAAACCTCTGACACCATGGAAACGGAAGGACTGCTTGAGCTGCTAATTCAGAACCATAAATAAGATGTGCAAAGTCTAGATTTAATTGTGAATTTTTACTTTGTCCCTCTCTGAATCACAATTTGATTTTCTCTTCAGTGGGATAAAAGAGCAACTCTTTGTACCTATGGGCTGAAAGATTCTGTGGGATGGTTAGGTCTTTTTTAGCTTTTAGCTCTTCCTGGTGATGTCTCCTTAACCACTAAGCAGGCAAAGAAATGGCAAGAGTGATTTCCAATCAGGACCCATATTGTATGTTTTCTTGAGCAGGAGTGAACCTTTCCTTTCCTTTTAGCTTATTTAAAAAGACAGGCTATTTAGTGACCCGTATAATTCTTTCTGTGTTGACTGAGGTTCTTCTTACTTTGATTGACAAAAACTGAATCTTTTTGAATGTCACAGAAGTGCTAAACAATGTATTGTTGATCATATTAGAAACCAGGCCATGAACTGTCCATCTGAGAGCAGACTTGTTAATTGAGCAGTTCTACTGGTGACCTTTCTCAATATCACTTATTTTAGAATAAAATTATAATGGAAGAGCCCAAGTTTATCTGCCTTTACTTTCTGACTTAGCAGAGAAATGAAATACAGCAGAAAAATAATAGCATATTGTGTTGAATGAAAACTATTCTTAGATTGTGTCTGAGGTTGAATGAACAGCTCTACGCATGTGCAAAAATATAAATATAAATAATATATGTTAGTGAACTATCAATTGAGATGGTATTTATTTCTAAGAAATATATGCATTTACTTGTTAGTGTTATGATTAGAAAACAGCATACTAGCAAAACCTAAATAAGGAATACATATTAATTTCAGGACTGCTGGCCTCCAAGTAATGTCAAGGAGCCCAAGGACAAGGACTTTTCATGTTATGTAGTTTTTTATATCCCTGTTCTGGCAGCAAAGGACAAAATGAGTAATAGGAAACTCATGCCAGTCAAAAACATTTTATTTAGTGTAATCCCTTGTCAGGCTAATGTAGAAGCATATATCTTATTTTAATGGGACTGCCACTGATCTGTCAAATAAAAAAGAGTATGTTGTGTAGCTTAAACATGTTAGTATTTCTGTCTTAAAAAGACACCCAAATGCAAACCATTGCTTCTGTCTAAAGCGATCTCACCAAAATATTTGACAGTCACCAGAAATTAAAACAGGTGGTCTGCCATGCAATAAAGTCAGAATTAAAGCATCTTATCTGTTGTGAGTTCTGTTATTTCAGAAAAAAGAATTAAAGGAAGGGATATTCTATAAGGATATAAAACAGAATAATCATAACATATGCTTTCAATATATGTATGGAATTTCAATTATTATTACATTATCATAGATCTGTGAATTCTGTGAAGAGATATATTGGATTAGCTGTCTATCTGTCTTATTTGAAATATAAGACATAGTGTTTTGAGAAATAAATAATACATTTGGATCTCACTAGTGAAATATTTAATCAATTCTTTTCTGCCAATTCTGCAAATTCAAAATTTTCCTTTTGAAAATAGTCAAAGGTCATTCTCTGTTCTATGATGATAAAGAGTGATAGTAAAATTGTGTGTCTGTATGATGTATGCATCATACAGACACACAATTTTACTATCAAAAACATCATGCAAATATTTTTATATAAATATGTATATAAATATTCATAGTATATAGAATAGTAAGTACTATGTAGTGTAGTATGTGTGAACACTGGGAAATGACACCCAGTGGATTATTTCAGTCTGCTGGTGAGTCCTCATGATCTGTATTAAATATGAGAATCTTTGTGCAAAGACTCATTTTAAATTAAACATGAATTATTTTTAATTATTTTTCATGGTTTCAGATGATCCTAAACTAGTAGCATGGAGTTATTATCTTTCTTCCTTTTTTTTTTTTTTTTTTCGTATTATTGGGTTTTTTTTGGTTTTTTGGTTTGGGTTGGGTTTTTGTAGCTGTTGTTGTTTTGTTGTTGTTTTTTGTCTTTAATCTCTTTACTGACCAGCCATAAAAAGGGGCTTCCCAGACAGGACAAAAACAAAGGATATCTGTCAGAAATCTTTTTGAATATGAAACTAGAGCAATTAACATAGAAAAGGTGGTGGGTTAAAGGCTTTAATGTGGTTATTTAAGATTATAAAGCCTCCTTATGCTGAGGGAGAGACAAAGTAATTACTTTAACCTATTAAATAGTTGTGTATGTTTTTTTTTTTTTAATTTTTAAAGGATTTTTGCTTATCAGAAGTGATTTTTTGAGCCCTATAATTTCTACTATCTCATGTCCCAAGTACCCGATCTCTAGAGTTATTCTCATGGATCTTTCTCACTTTCAAACACCACCACTTGACAAAATCATTTCATACTTCAATTTATAATCAGAGCTTCAACTCATTGCTTGGCTTCTGACTGCATCTTCATGTGACTGACTGAGCCAGTGATCCCTGCTCTGCTTATGTGTTGCTGCTTAGATGGAATATTTCATTGTTAATCCCACTTGATAGGATAACTCTCAGTGTTAACAAAGACGATGTTGAATGGAGATCAGTGTCAAGCATCATTTCAGAGTAATGATTACAGGGAAGACAGCTCTAGTACTCTCCTCTGTGGGTAGCAGTTCTCCACAGCACTCAATATTTCACAATTTCTACAAACAAACAATATATAATAAATGGAAGTGATTTTAATCTATACTAAAATTTTAATTCTACCTTGGATTAATATTCAAATATTGGCTAATAGGAATAAGTGAAAATGTAAATCAAAATAAAGGTATTCTTTAGGTATCACAAAAGACCTGGCACAGCAGTAATGCTATCACGTTCTCTTAACAGAAGGGTTAAGCCAAGGAACATTTCATAAAACATGAAATCAACAATAGTAATGTAGACTAATCTCAATTTGAATGTAGAATAATCTAAAGTAGAATTGGCAAATGGAAAATGGCCTCTGGTACAAACTAAATAGCACAGACAGTGTTTCTGTTTTCCCATTAATATCTTAAGCAATATAATTTGGAACAGCAGCCGAACTTACCACTTTGGGAATTACCAATAGTTTTAATCATAGCAGATAAATAAGTCCCTCAGCTTTGCCTCAGGGTCCATTATTTTCCTAAGCAGTTCAAAGCTTCTCGTGTAAATGCTTCTGTCTCAGGTCTTCCTACTTAATTGTAACCACTACATGCCATATGTATTCTACTGTCTCCAGCTAGGTGTTATTAATACAGAAGCTCTGCATTTATTATCCACTGAATTGCACTTCTTTGGGGAAATATAAATTAAATTGAATTATTATATACTTCCTTAGGTTAGTAATAAATGAGAAAGAGAATTGTAATCTTTCTTTGATACACTAATTCCTTGTAAAACAGGGGGATTCAGATCACATTAGGATGACATATAAAGAATTCTCATAATATTAAAAACATGTTTTCTTAACCTCAGCAAGGATTGGTTAATTTCTTTTAAAACCATCCTATTTTGCCATACATTACATTCATCTTAGACACAATAACCCCCTGAAAGGGGATAAAAAATTATAATTTATATAATCCACTTGATTCGCCTGATTAACCAAAAAACCTTAAAAAAAAAAACAAAAAAACCAAAAAACCCACCACCACAACAACAAAACAAAACCCCTGCCACCCAAACAACAAATTAGCAACAACCCAAAACAACCAAATAAAAAAACTAAAATCCCACAACCAACCAACTGACCAACCATCCAACCAACCAACCAACCAACCAACCAACCAACCAACCAACCAACCAAATACACTAACAAACAGTGCCCTAAAAAAGGAGCATAAAGTGTCTATTTCTTTAAGCAAATTATTCTGGGTTTGGATTTGTGCTGTTGTATTAACACACAAAATATTTTCACAACAGAATAGTTGTCTTGTGAGGTTAGATGTCTGTCTTGTCAGTATTGGAAAAAGATGGACTGTATGTTTGCCTGGAACTTGCAAACTTGCATTCTAAAGTCTCTACTTCCTTTTAAGGACTCAAATGTACAGTTTTTTAATATTTTTTTTAACATGATGTGCTGAAATATTCATTGCCAGCATGCCTTATGAGCCAATCAATTTGCACAGAACTTTGGAATACTTGCCTAGAGTAGGAATTTGCTCTATGCTGTGAATTCTGAGGAGTATGTATTCATACTAATCCAAAGGATGACTCTTCCACAATTCATAGGATTATGATGTGTAGAAGCAATCATTCAGCTATAGGGCTGGCTAGAAGAGCAGTAAACTTGTAGTGTGTATGTTTATGAAGTGCTTATGAAGGCCTTTCCTCTAAAATTTTAATTAAAATGAATTGAATTTGCTGCAAATGTATAGTGGTGTATGTGCCCTGCAATAATGGGAACATTTCAGTCAGTACATATATATATGTGTGTGTGTGTGTGTGTGTGCATATGCCTATATATACATATGTATGTGCGTGTATATGTGTAATGTATTGTTTGTATATATTTCACATTCATTCTATGTACATATGCCTGCAATCTCAAGTGCTTTTGTGTGATAGCCAAATAAATAGATAGCTAAACAGCTAGCTAGAGTAAAAATTCTTCTTCTTCTTCTTCTTCTTCTTCTTCTTCTTCTTCTTGTGGGTTAACCCTGATAGCCATGAATGGGAACCTCATGAGGCTCTGAAAGGCCAGGTGCATGCTCCTCCACCTGATATGGGGCAACCTCCAGTATGAACAGAGGCCATGGGATGGAGAGATTGAAAACAGCCCTGACACGAAAAGCTTGGGGGTGCTGATGTATGAAAAGTTAGGTATGAGCTGGAAATATGCAGTTTTGGCCCAGAAATCAAACATATCCTGGACTGAATAGGAAAAAAACAAAAATTACTCAAGCAAGTTGTGAAATAAACCTATTTCAAATATTACATCTTTTCATTTACTTTGATAGCTCATGATGAACAGTGTTTTATGAAGTGGGGACAGAACCCCAAGGACTGTTGAGTGTGGAAGATGAATTCTTAATAAACAGTAGTTTTCTACCAGAACATTTTTTTTCTTACATTTTCCACCCCTTACTAAGTGATAGAATGCTGAAAGTCAAACAACCTCTCTACTCAGTTATATGCTCTGCTCATATCTGAACTGTTCACTTTGCAGTGTAGTATCTCAAACTCTTTTATAAAGTTAATAGCAATATCTGCCTGAGGCAACATGCTCAGAAGCCTTCTGCATAGACTTTAGAAGAGGAATTACCACCAAGGAGCATTTCAGCAGTTCAAATTGCAGATTTCACATATGCTGGCAGCAAGGCCCTTCTGAGTGTTCCAAATATAGGAGCAAGGTGCTCTGGAGCTGACATCACCAGGTCAGGGTGAGGTCTGCTTAAGTCAGGTTTGCTATATAGTTTTCAGGTCTTTTCAGGAGATTTTGTCCCTTCTTGTCTGTGACCCACTCCTGCAATTTTTTTCTCTTTACATTTTGAGCTAATTGTATAAAATATAATAATAAAGATAATTTAATTTGTGTTAACACAGAAAAAATCCTTGTTCAATATAGCATCCACAACTTGATATGTCTCATTGCAGTCAAGCGCTGTGTCACTTTCTTCATCAAGGGTGGTAATAGTTCAGCCAACGTGATCCCAGTTCACAACCATGTTATTTCAGAAGTGTACTTTGGTCAGAATGGATCTGTTCTTGCATTTTTGCCCTCTGTGCAGTGTCTGAGTCTATTTTTAAAGACGCATCTCAGCCAGCAGTGTAGAAAAGCCTTTATATCCTTCTGTAAGAGCAAAACTGAACAAATGATTATGATAATCCCATACTAACATAGAAACTTTTCTAATTTGAGTAAGAATTAAACCCAGGTTTTGTTTACAAATTAGTGCAGATGCAATTAACTAAGATAGATACTGTTGTCTTGCAATGCTTATTAAAGTTTTCACATTTGTGCAATACTCTTTTAGTTCTACAGATAGAAACTATGTTTGGGTTTTTTCCTTCCCATAGGTCTTTGTGCCTTAGTTATCTCTTAACTTTTGGTTTTGGTTTTTTTTTTTGGGATTTTAGTTTGGTTTGGAGTTACTTTGGTTTTTTGTTTGTTTGTTTTGTAGACTTATTATTTTTTGTTTTGTTTGCTAGTTTGTTTTTCAAACTAGATAATTATTTTGTTAATGAGGGAGTGGATTAGATGCTTGCAAAAAACTTAATGGAATTTTGAATGTTGTCATCATGTCAGGCTGTGTGAGTGCGAAAAGTACAGAAGCACAGTGGGACATCAAATCCAGGAGGTGAAGTCTAAAAAATACGGTTTTTATTAGCAGAGATTGAATGCCATACTCATATTTTAATTTTTTTTCTTTCATATATTAGTCTTGACAGACAGAACAATGTACTCATATTTTGCTAGTGGTTTATTTTTTTTCAAACTACAGAAATATCTAAAGTGCAAAGTAATGCATTGAAACTTGCTGATGGAATTAAAACTATATCATTCCATTAAGAGAGGGCTCTTGGTTTGCTTAAGGATATGCAGCAACAAAAGCCAATTAGGCAATTATAACCTGTTATGTAGTGAATAGAGACAGTGGAGAAAGTATCCTGTACCACCAGCTTCTCAAAATTAAATCTACAATTTATTAAATTAAGTCCATGTAAGATCATATACTTTTATTTCATTATGGAGCTTTGAGATATTATTTTTCTTTGAACTTTGTGGGAGGGGAGGTAAAAATGCGGCCTTCCACAATTTCAAGGACAAAGCAAAGCATAGGCTTTTCATTTTCAGGATCTTTTTAAGCTAAAGAGGGTCACATCATTTGTATGCAGACATCCTTCTTATTGTTTTCATTAAAGAAAGAAGAGTGAGAGTCTGAGAAATCTTGAGCTGTGCCTGATAAGAAATTTTTAAAAGATGACCCCAACCTGTGCAGGATGATTTATGAAATCATGGTTTTCATTATTAGAGTTAGTGCTGACTATGTTGTTTTTGATTGATATGCCTGGAGCTTATAGGCTTCATTTTTTTTCTCTTAAGAAAAGGGCAAGGGCATTGGAATTTTACTGGAGAACAAAGTTATGTAAAAGACATCCAGGTACCAAAACAGGTATCACTGAAGATAAAAGGGCAACAGAGAAAATTATTCATGCTTTTAAAGTTGCTATGTAACATATATAAACCTTAAGATTTTAACAAAACCTTAGGGAAAACAATATTGAAGAAAAGAGAACAATTTACTTTGTATACACTATCACTGATGTAAGATATTCCAGATAATTTGATTCCCATCTTCATATCTGTCACTAAAGTTAAAAGGATAATAAAAAGTCCCCTTAAAATTCCCTCCCCCCCCACAATATATACCAAATGCAAAAATTGCAAGAAAGTATCATAGTTATATCTACTGTACTGGCATATGTGTGTTGCCTAAATTTATAACACAGTGCACATCTCTTCCATTGAGGTTACAAAAAGATATGACTGCTTTTGAAAACACTTAAGCTGTCTAAACTGAGCTGGCAGCAAAATATATGCTACATTAAGATGTAGATTATATTTCATGAATAGTTCACCCATCCTGTTGTCAATGTCCAGGTAAATGATAGTGTAATTTGTTTCTCATTATTGAAAGTCCAAATTTTCATAATAATATTTCTCTTTCAAAAACAAAGTAAAACAAAAAATGTCCTGAAATTTTGTCTTGTGTCAAATTCAAAATAGAGAGGGAGAAGGTTACTTTGTCTGGAGAACTCAGGAAAAAATTATTAATGCATTTTTATTAAATGAAATTTTTGACTGAGAGTGAAGCATATTTGTGGAAAACAAGGTAAGAACATGTTCTACAGTAATATGTTCTTTAGTTGTTATTATAATCTTGTTTGCTGAAGGTTCTTGTACAAGTTAAGTTATGGAGGAACATAACACTCTAAGAAGAATGATATTGCAACTCACCTGTCAAGGTCCAAAATCACAGAATCATAGGGTCATAGAATGGTTGGGTTAGAAGGGACCTTAAAGATCGCCTAGTTCCAAGCTCCCTGCCCTAGGCACAGGCACCTTCCACTGGACCAGGTTACTTCTACCCACATATTTTGCTTGTGATACTTAGTTTCACAAGTAATGATATGTTATGGCACCTTTTGCTAAACATCTTAAAGGTAAAGGACTTTACGTTGGAGTTTCCATTCTCATCTGCCATAAAAAAATCCATTTACAGAAGAAGTCACTGGACATTACCAGAAAGCACAGTGGAAGCTAGGTGTAGAAACCACTACTACCACAGCCAGAACATGTTATCACAAACCAGTTTACCTGCATTTTCTGTGAGCTAAGAACAAGCAGCTGGTTGCAGATAGGTTGACTTGCCCATGCCTGTAAAACCTCATTTGCTTGATCTTACAGTTGAGCCTTAAGGAAACCTTATTGCACCAGTAAGAGTTAAAGTGCATATGACCAACTAAAAATAAAAGAAGGAGGTGAGGGAGATGTAGAGAGCTGAAGAATAGAAAAGAAGTTCTTTTGGTGAGAGTTTACTTACACAATTTACTGCATATGTATGAATATCATGTATATAAGAGCTTTTAGACAACAAAGCATTAATAATTCTTTTATTAATGTGTTTGTGTAATATTAGCTTCGTGGTGTAAGTCAAAATCTGAGCTACTGAATTTGGGGAAAACACTTTAGACATTGGTTGCACTCTGCACTGCACACAAAGTTGTAGCAATGCAAGTAGTCAACTGCATTATTAGTAAAGTTCAATACAAATACAAGAATCCTGGTGTATTTTTAGTATATGCAAACGTTTATACTTTTGAGAGATTTATGTTTTGTCAAATTGGCATGAGCAAATTCCTGCTCCGAAATATCACTGATCGTAATGAGAGTATTGCAGAAATTGCTTTGTACTACTGTCTCTTTTTAGCATCGATTTTAAATAGTGCCCATAATTGCAGTGGTAAGTGTGGTACTAAATAGTCATTATGCAGAGATGTGTAAGTAAGGAATTGGTGAACTTCAAGAACCTGAAGATATGTTCTTGACACTTCAATTAAACATCAGGAATTTTTTAAATCATTAAAATACTGAAATGCACCATAATTTTAATGAGTATTTGGGTTTTATTTGTTCATTTCTTTAAAATAAAGATGTATTTTTTGTTCAATTCTGTTTGCATGCATGAATTTTCTTTTGACAGATGAAGTACACAATTCAATCAGGCTTTCTAATTTTTTCAGCATGACTTTTATTGAAGCAAGCTATACTGAACTCTGTTCAATATTGGGTAGTACAAATTTCAACTTTATTTTAGCCTGCAGTCTTGTAAATGAGTAAGAGTTTTGGGGACCATAAAAGGTAGCTTGATTCATATTTAGCTTCTAAAACAAAACTGTCTCTGGTCTGGAAGATCACAGAATCAGAGAATGGTTGGTTTGTCTGGAGATTATCTAGTTCAACTTCCCTCCAGGTTACACCGAATTGTGTCCAGGTCGGTTTTGAATATCTGGAATATGTGGAAAGGGGTTCCACAGCCTGTGTCTGAAGCTTTTCCTTATAATTGGGTGGAATATCCCATGATAAAGTTTGTGCTTGTTGCCCCTTTTCCTTTCCCTGGGCACCACTGGCCTTGCTAAATTCCTTTTAAAGTGATTGAGTAAGCAATTTTACTAATGTTTAAACAAAATATCTCAAACCACATTCCTTCTAACACATTTATGATCTAGTAGCAGTTTGTATGAAAGAATTTAGACAGAGCTACATGTAAGATATCTTATTTCTGCCAGAGAACAATCTGTTTAGGCAGAAGATGTTTTATTAGTGGGGTTTAGGAAATCTGGATGCTTCATTAATTCCCATCTATTGCTTTTTTTGCAAGAAGCTGACTCTTGCTTGTGTTCTCATTAGTCATGTTTATTCCACTACATTTCAAGAAAGGGAAAGCCTTTTTCTTCCCACTCAAATCACATGTCTGGACAGTCCTAGTAGAAAAATGTGAATTTAGAAATATGTCAGGTACTTTTTTTTTTTTTTTTAAGTAGTCTTTTGAATTCGTACATTATTTATTTTAATGCTAAAAGAATTATAAAAAAAATAACATAAGACAAGCAGTTCCTTATTCAAATAGTCAGTATGACTTTGAACTAAGGACAAGGATTCTGGACGAATACAAGGCATCTGTGAGTTCTCGTGAAACTCTCATCTGTGTAGATGAGTTTATACCATTTAATAAAACTCTGTTTCATACTTTTAGTCCTTTAAAAACAAAACAAAACGTAATACTTTCAATAGCTTAACTGATTTCAGTGGTGTTCTTTTTCTTAAGATAGAACAGTGACATTTTTGTGCAAACAAAAGAGATTCCACTTCTTTGCCATTAGCTTTCTATTTGATATTTCAGAAAATTGCATTACATATCAGGCTCTGTGTTTCATACACCCTGGGATTGATTGATCTATATTAAGCTAGATTTCCTAAATACAGATGTCAGTCATGAAAGAAGACATCCTCAACCATATTTCTATGAAATAAAAGGAATTATGTACCATAACCCTTCACATCTGCTAGATAAAACCCCTCTGTACTCTGATATTCCACATGGATTGTGAAGGAGACTGTAATGGCTACTTCACACTTACATGTGTAACTTTTAAGAGTTCTGAAGTTAAGTGAGATGATTCTCTCTTTTAGTTGTAAATTATCACTTTAAGCTAATAACAGTTGTAACACATCTGAGAAAGCAGAGAATCCATATGTTCATGAATTTCATATTCAATTTACAGATTTGCAAAATAGCAGCAACATGTATTAATTTTCCCTTATAAAAGAAGTATTTCTTAATTTATTCTAAGCATGAATTGTACCAAGTTATAAAATACAACCATTCTATTGATAAAAACCTCGAAGTAAAGTGATCCCCTCTTTTTTCCCCATTTTTTGTAAAGGACTTTTCAAAACCTTCAAAATTTCATTTAGGTTTGTTGTAGATAAGATAAAGATATGCTTATTATGTAAAACATTGATAATTTTCTATGATAGTTAGGTACCATCTGTCTTCACCTCTGTGTTTGAACATAGTGTCATTTCTGGGACTTCTAAAGGATTGAAAATAGAAGATGATTCCATTACTCGAAAAAAAGTGTGTCCTTTCAAAATTATTATTTATGAAATTCAGAAATCCTGAATAATTTAATCTTTCGTGCAATCCTTTTGTAACAATTTTTTCCCCTCTTTCTGCATGGTAAAGTACAATCCTGTGCTGAATCTGTCTGAATCAACTGTAGGCAAATTATAAGCAGTGGCATGATAAACAAGCAATATTTTTTTTCAAAATACCTATCTTTAGATATTTTAGGCTTAGATCCAGAATGAGAGCATTAATTTTTTTGGCATGTGAAGTGGACATATGATTCCTAGGTGCTGCTGCTTTAATTATTTCACATTGGAGATGAAAACTCTGTTGGGATTTCAGGTACACGAACAGTTTAAGAGTGTGATAATGGTTTAGGGACAAAGCCTAAGTCATTACTCACGGACAATACATGATGCCAAGGGATAAATAATACAATCACATTACAGGTACTTGTATCCTCTTCAAATATGTTTTCTTTCTTTAAGTAGGAATTTTGATCCTTAAGGAGCAACAAGCAATTTCTTTGTTCCTGTTATGCATATAAATTAACTGGAGGGATGGGGTAGGGGGGAAGGAGGGGGGAAGTATCTCTAATGACAGACAAGTTTAAGTATTGCATTCTCTGCCTTGACAGCATTGACTAAAATTTCTTTCCCAGAATTCATTCCTGGAATATTATAGCTTTTGTATGTACTTCTAGTAAACATAATTAAACAATAATTAAATATTTCTAGCTGTGCTGTTCATCAAAAAGAAGCAGAGATAAAACATGTTTGCTGCAATTAGTAATTTGAGTTGATCCTTTCATAATTTGGTTCTGACACCTGCTTAGACAGAAACCAAATTTAATCTAGAAGTAATTTTCCTGCACAGTATTTTGTACTGGGAGAAAAAGCATGAGGCCATGACTGTCTTTCATGCAGGGAAGCCTCGGGAGAGACACGCATCATACAAAGAAGATAAGCATGGCTGTCATAGATTTAAACAAAAGAGCCTGTCTGAAATTTTAAAATCTTAGAAAAGCAGAAGTTGTGTTTACAATGTGGGTCAAAGACAAAGCAGAACATTAATTTAAAAGGAGTTGGAAATTTCTGTAAAGATAGGAATGAAATTTAGAAGAAAAGTCTTGCTGAATATGCTATCTCATTGGGTTGAACTTCTATGTGCAAACTAAATGTCGTGTAATCATACTGAGTCCATCATTAAAAAATGAAATGAAATTCCATTATAAAGGAAAAGTTGACCCAAAGACTCCTAGACTAAGTTTCAGTACTTAGTCTTCTTGACCTAACAGGAGAAATCAAAAACTCATATTTTATTACTTAAATACATCTCTCATGGCCAAAATCATGAGTTCTAAAACAAAGGTTAGAATTTGTGCTTGAATAAATGATCTTTGCTGCTTTGTACTTCATTTTTTTTTAATTGAAAGCTGAAGTCTTACTCCAGAGCTAAAGGGGCTAGGAATTACTAACATCACCAACTGTCCATTATAGGCAGTGGTTCTCAATCCAGTACCAGCCTTATCCTTGAATACTTGTCCTGTATTTTGCTTATTTTTTCAAAAATATGTTTCCACTTTTACTGTTTTCATAATGAAAATTATTTTTTACTCCACCTCAACCTTTACACATCATCTGTATTAAAGTAAGGAGGAACCCTGCAAAATATGTCCAGAAGTGTCTTTATCACAAAGTCATCCTACACAGAGAGAAAGATATGCTTCACTAATGAATTTTAAAAGGAAAAACCTTTCTACACACAGAGTTGGGTATCTGAGATGGTTGTAATTTTTAGAAAAATATATGAATATGTAAGCATATTCACTTGCTTTTAGTGTCACATATATTTTTTTTTAAAGTTTTTGATTCTATAAAGCTTGTATTTGCTTACTATTATTTTGACTAAATGGTGTTAGTAGCTAAAGAAGGGAAAATAATAAATATTGCCATATATTTCTCAGTGCCATTTGACAGCAGTCACGGAAGAACAGCAGTGAGCTAAATGTTTTCCCAAATCTTCTGCCTCCCCTTTGCTCTGTTGCCTGGGTAGCATGAGTCTGTGTGGAACTTAGAGCTTACAAAGTCTCCTGATGACTTTGCCTGTGTTGGTTCCTGCAGTATCCACCTCATTCTTTTCTTCATGAATATATATGGCTTTGGGAAATTCCTGAAATGCAATGTAAATCTGAATGGAATTTATTGATATGGCATTTAAAGTGACCAAATCCATGCTATATTCCCAGTGCTAGAGCAAAAACAGTGAGAATAAAACAAGAAAATTCTAAATAAAATAGTGTTTTTTCAATTGAGCTCTGTAAAGGAACCAATTTTCAAGTCTATGGGCCATTTTCAATTAGTTTGTCTGTCAAAAAAAAAGAATTTCTCTTGTGAGGAAGAATTCACCGATCCAGAATCTGCATTCTGGATCGGTGAATTTTATCACTTTTGGTATTCAGAGGAAGTCTTGTCTAGGGGGGACTATAGTATTTTGTCTTTATTTGCTGAGACAGTTTTGGTTTCAGAGTGGGTAAACCCTCAAGTGAATCTGTAAATTGGAAACTAAGTCTTGAGGTGTTTCATCCACTTAAAGATTTAACTGGGCTTTTGTCATTACTGTAATTGCTTACCTTAATTTCGAAGGCTGCTACCTGCAGAAATGCTCACCAATGTAAAAAAGTTCAGATGGTTCAAACTTAGGCTATTCAACCACTTATCTGAACAGCTACATGTTGAAGAGTTCAGTCTGGATGTTCAGTGTACTAAAATTAATCCAGGTTAGGAAGTAGCATACCTCACCATAATAATTAAAACCATGCTGCAAAGCAGGGAAAATAATATCTGTGCACAGAACTTCCAGGTAAATGATTTCTTGACTGTCCAGCCCTGATAAATAGACTTCCTGAATTTTTAAAACTAAAAGAAATTATTCTGTGAATTAAGTAGTTTTTGCCTTGAGGAACTTCAGTCAGTTTGAACCTGAAATGCAGTCCAAGGATGAATATTTAATTTCACTTTCCTTATAAGTGGAGTCAAATCACTTCTTCAAGTCTGTGTGTGACAGTTTCAAATTTCATCTCAGGCAGGCAACCATCAGAGAATAATATTACAGCAGAACAAAAAGTTGGTGTCTCAGTAATGATATTTTAATATTACAGAGCAGTAGTAAAGACATCTGCACTCCCTTGCGAATGCTTCTGTTGACTTAGTAATCAATATCATCATAACAAGCAGCATATGTAAAATCATACCAAGAGCCAGTGCCTGAGGATAATGGAGGAATGCATTCTTCACAATTTCCTGGGTTTGCAGTTTATGACTTGCTCACTATAAATGATTCAGAGCAGTACTATTTCCGCCTGCAAGCCAGATACGAGCACTGAACACTCATGATCCACTCTTGGGACGTTTACATTTGTCATCAGAATTACTCACATTTATCTCAGTCCCAAGGAAGTTTTCTTTGGGGTATCTCCTTGTCTCTTCTAGGACTAGGGTTAGACCAGAAGATGAACATTGTTGACCAACTTCTGCAATTAGCACAGTGGAAGCTACTAGGCAAGCAATTGTTGTCACTTCCACCTTCTTAGTCAGAACCTTTGTTAAGTGTGTCTGCATCCGTGACTGAAAAAAAGGTTGGTGCAAAGAAAAGGCACCTGTCAGTCTGGTCAAAAAAAAAAAACAACCAAAAACAATAAATTACATGGAGTTGAATCAGCAAGAATATGATCAGAGGATCATAGGATCATAGAGTGGATTTGGTTTAGAAGGGACTTTAAATACCAACTAGTACAACCCCCTGCAATGACAGATGAGCCCAGGGACATCTTCATCATTATCAGGTTGCACAAAGCCCCTTCAACCTGCTCTTGAATGTTTCCAGGATGGGACGTCTGCCACCATTCTGGGCAGTCTGTGCCAGTGTTTCACCACCCTCACTGTAAAAAATTTCTTCCTTACTTCCAGTCTGAATCTATCTTCTTTTAGTTTAAACACATCATCCCTTGTCTAATTGTAAGTCACCACAAAAACAGTCAGTCCCCATCTTTCTTTCTTGTGAACCCCTTTCTAATACTGAACGACTGCAATGAGGTCTCCCCAGAGCTTTCTTTTCCTCAGGCTGAACTACCCCAGCTCTCTCAGACTGTCTTCATGGGAGAGGTACTCCAGCTCTCTGATCATCTTCATGGCCCTTATCTAGACTTGATCCAACAAGCACACATCTTTCTTGTGCTAAGGACCCCTGAGCTGGATGCAATACTCCAGGTCTCACCAGAGCAGAGGGGCAGAATCCCCTCCCTTGCCCTGCTGGCCAGACTACTTTGGATGCAGCCCTGGATACAGTATTTTTTCTTAGGTGCAAATGAACATTGCTGGGTCACGTTCTGCTTTTCATCCATCAGCACCCCCAAGTCTTACTTTGCAGAGCTGCTCTCAAACCACTCAATGCTGAGCCAGCATTTTTGCTTGGAATTGCCCCTACCAAAGTATCACACCTCGCACTTGGCCTTGTTGAACCTCATGAAGTTCCCATGGGCCTGCTTCTGAAGCTTGTCCAAGTCCTTCTGGATGAAATCCTATCCCTCGGGCATGTCAACTGCACCACACGGCTTGGTGTCATTCTGCAAACTTGCTGAGGGTGCAATCAATCCTGCTGTCTATGACATTGATGAAGACATTAAACTCTACTTGTGCCAGTACAGACCCCTGAGGGACACCACAAGTCACAGTAATTTTAACACTGTGCTTGGTTTTGCAATGTTTCATTGTGATATAATAGAAATAAGAGACATAACTGGGTCCTGATGGTGCAATAGCATGGCATAAATCTGACTCTGACAAGTAGTTATGGTAAAATAATTATGTAGTCGTTTAGTTATTCAGCTGCAATGTTGCAGTGTGCTTTGAAGAGTCACAAAAGAGCATACATAATTATTATTTGTGTTTAATAAAACAACAACGAGCTGTGAGTTGTTAAAAATAGTATTTCTGTCTAAAACAATGAAAACCAAATAAATTATGTTTTAAAAATTGATTTTAAAATGCACCTTTGAATAGTTTCATATTTTCACTTCCTGTCTGCTTAGCTTCATTTGGTTTCAGAAATGATATCTTGCCAGTATACAGTTGTTTGCATCTGGGGGGGGTGGGGGGGTGGTGGGTGGGTGGAATAAGTTTGTGTGCAATATTCTTTAATAATTTTCAAGGTATAGTTTGCTCACTTTTCTACTCAGATGAATGAAGGGAAGTAAAATGTGCTAGTTTTTTTCGACTGGTTCTATTAGATTGATTCCTGTAGCTTACTGAGATCAGTGGATATCCTTTTATATTTCAAAACTAAATATTAAGTGCTTTGCTGGATATGATCCTAATCACTTAGCAGAGTCTCAGTAGACATAAACACAGAACTTTGAAATCAGTATTGGGTATCAGTGAGCAAAAACAACAAAAAACCAAGCCTCCCTCCCTCATCCTCTAATAATTTTTGGTTTTAACATAAATCTGCAAAGTAATCATTTTGGGAAGATTTCTAATGTGTGGAGCAAAAGAATGTTTGCTTCTCATCCACTGATTAGGTGGTTTCCTAATTAACATATCAAATGGAAATGACTGTCAATACAATAGATCTTGTGTGTTTCAGACTAAGGGAAGATGTTTGTAACCCAAAAAGGAAATGCAGCAGAAATGAATTGCTATTGTTAATTTTGATACATTTTAACAAACTTAGGAGATGGCAGTCTTCAGTCTATAACACTCTTTTTAGATTTCAAAAGAAGTTTTAATATAGCATTAGTTTAAACTCTAGCATAAAGATGAATACATAAGTAAATCTAGAGAAGATTTAAAATATTATCATTGTTGTGATTTATAATTCTTTTTCTTTTTAGGTTTCTTACCTAATCCCATTGGTCAATTTTGTACTTCAAAAAGTCAATTTCCCCCATAATAAATTTTTTGAGATCATGCTCTGTCTTACCTCTTTGAAGGGTAAGTGCCTAAATAAAAAAAATATTGGTTTTGCCAAAAGGATGAAGGAAGACAGAGGTTTCTTGACATGGTAATAATTAATCAATCACCAAAGGGTAAATACTATTTGCACTGAATTGAATGTATTACAATATTGGTATTATACCCTTTAAACACATACCTTAAGGACATTGATAAAATATAAGTTCAGAATTAATTATTAAAGAAGACAATTATTTAGACCTTTGATCTTCAGTATGTTTCTACACATGTACTTCTACTGAAATGTAACGAAGAAGAACTTCAAACAATATTTCTTACCTTAGAAACCTTTTTGCTCTCCAGAAATTTATATTAATATTGTCATTTACTGGGACTGTGCTGTTACACCTGGAAGTTCATAATCAAGTCTCCTTTGCCTGCAGGTGAAAAAGCATATGCTATTAGTGCTTTTTGATTTCTGGCTTTTGTTTTACTATATCACTTTATTTCTTTTTTTTTTTCTAGTCAGATATCTGTTACTTTTCCACACAACATGTGTTTTCAACAGCATGGAAATCTGTTGCCATTTCCTCCTTATAAGTTTTGTTGGATTGCTGGAAAAGTATTGTTTGAGCTTCTGTCATGAAGTATTAGTGAATCAAATCCAGGTTGTTTGTCAGATAAAAAATCTAACATTTCAGAGGCTGTGAGTTTATAGGTCACAGGTGAAGTACTATATGTGATTTTTTTTATTTAATGTTTGTCTTCTTAAGAGGATGCTTGATAGGATGCTACTGTGCCCCACTAATACAATACATTTATGTTGGCTTAGGTATTGAAATTTCTGAGCATTTTTCAAAATCAAATTGATAGTTCAAATATCATCCAGGTATTGATCGTTAACTCATCCCTTAAAATTATTAATGTAATTCTTAATGATTTCATTTGAAGAATATTGACTACAATTCTTTGTTTGATTCATACTTTTGCACAAAATAGGACAGACCAGTATGAAACAAGCAAATATTTTAAATAAATTAATTAATTTAAAAAAAAAAAGAAAAGAAAGAAAGTAGGAGGAATAATCTTTTGTAATGGGAGTATTGTCAGAAAATACAATTTTATTCCTAACTATTCTCTTTAGTGCAATTTTATTTTCTCACCCAGTAAATGGGAAAGCTACTTATTAGATGTTTGCATTAAGTCAACCAAATATATGTATCTATTTCAGCTGTAACTGTTTTATTCTTCTACCAAATCCCTGTATATACCCACAATTACCTTGAATATTTTCCCTATTCCAGAAGGAATGCTATCTAGTAAAATTTTGGAAAAAAGACGTTGATCTAAAAGCAAGGTTACTCTGTGTTCCTCATAGAGCAGAAGTCTATAGCATATGACTGTCAGTATTCAGGATATGTCTTGAAACATGCTAAATTACATTTTTATTTTTCTCCAAGAAAGCAATGTGCATTTCCTCATTAAATCTGGAAGCAAGAAAAATCAAAACCACATTATGCAAAATAGTGTTCTTAACTTTGCATAAAATTTGTTGAAAACAAATAATTGTATAAAAGCTTAGGTAACGATTCTGGAGAGAGAATCTTCTGAAGAAAAATCTTTGCCCATGCTTTGTATTAATTAATTTTAGCTATAGGGTGACATCAGTAACAATATAGAACACAAGCAAAATAAATATTCAGTAGATTTACATTTTTCATATGGAATGTCACTTATTTATCATCAGAATAAGAAAGCTCTATAACTGCCTTGCAAAGCTGTAGAGTATGACTGTAAAACATATATAAACAAACTCATAACAGCTTCAAACCCAGTTTTGGTTTAATTAAAGGCAGTTCAAAGTAACTGATCCAGTCCTGTAGTTGCCTTGAGGTTTTGCATTTCTCTAAGAGCCCAGACTTACTAAGACCCCCCAAAACAAGCATTGCTATGCCTGTAGTAAGTGAGTTTTGCTTTATGGCTGGTCAGTCATATTAGGAACAGAAAGGGAAATGAAAATCTGTTGTGCACCATGGGAGCTGGACAGCTCATTTCCATAATCTCTTGACCTCCCAATCTGACCTTGTGTTTTGAGCCTTTTCAGAGCAATTAATGTTTTCAAGGCATTTGCATAGTTGCTCTCCAGCAGAGCCACTATCCCTGGTTTCTGATCTGGATGTGTTCTGCTAGTTTAAACACTAAACATTTTAAAATGTCTGAATTCTGACAAGCAACTGGTGACACTATGATAGAAAGTATATTTTTAAAGCTATTAAGTACTTACTGGGTATATATTCTATATTTCACTTATCATTTGACAGCAGAGTAATTGCAAAATGAAGATTTAGATTGGATTGAGGACACCATAAGCTGCAACAGCTGTGGGTGTGAAGAAAGACTTGGTTGTACATGCTTTGCAGTATGTCTAAGTAAATAAATAAATAAAGTTTGCCATGCTGACAGAATGCAGAAGGTACCATTTGCAGTTTTTTGATAAATCTTCATGACTGAACTTGTACAACACTTTCTATATGACAGGTAAATTTCCAAATCTTGGGTCAGTGAAATTGCCTTTTGGAGTGTGAGTTAGAATATGTGCAATTCATTTACAATGGAGTAGGCTGGAAAATATGTGTATCCCTACAGTGCTTAACTCAGTTTCTAAGGTTGGTATTGGTTAGATAATTTACTTAAGCACAAGCCTCAATATTTTGCTGGATCAGCAGCACACATATTTATCAGTTATATTTTATTATACTATATAATAGGATTTCACAAATATTTACAAATAATATTTACTCAATTTAATAGCTGTTCTGGATACATGTTCATTATATAGCCAGTTTTATTTTCAGAAACCTTGGTCAGGAAATGTTGTTGGGACTGTGCCAAAAAAAGAGATTTGTGAACAATCCTTTGAGTTTCCTGGAAAAGAAGACTCAAAAATCTCTATGAACAGTCAGTCCCAGGCTTGTTTTTAGCTTTGATATTAGGTTTTGCACAAAATATTTTTAAATTGAAGTGTATTGAAATTATTGTAACCAAAACATAGGTTTATAGTTTAAGTATTTCTTATCTTAATTTCAATTCTCTTGTTTTGCCAGCTTTAGAGTCAAACATAAACTCAAAAACTATTGTTTCTTCTAATTTTGGGGTCTGACTAATTAAGCTCCTTCTAATAACATGGGCTATTTGCCTCATTAATATAATTTCATTGTTATTCTCTGTTATTATATTCAGTACTAGGCTGTTTTTCAGCAACCATTGCTATACAGTCATACTAATTTGTACGGTTTCACTGCCCTAATATTCCACTGAGATACTACTTTAATTAAAACATGACCTTATTATTCATAACTAAATGTGAAGCATAACCTTTTATCCTCAAGGAGTGTCATCAAAGGTTGCATCTTAGTTCTGAATCAGATCAATGGCTGTCATGCAGGATGAAGCTCTTACCGTCTGTGAATGGCACCCGATGGTAATTTATAACAGTATCTGCCAACTCATCGATCTTTAGAGGCACGCTGCAGTCATTCTCAACCTGCTTTAGATGCTTTCATTTAGCACTGCCTAGCCATCACTCCCCAATGATAGTCAGGAGGCAATTCATAAAATCAGAGTGAATTACCGTGTTTATATGTGTCTTAGCATGAAAGGCAGTAAGCAATTCTCTGAAGGCTGAAATAAGTTTGTATACGCTGCACCATCAATTTATTTTGTTATTGTACCTGGAGGGGAGAGACTTTTGTTTTAAAAGGTGAGCAGTTCTGCTTCAGAGTTCAGAGACTGTGAAGCAAAGCTGAATAGTTGTACCTACCTTGGAGAAAGAATGAAAAGAACAACCGGAAATAGAAATAGATAGCCTCAGGTCAGCATAAAAATTAATTACCATGACAATTGAATATACTGTAAGAAAAGTAGCTAACAAAATAACTGAATATAGTGGGTGCTGGACTATATGGATGTAAAGTAAGCAATTTTTTTCTGTAATAAAAATACTTTTGTAAGAGTTAAAGGCTCTTGATTGGAACCCCCTACATTTTCCATAAAGGATATTGGTATCTGCATCACTGTTCACAGTCCACTCTACAGATGGTTCTGTAAGACAAAGCATCCTTATGCAAAGTGTCTTTATATCCTGACCTGCATTCAGTTCTTCAGTGTCCTGTTCTGCACTTAACCTTGGCATTTGATAGACACTATTGGGGTGGAAGGGATAAGGGTGATAGAGAGAAAGGGCTACACAGGAAAATGCAGAAGCCATTGTAACAGAGCTACTGGATTTAGATAACCACGATGATTTTGTCCTTATTGAGTTGGATAGCCTTAGAGGGAATTATTTGGGTTTTCTTTTTTGTCACAACCAAGCTAAAGCCAAAAATTATCTTTCTTAAGCTAACACTGTTTTAAAAAATGACATTTAATGAAATAATTTTGTTTGCTTGTTTTGCTCATTATTTAATACCAATTGATTAATCTCATAACCTTTAATAGGAGTAGGTCTAATAAAAAGATCAACTAACAATTACTGTTACTCTCTGGTACTGTTTAACTCAGATGGCAGAACACATGCAGCTATGGAGCCAAGCATTTCAGTAACCTTTTGCAGCTCTGAAGGTATTCTAATATTTTTTCCATTACTTACCATTTCTGTGAGGACTCCCTAGAATAAGACTGTATTTTGCTTTTCTGTAGCATAATGAAATAATAATATGGAAATTTCAGATCTATAAATTAAGGTAATAAAGCTTTAATATTAAAAAAATCTTGGCATAATTAGAAGGCTCAGCAAATTGCATGCTATAGAATACCTAAGGTGCCTTTAAATTGACTGAAACTACAAAAAGAAAGACACACACACACACACACACACACACACACACACACACACACACACACACA
>JAYDZK010000001.1:61728675-61751435 GCA_034509185.1 Euphonia xanthogaster | reverse complement strand
ACTACAAAAAGAAAAACACACACACACACACACACACACACACACACACACACACACACACAAAGAGAAACTAATTAAAAATATTTTTTATTACAATTTTTTTTTTCCTAAAAATCCATTAATTTTGCAGTCAGGATTCATAAACCACAATGAAAGAAACATTTAATTATAAATAAATAAATAAAATAATAATAAATAAAGTCTCCTCTCAGAAAAAGGAAAGCAATCCAGTTCAAACCAGTAAATTCCATCATGTGCATTGTGCTATGCAAGAAACTATTTTCAAAATCTTTCAGAGTATATTTTTCCCTTCTGCATCTATTTTTTTCCAAGTTCAATCATTGCCATTTAATTTCTTACATAGCCTCCTACTGTTACGAAGCATACAATTGTATTAGTATAGGATCACTCCCTAAGGAAAAAAAAAAAGTCAAATGGAAACAAAACCAAAGCCCTACATAGATAAGCATTGATAAAAAAGATAAATTTTGGTTCTAGTATTTTCATTTGACAGCTTAGTGATGCTTTGTTGAATTCCTTTTACAAAACTTAAAAACAAAAAAAGGTTAATTCTCCTCTGAGAATTATCTGTGGATTAGTATTACCCACCACACCACTAACCTTTTGTCCTTGCCTTTCCTTAGTTTAATTTTAATCTCTAAAACATATCTCACCTGGAATGTTTCACATTCTTTTTATTGAATCTGTTTCATACTAGTCTCCTAGTTAAGAAGGAAACCATTTTTTTCTTCCTTCAAGGCAGAAGGTTTTCTAAATCTTAACAGTATGTCATTTTGACACTGTACTTCAGACCAGAAAAGAAAAATAGTAATGAAGCATGTTCATGTCCTAAAAACTGACTTTTAAACTTCTGTGCCAAGTTTCATCAACGTTTTTTTTTTTTACTGAAATATGTAATTTACCTAATTTTTAAGTGAAATATATGTATATATTTCTTTAATTGGTGGCCTTGAGTGTCTGAGCTTTAATTTTGAAGGTGCCATATTCTAACATTAACCTTGGGTTCTGTTCTTAACTTGCATCCTTGAGAGTGCTGCAATAAAATAGACAAGTGGTTTAACAAATATCTACTAAAGTAAGCTTAGTTTCCAGCCCATCAGGATTTATAGATGCTGTTCAGCAGAGTTGCTACCGAGCCAGTCTGTCTGTACCAGCACGGGGGGTTCTGCCACTGCGCATGCACATCTGTGACTTTGTAGTTTTTCAGTTCCCAGCCACTCAGAGGATGAATGGCCATTCCCATTCTTCCAGCCTGTAGAAATCCTTCTGAATGATAGCCATGCTCTGCAACATATTGGTTACACACCCAGTTTGGTGTCATCCAGAAACTTGCAGAGAATACATACCATACTTGTTTGGACTTAGTCTTGTTTACCTTTTCCAGATATAATTAAGTCATAGGCTTATAGAATGGGTTGGAGGGGACCTTAAAGATCATTTTGTTTCAATCCTGCCTGCCATGGGTGTGGTCACAATCCACTAGATCAGGTTGCTCAAAGCCCCATACAACATGGCCTTGAACACTTCTAGGAATGGGGCAGCCACAACTTCTCTGGGCAACATGTTCCAGTGCCTCATCACTCTTACAGTAAAGAATTTTTTCTAATATCTCATCTAAACCTGCCTCCTTTCGGTTCAAAGCCATTCCCCCATTCCTCTCCTGCTTTTTTTTGTAGGTCCCCTTTAGGTGCTGGAAGGCTACTGTAAGGTCAAAAAAGCAACATCTACAGTGGGGTGTGTTGTGTTTTTAAAATTCCTTGGTTGTTTGAGATAACTGCAACAAGCATAGAAAATTTAGGAAGAAACATTAATTTTATTACATTTTTAATTCAATCATTTTTAGAAATTGTAAGGACCATGAGATTTCCAACCGTGCCTTTCAAGTTGAAATCACACATTATAATGCAGTTTCTCCATTTCTGCAGCAGAAATCAACCAATTTTTTTCCTAGGCTAAGTTGTTGGTCTATTAAAGACACTTGCTAGTGCCTTGTCTAAGCTTTTTGCTCATATGTTTGAACATCGATTTGTTCATGTTGTTCAATTGCTGATTTGTTTAGAACACGAATCTATTAACATGCAAAATATTTTTTTTTCTGAGTTACCAGAGAACTCAGGTGCAGGTAATACCCTGGTTTGATAGAAAGTGACTTCATTACTTTTTTTTCTCACTAGATCCTGCCTAAATACAGTATATTGGTGATTTTGACATTTTGCTCATGCAAATCTTCCCATCAGGTCTCAGTAATACTAAGTAGGTCATAAAAGAGCAATTCCAATTCCAATTTCTCTTTTTTATTATCCAGTTTTCTAGCATTTGTATACAGGCAACTAGAGTATTTCTGTTCAAGCTTCTTGGTGCCTTGATTAATTTTATTCTTGACATCTTGATTTTTCATTTGTTCAGAGTGTTCATTTGTTTGTCCTTAACCCCCTCCTTGGTAGCTGCTCATTTATGTACTTTAACAGGCTGAGTCAGCCGATTCCCCACAAGTTCTGTGAATTCAGATAGATAAATAACACATGTACTAAAATGGACCATCACCAATAAATTCTTGCACAGTGACTAGAGAGATATAAGTAATCCTGTACTTATGTTGTGATTAATATTTATTAAGTAATGTAAGTCAGACATCTGGTCTAAGCTGCTCCATAGACTTTCTCTATAGTCCATGGAGAAAGGTATCTCCATTCTCTAAATTTAAAAGCAGTCTTGAAATGAGTAATCATCTGCACTTTCTCTGCTGATGGAAGAAACAGCCTAGATAAAGTTTTCCCAAATGGAATACCATCTCTCATGTTCAGGGATAAAACTCATTTAATGATTAGCTGAGTCATCTGGAAATGGTTATTTCTTTTCATTCACTACACATTCCAGCACATTGCTGCCATTCCTAATTGAAGATAATTGAATTTTACCCAATGGGGAAAAAAAAAAAATCATCCTAGTAGCTGTCTGTTGATGCAGAATACTCTTTCTATCCTCAGTAATGAGTCCTTGAAAAATATTTATTTTCTCTTTTTCCTGCTCACTAAGTTCTTTATGTTTGTGAGCAGCCGTGGTTAACCTGCTAGACCAGCCAAATGACTGTTTTCAACTATTTTCTCTTCTTTTCAATTAAATAGGAATAATTTCCTTTAAAGAATCTTTTCCACATGTGGAATTTTACCTGGACCTCTAAGCACGTGTCTGTCTTGTTGTGTTCATTCTCATCTCTATCCTAAAAATTAGAATATTTCCAGATCTCCTAACCTGTAGGGATTAGTTGTCACTCTCTTCCTCTGGTTTCCACTCTTTGTTCAGCATAAAGCGAGCATATTTCTTAAATCAAATTTCTTAAATCAGTTTATCAAATTATCCTCTTATTAGAAGATAGTTACTAACCCTAATATCTGCAAATAACCGCTTTTTTTTTTTTTTTTTTTTTTTTAACTCAGCCCCTGTTTGTGCAAAGAAAGGTCCTTATGACTTCAGAAAAGTACTAAAATGAGAAGAGACCAAAGTCTCTTCTAGGGCATATCCTCCAGGGTTATTCTGATTTTACATTTAAATCACAAAACTTTTTTTTTTCCTCCACTGCTTTGTAACATTTATTTTAGGATGTAGAAGACAGGGAGAGGGAGGCATGTACTGTGATTAAATTAAATCTTATAATTTGATTACTACAAGTGGTTACTACAGTCAAGTTCATAGTCAGGAAACATATCTGGGACTCCATTTCTGTACCTGGACTGGCTGACTTCATTGCATATATGTTAAAAATCAGGGGACAAATTTGGTCAGTTTTTAAATGCCCTAGAACAAGACATTTAAAATATATTCTCTTGCTCTGTACTGGTTCTTAATCAGCTGACAGCATACTGAGAAGAAACCGCATTAAGTCAGCAGCCACTACAGGCCTTTGTAACACTTTTGTTTCAATTAAACAGCTGGAATCTCTTGGAATACAGAATTTTTGAAGGAGCAAAACTTAATAAACTTGTTTGCAAATACTGAAATCCAATCTTTATGTCCCTTCAATGCCTCAGTTTCTCCACCCATAAACCAAGAGTAATTCTCTCTCCATTTAAAACTTATTGAATTATGTTGCTAAAAGAATGCCATAGGACAACCAAGTATTATTAACATCACTATTATTGTTACATTTATAGACTGTAATGTGCCTAGTGACTCATGATACAAAAGCAATTGCTTTACATATGGTGCTTTGACTGAAAGTACAATATGGTATTAAAGGCAAATCTACAATTATAGATTGCCAGCACACCTGGGGGGGGAAAAAAAGGAAAAATAGGATTACTCACCAGACCCTAGAAAAATCCTTTCTTTGTGGACGATATATGACTCAAAGTCTTCTTTTCTCCTGATAGCTCAATGCTAAGTCTTGTCTCCAGGGGAAATCAAGATCTGCATTTAAAGAAAGATATTATTAACTAGAGCTAGGTTTTATTTTCCAAGGATGGTAAGTGTTATGGTACTTAGTATAAGAGAGAATGTGAAATGAATAGTGAATGATATTAAAAATATTCTGAAGAGTTCATCTTTTGTCATTTATCATATCTTATAGAGAAAATTATAGGTTATGTTGTAGGGATTCTAATAAATCCATTACTCAGGAGTTATTGGTGGCATTCTGTTAACGCAGTTCAAGTTTAACTTTAGTAGGAATTCTCAAACTCTAAGAGGCAATATATGTTCATTGAGACCTATCATAATGAAAAGAGATAAGACATAAGAGAGAAACAGATGAAAAGACCCCCTAAAAATACTAAACAAAACAAACAAAAAAAACCCCAACTAACCAACCAACAACAACAAAAACCCACCAAAAAAACAAACCCCAAGAACTAAATAAAAAAAAACACACAGCAAAACAACTTTATTGGTGGAAGCAAGCAGATGTGTAATTTTGTTTTGGAATAAATTTTTAATATGAAATGAGAGTAACAATGTTCTGAAGATTATGTAAAAGCTGGGTTAAGGAGACTTTTAGGTGTTATGCAAACAAAAATTTGGCTCCATAACTTTTAGTGTGAGGCACAAGAAAGAGTGATGCAGGGCTATAGGATTCTGAGCAGTGTCAGACGCCTGAATATCTGAATATCCATGATTAATGTGATTGGTGGGAAATCCTCCAGAACTATGACATCTTTTTGGATGTTAATAGGATGTACTAATTTTTAATGGGATGCACTGGGAGAATTACAAACTGCCCACTGTACGAGATCACGTTTGAGACCACCTCAGGAACATGAAGGGCCATGGGATCTGATCAGATGTATATAAGGGTCATGAGAGACATGGCAGACTCCGTGGCCAAGCCACTATCCATCATATTATGAAGTTGTGGCAGTTTGGTGAAGTTCTTATTAACTGGAAAGGGGGAAACAAAACTCGCATTTTTAAAAAGGGAAAGAAAAAAGCCCTGAAGACCCAGGAAACTACAAGCTGATCAGTCTCATCTCAGTGCTCAGCAAGATCATGGAGTAGATCTTCCTAGAATCTATGCTAAGGCAACAGAAAACAAGGAGATGGTTGGTGACAACCAACATGGCTTCACTAAGCTCAAGTCAAGCCTGAGAAACCTGGTGGCCTTCTATGATGAATTTAGAACCATGGTGGGTAAGGGAAGAGCAAATGCCATCTCTCTATCTTTGTTATATACAAAGCATTTGACACATGACATCCTTGCCTCTTAAGTGGAAAGACATGGTTTTGACAGATTAATCATTCAGTAGATAAGTATTTGGCTGGGTTATTGCTCTCAAAGAGTTGCAATCAACAGCTCAGCATCCAAATGGATACCAGTGACAAGTGTCATTCCTTAGAGGTTGATATTGGAACCAGCACTGTTTAACATTTTCATTGGTGACATGGACAGTAGGATGAAGTACACCTTTGTCAATTTTGACAATGACACCAAGAAATGTGGTGCTGTTGGAATGCTGGAGGGAATGGATGTCATCCAAAGGGACCCTGAAAGGCTTAAGAGGTGAGCATGTTCATACCTCATAAAGGTCAACAAGGCCAAGTGCAGAGGGCACATTCTGCAGGTGGA
The DNA here is from genome assembly GCA_034509185.1 of Euphonia xanthogaster. NCBI lineage: Eukaryota > Metazoa > Chordata > Aves > Passeriformes > Fringillidae > Euphonia > Euphonia xanthogaster. Next base: position 61,745,356 of record JAYDZK010000001.1, on the reverse strand, counting down.
GAATGGATTGAGAGCAGCCCTGCAGAGAAAGACCTGGGGGTGTTGGCAGCCAATGCGCACAATATGACCTGGCAAGGTGCACTTTCAGCTCAGGAAGCTGATCTGGGCTGCAGCAAAAGAGGCATTACCAGCAGGTCAAGGGAAGTGATTCTCCTTGCTTCTGCTCTTTTGAGACTCTACCTGGAGTACTGTGTCTAGCTCTGGAGGCCCCAGTACAAGAAGGACATGGAGCAAGTCGAGAGGAGGCCATGAAGATGATCAGAGGGCTGGAACAGCTCTCCTATGAGGACAGGCTGAAGAGCTGGAGTTGTTCAGTCTGGACAAGAGAGAGCTTTGAGGAGACTTTATAGCAACCTTTCAGTACCCAAAAAGGGAGCCAACAAGGGGGCTGGAGAAACAAGTTTTGCAGGGGCTTGTAGTGATAGGGCAAGGGGGAATGGCTTTGAACTAAGAGTCTGGATTTAGACTTGGCATTATGAAGAAATTACTAACCTGGTGAGGCACTGGAATAGGTTACCCAGAGAAGCTGTGGGTGATCCCTGGAAGTGGTCAAGACCACATTGGATGGAAGGTGACCCCACCTAAGGCACAGGGGAATTGAAACTTAATGAACTTTAAGGTTCACTCCAAATCAAGCCATTCTATGATTCTATGAAATACTAGTTTCTGTCTTTATATCTAATCTCTTTATCTAATGGTGCAGAACATTGTGCTGTGATTGGGCTTTGTCACAATTTAACAAAGTAAAGAACCAAAGTCCTCTTTGCTTTTCACTAAATCTTGTGTAATACTTCACTGCTGACAGTTCTGAAAATCCGCCCTTTTACTGTTCTGGATCTGTAAGTTGCTTTTTTTTTTTTTTTTAACAATACTTGAAATCATCATTTTTAAAGGTGGCCATGAAAGATGTAATTTCTGCTTTCAGACTGCATAACTCTCCCCTGTTCCAGCAAAAAGTACTGTTAGGCATTTACTTCTCAAGAAGACACAGTCAGCATATTTCCTCCTAATACTGCTTACAAATAGTATTTCCATCTGTGTAGACTGGGAAACTGAGAACTGGGAATGATCCAAAATCAAATTGTTTATATTCTGTCAACTTACTGCGTCTTTTGATTTTTCATTGTTTAAACTATATAAATCTTTTCAAAGCTTGCTGTTTAAGATTGATTTCCCAAGACAGTGTCCAGCAGTGCAATTATACTGAGATGATTATGCTTCATGCTGTTTTTAATCTCTTTTAGGAAATTAAAAAAAATATATATTAAAAAAAAAAAGAAATAGCTGACTCAGCTGCTCACTAAATTTTCCTGGCTCTAGCTGGGCTGGCTTGGAAGTCAGCAAGGGACCTTTTCAATGGCCCAAGATGCCCTCCTGGTGTTTTCACCATCCCATTGTGGTTGTTGAGTATCAGGTGAAGGACTAAGGAGATGATGGTCTTTGTCTGTGGTTTTCCTCTTCCAGCTACACAGGTGGATGGAGAAACAGGTGGCTCTCTATCTTTCCAGTACAACTTCTACTTGTTTCTGCTGTGGAACATGACCAAGAGGAATAAAATGATGCAAAGCTTACCATATTTGAGCTTCAAATCCCATGAGCAGTACCTGAAAAAAAAAACAAAACAAAAAAAACAGGGAATTGTAACATAATCTAAGGAATAAATTATTGCAATTTTTTTTTTTAATCAGAGTAACAAAATTTCTCAGGATCTTGCTTAATTGGTGGTTTTTTTTTTTTTTTAATAGAAGTTGAAATGGAGACATACATAAACTAAGGCAGATACTAATGGAATTTAGTAGATAAATCTGGTTTCAGCTGAGTTTGCCTTATCTACTGTTCCATGTTTGACAACACATATTAACTGCAGCCGTGATGAGTTCCTGAGCTTGCATAAGATGTCATGTCAGTAGTGCAGAAACAGGCCTTGTCTTTGGCCTGCCCTTGTTCTGATAGACTTGGCTCTGCTGGAAGGTAACTGCAGTAGCAATCAATGGCTTTGGTTTTATTACTTCTCACTTATTTTACCACTACTAAAATTGCAAAAAAAAAAAAAAAAAAAAAAGATTTGAAGAATAAAAACATTTTAGTGGTTAAAATAATAGCTGGAAGTGGATTAATACTTACTCATTCACACATGAGTGGCAGGAACTGTTTAATGTATTTGAAACTTTTACTGTTTTAAGTTATGATCCTTCTCTTCTCTAATGAATCTGTAAACAAAGAGTACTATGGCCCAGCAACCTCTGATGTGTAGGATTCATTAATAAAATGAAATTAGTAAAAAGATTTTTGTCATATTTGCCCTTTATATTATTGTACTCTCAATAGTTGTTTCTGCAGCACTTCCATTGTGAGACATGATGTGCTTTCATCAAAGCACGTTTCTTTGTGCTGAAAACAGATATATTGCTGTCGTCATTAAACTAAATTAGGTTGTCAACAACAACTATATATCTAAATATTTAGTTTGCTGGCTTTTTCTAAGGAGACGTAGTGAATGCAAATTATATATAAATCTGAATGAAGTGCTTCTTTCGAGGTTTTCAGTATTTCAAATATACTGATGTATATTTACCTGTCCCGGTAAAGACAGTATTTTCTTTCTTGGCTTTTCTTTCTCAGCTTTATTGCTCTCACTGTTACAGGAAAGGCTTGAGGTCAGACCTTTTGTTTGCATAAGTCAACAGAACTCAGCCTGCTCTAAGGCTCTATCCTAAATTCATTGGGCATTTTTTCAATAAATACTACTGGTTGAGATATGTTTCTGAAACAATTTCAAGAACATTTGGATATTTTCCCAAAAGAATGAAAATAGCCTAACTTTTTACATTGAAAGATCAAACATTTCTCTTTCTTTTAAATTTATTTTTTTAATTTTCTTTTTGCTCCTTAATTATTATTTAGCTAGAAATGCTCAACAACCAGTGATAACAATACAAAGTTAAGGAGGAAAGTGACAAAAAATATTAAAAATGGGAGGAAAATTCTAAATGGCGCAAAATAGTCTGGAATACAAATACTGAATGGCTTGGAAACAAATAGGAAATAGAGATGTACAATATTTCTTTAATGATAGCCTACACTGGGGCAAGAGTTAATGTGCTGAGATCTGGCCCCAGTGTGGTCTGCTGTCAAGGTTGATGTTTTTGTTTTCTAGCATAGAAGTGGGACAGTAAGAATTGATTTTTCAAGAAAGAAAATGGGGGTTTTTGTTAGGAAACTCAAATTCAGCAAAAAGTTCAGAAACATGTCAGTTCCAGTGAAGATTGTCCCAAGAAATACTTCCCACATCCATCGATCTTTTTCAGAAAAGAGAGAGGAAATCACCTACTCTGCAATATTTGGTAACTGGCATTCACTGCCACATACAGTTCATGCCCCTGCTTTGCCTCATTAGTGTAAGGAACTAGAACACAGTCCTCTTGAGGGATGCGTGGCTCCAGTCCCTGCCAGCCTCTTCTCTCCCATTGTTTCTCATTCCAGAATGGATGTAGATCTCTCCCTACTCTTGCGGAATCTTTTTTTCCTCAATTGTAGAATAAGAAACTTTGTGAAAACTTAAAAAATAAATATTGATGGGAAAATAATTTCCTAGGCAGCACTATTTGTGGTCAAGTCTGGTTTACTGCCATGGTATGCCCCTATCTCAGCTCAGAGCTTGCTCCCAGTAAGTGACTGATTAGCCACAGATTCTTTAGAGAAGATTAGAATTTTTGATACAATAGGAAAAATAGTTATTTCTCTCTGTTATTGCTTTCTGCAATTTTGTGATGTTCTGCTAAATGCAAATTGCTCCTCATTACGTTATTTTGGTGGCTTGTTTTCAAATGTTCATCCACATGTTTATTTATAAAGAGATTGCTATATATGATAGCAATTATAGTGTCAGTAAGAATGATAATTCAGCAAAGCAAAGCCAATATTCATTGAAGAGACATGTAGGAAAGACTTTATTATTTTAAAATTATAGCTAAATAATACCAGAAAAGTGTACTCACACTACAGTGAAAAAAATACTCACTTTAGATACTCTGCTTATGATGAAGTCTCTAAAACATTAGTAATTACATGCTCACAATGAGAAAATTTTATGGTTGGAGGAAAGAAGTACTAAATACCTATTATTACAGCAATGCATGTTATTAATGAACATAATAAAATATGGGAATTAATACACAAAGAAAAATAGTGTGTGAGAGAACTCAATGCTAATAGCCTTTTGGAGGAGGAGGTGGAAGCCCCATTGCTTGAGGTATTTAAAAAGGGAGAAAATGCAGCATTTTAAAGAAATAGACTGTGCTTCAGAGTTTTGTGGCAGACCAGATGCTACACTGTACTTGCAAAATCTGGCAGACGTGGATACTTAATTTAGCAGATGAAGATGACAGCATGAGTCAGCTGCTGAGTGCCTAGTATCACATAGGTGAGCTGATCTTTTGAGAATATCATCAATGAGTCCCAAAGGAACTGCCATCCAGGAGACCTTTCCTATTTTATTTAATCAGTGCTTATGAAGAGACAGTGAAGAAAGACAAGCTTTCCCAGTGACTGTACCCATTTCTATTCTGAAATGCCCTTAAGGTGATTCTTTTAGTTCAATGACTGTACAGAGAAGGCAGATGAACTTAAATGCATTTCTTTGAAATTATCTAAGTTCTTTATGTATCTAGTGTAATTTGGAGCTTGGAAATTGCTTGAGGCCCTTATGAATCTTGGTTGCTTGACAAAGGAAGAAAGGGACAGTACCTGTGGAGGCAGATGTACTACCTTCCTGTTGCTATGTGGAAGCAGCATAAGAAATAAAGTACTCCATCAGGTTGTGTGGGTTTACAACACACATTTTCTCTCCTTTCATTTGATATTATATTTCATATTATTTCCTAGGTAAAACTAGTATAGAATATTAATTTTTCACAGGTTCTCAAGGAGTATAATGAATGGTATTCGATGGGGCTGGCATACTCAAATATATGCTTACTTTGTAATATAGTCAATTTGTATTAAATTACTAGTTTTCAAAACAATTTTGTTTCAGCTTGAACTGACATTTTCAGAGTCAAGGCAATTTAAATTTAGCAACTTGACTGTGCTTCTTAATTCAAGTGCACGATTGAAAAGATTGAAAAAGCTGTTACAATAGCTTAACTCTAGCTCAACAATTTGAGAGCCAAGAGTAATGGAGAGTAGAAATCATTCCTTTCTCAGCACAAGCTACTAAAATAATCTGAGGATTAAATCTAGTATTTTGGAAGTACATGAAAAAAATTAGAACTGATACTTTTGCTGCCCATCTAATTCTTCACTGAGAAAACTGGGCTTCCATGTTCTTACAGGAAAATATAAATAAACTCTTCCTCCACAGGAAAACTGTATGTAGTTTTTTTGTTTGTTTGTTTGTTTTTTTGTTTGGTGGTTTGATTTCTTTTCTGGGGGGAAATTGTTGGGTGTTTTTAGTTCATTTCTTTAGGAGAAAGAGTGAAAAGCAGAATTAAAAAACCCAAATATTTTTCTTACCACCATACTTTTCTGGACCATCCTGATTACATTCAGATGGATTTTTTGGTGAAGAAATTTGAGAAGAGGTATATTTGAAATTGTTGTGATATATATATATATATATATGGTTTTTATTTAATACTAAAATCAGGAAATCAGGGAAAGTCTATCAGATTCCATTTTGCAGGTTGTACTTCTTGATACTATTTATGATCTGATAGGCAGTGTTCTCAGTCACAGAATCACAGAATCATTAAGGCTAGAAAAGACCTCTGAGGTCACCAAGTCCAACCTTTGACCAATTACCACCTTGCCAATTAGACCAATGCACTCAGTGCCACCTCCGGTCATTTCTTGAACCCCTCCAGGGACAGTGACTCTGCCACCTTTCTGAACAATCCAGTCCAATGCTTAACAACCCTTTCAGGGAAGAAATGCTTCCTGACGTGCAATGTGAACCTTCCATGGCATGCCTAGAGGCTACGTCCTCTTACCCTGTTGCTGTTTTCCTGGTTAGAAAATGCTGAACCCCACCTGCTACAATCTCCTTTCAGGTAATTGTAGACAGCTATAAGGTCTCCCCTGAGGCTCCTTTTCTCCAGGCTAAACAACTCCATCTCCCTCGTCCACTTCTCACAGAACTTTTTCTCCAGACCCTTCACCAGCTTTGTTGCCCTTCTGTGGACATGCTCCAGCACCTCAATATTTTGTGGACATAGTACTAAAAGTGCAACCTCACCAGTGCTGAGTGCAGAAGGATAATCCCTTCCCTGGTCTGTGATACACAGGGAATATCTTGTCTTTAACAGATTTCACACTTGCTGAATATTGATAAAATAAACTGGGACACAAGAGAAAGAACATAATTTCAAGTTGCAGATTCTTCTTACAGAATGTCATTTCCCATGGAGCCATGGATCTGCTCAAGGACAGACTATAGCTTTTAGATTGATGCCAGTCCATTCTCTTCACTTTCACTTCTTGTAAAGCTTACAGATATTGATTTTTTAATTATTTTAAATTTTTATTTATTATATAAAAAATTAAACTGTTGTTTTTTCAAAGTTTCTGCTTGATGATTGTAAAATTTCATTTCAACCCAAATAAAGGTAAGATTTACTGATAAATGAGATGTGAGTGAATTCATTGTGAATTATTCGTTGAAATACATGAAGTAAGATGTCCTTACTAGTTTTCAGGACTTTGGCTCTTGCATCAAGATGATAGCAAACATAATTGAAATTATGCTAACAATGCTATAAAATATAGAAAACTGAGAGATGGAGATCCGAGACTCTTCAGGTTGTAGCAGAAGAAATTTTGAAAAATAAGTACTTTCACAGCCACCTAAAAATCAAATAGAGGAGTCTCTGTGGAATATATTGACAGACTGCTTATCAGAAATTCACTATGTCTGGGAGAAATTCAGGAAGTCTGTTTACATTCCTGTTAAATTTAATGCAGTAAATATTTGCAATATATAAACATCAGTGAGGTGACAAAAACTCTTAAGTTTAATAGTGGCTCAATTTTTTTTTACTCTACAGTTATGTATTTTTGACACAGAATTAATTTGGAGTTATTCTTTTCTGAAATACCTTTTGTGGACTTCTAGCCTTCTGCTTTGGAATCCAGAAGCATCAATAAATTTGCTTGTGAAATCTTCATGAGACATTGTTAGTGATTTTGCAGCAGGTATCACCCATGTTAACAAAATATTTGAGTACATATTTTTTTAAATGTAAATTGTAAGAAAGCCTATGAAATCTACCCAAGGAAATGTGGGATCTTACTGGAAAAATAGACCCATGTTTCTATTCCCTCTCTGAAGAGAAATATATCTTTTAGGCTTTTTCCACATTGAGACATAATGCAACATTTAATGCCATTTTGTGGGTTAGGATACATGCTTCAGTCAAGTCCTGAGTTTATTTCTAGGAGGAATCCTGAGCTGTTTGCTCCTATTTTCTGTTAAGTAGACCTGTGTCTCCAGGTTAAAAGAAAGTGTGGTCTTCTCCTTCGTGTTCCGTTAGAGGGAGGATTGGGAAATCAATCCTCCCTCTAACATGTCATGAAGAACTTGTCATGTCATCTAGAGTGATGACATGTGAAGAACATGTCAACTAGAGTGTAACATCTATGTATGCTTCTTCACTTCTGTGATTAATTTTTTTTTTTGTTCTCCACAGAATATAAGCCAATAAACATATTGTCAAACTTGCTCTATGTAGAAAAAGGCTGAAGTGTTTCATGGTATCTTTCACTTTGATGTTGTCACTAATTTAAGGTTAAATGCATTTTTGTGCCATTTCAAAAAAGAAATCTCTCTACAAATCTATCGGAAGACAGAAATTCCTTTGGGAAAAAAAGATAGGGTTGGAGTAAAATTAATATGTCAGAGGTTGTGGTCTTTCAAGTCTCTGGACACTAAATCATTCTTGAGATGCACATCAGAGGACAGAATTTCACCCTTAGCCACAAATATGAATAAATACAGAGGATGTGAGAGTGTTCAGTTACTTTCTTCTACAATTATGGTTGGGTTTGTTGAAATTAAAACCAGGGAGAATAAAAAATCTATTTCTAAATATTTAGGAGTTATGTAAGGACTTCTCAATTAAAAAAAAAAAAAAAAAAAAAAAAAACAACAAAAAAACCCCCACAAATAGCAAAACAACAACAAGCCTCCACATTTTGATTCAGGTTTGACCTATAATAATGGTTTAAGTAAACACCAAATATGTTGCTGAATCTTAGAACTTATGTCTTAAAAAAATAAAAAAAATCTGCATCATTCTTCTGTGATTTACTTCCACTGTAATATAGGAAGAGATAATGCTTCATTTCTATTTAAAATATTCAGAAATCCTATTTGGTTTGTACAGCAACAAAAAAGCAGCAAAATCTTCCAAACAAAAAACATCTTCCAGTTAGAAATTCACTCATTCACTAAAATTGTCACTTTAAAAAATATTTACAGTACATCCTTCCCTAAAATACCTTTCCATGTGATTCAATTCCGTATCTTCTGTTGTCTGTGGCTTAGATATTTCTTGGTTCTAACAAAGTAGTATGAACATATTTTTTTGTCTTTTGTTTTACTCTGCAGCTCTAACAGGAACCCTAGCATACTGCTAGTGTAAATTGATGCCTGGCTTTACCCATCTGATTTAAGACAGCTACCTGAAGCACTGAAGTTAATTTTGGTGCTCTTAAAAGCTCTAAAATAAGAATCACAATTACTGGGTTTTTCTCTGTGAAGAAACAGGTATTTCCAAAGGATGACTCATTCATCTGTGAGTCTGTCTTTTCACAGAGGTCTATATAAACCTACTGTGTTCTCTGTAATTACCTGATGTTAAGCTGACTAAGCTGAGCCTTCGTCATTATGCAAAGTGACCATAGATGGGCAGATTTTGAGATTTAGTATGAAAAGGGAAATAGCAACGTGAGTTCCTCTGCAGTGCCTAGCCAGCGTGCAGCAATCCTGAGGCCACGGCTACGCATGAGGCCATGCCTATGCATGGCTGAGCACTGAATGCTTGCTCATTCGCTGCTTGGCACTGCTGCTCAGACTGCCAGGAAGTGTCACAGCTCTCATGGATGCTCTGGATTGAAGGACAGGCTGAGCCACAAGGAAGTTAACTAAGATAACTCCATTTTAAGATGAGAGAAAAAGGAAGCATCAAGGAATTGACTTCGGTCCAATGAATAGTGGAGTATTGCTAAGCCAATTAAAAGGCCAACTTCTGCACCAGAATTGTTTAATTTGGATGTGTGCATTCAATTAGTTTGCTGCTACTGTGTTTTGTAAAATGCCTAAGAAAAATCTTGTGAAAGTGGATGGGTGAAGAAGGAATTTGGGAAGACATGATCAGACAGTTGTTTGGGAAACAGCGCTGAGATTTTAAGGGGAAGGGAAGGAAAAAAATTAGTCTGTCTTTAGTCATAATGACACTTCTAGGAGGGAGATTTTGGACTGACATGATCTTTAGATAGAATAGCCAAGTCTTGTCTGTCTTTTAATAAAAAATGTTGAATTTTTTTTTTTAATGTTCAAGAAGGAAGCATTCAGCTTAGTTATTAACAAAAGTCTGGTTTTAGTTAATACCCTCACATTCTGAAAGACAACAAATAAAATATGCTTTATTTCAAATTCTGAACTTTAAATGTGTATCTCTTAATTTTACCAATGTTAATACACATCTTAAGTATACATGTGCATTACAGCATGACATTGAGACATGGAAGGATGCTGTTGGAAATATTAGTAGCTTAAGGCTAGGTCCATAAAGGGAGAATGGTTCACTCAAAGAATTCTTATTCTCCTAAAACGTAAATATTCTTTGGATGTTTAGTGCATTGCTTATGCACCAGAAAGAAGATTTTAAATAGTGTGATTCAGAAGAACTTAAATTTATAAAGGCTTTTATTTATTTAGTAGTTGATTTCCACTTGGCATTTTCTACTGAGTAGCTCAAGTGGATGGATTTACTTGGGGAAAGAGGAGAGAGGAACAGAAAACTCAGACTCTTATTCAGATTGGGGTTGTAATGAACACTGAGAAGAGTGTCATGCCCTACCTTTGCACGAGTATTCTCTTTCTTGTTGGATTAATCTGTGAACATGTTCTGGAAATTGGGATTCAAGGTCAACCTCTTCCCACAAAATAGAGAATAACATATTTCAGTACAGTTTCTGTAACATTCCACTGATTAAAAAAATATTGACGTATGAGAAACTTTTGCCTAAATCTTTTTAGGGTTTGATGAAACTTTAATATATGCTTCCTAAAAGGTTGCATCAAGTACAGGGCTATAGGTATATTCTTATTAAAGACTTTCTCAATGTCTTTTCTTCTTTCTCTGCTGTGCTTGTGTGATCAATTGAAATAGTTTTTGAATGAAAAAAAAAGAGTCAAGATCTTATTTCATAAATTGAAAATGCTGAAGACCCAGAATGATGGGTTACATAGTTTACAATAATCTACTCCTTTTCTCCTGAAAATGCATAAATAGAAATAGTTAGAAATGCAGAAGAACTGGAAAGATGACAAAACATAAAAACATTATTCCAGTCCCAGCTCCTGGGACTGGAATTTCTGAAGTCAGTTATTTTTGTATAGAGCACGTAAACTCTCCTGGAGGCTGCAACAAAAATGTTAAAGATTCTGAACAGACCAGCAAATTCTGTCAAGCCATTTATCCCACCTGTGATGACAGCCATTTGAAACCAAAATTTCATCTTCCCCTGCTGGACCATGACTACCTTCTTCTCTCCCTTTTGGGCCTTTCATTATTCCTTCAGGCCTAGTCACACAGCAGTGTCATTTATAGCAGGACTCAGCCCTGTTTTATAATGTCTTTCCCCTGCAATCCACAAATAAAGTTGTAATATTCTTTGTGGAAATGGCTTTATCTGTTGTTTGTGCTGAATGTGGTAGAGACTTCTAAATCTGATGAAAGAGAAGCTGAGCAAAAGGCCACAAATACCATATGGAATCTGATATGCTTTCACATTTTTTCTGTGGTGGTAAATGTGGGGCAATGGCCCGGATTCTGAATATCTTGGCAATGCCAGGAATTATATTTCTAATTTAATGTTCTGATTGGTTTGGCATCAGCAGTAGCATTGGGGCACCCTACACAGCTCCAGTTCTGTTGCTGGCATTCCAGGACGGGCCTTGAGCACAGGCTTTCATGATCTCAAAGTGTAAGGGAAGGCTGAATCAGTGGGAAATACTCCCTGTCCTCCTATTTCTGCAGTAGTTTTGGCAGCTACAGTGTCCAAAAGAGGCGAGTTGATGTAAGGTGTGTACTTTCAGCATTGGACAAACAAAGGCATTTCTAAGTCCTGTCTTCAGCGCCAAAGCCAGGAGTTTACCACTTCTTCCCTGAGACATATTTTGGATATAGTATTTTTTTTTATATTTATATAGCTGATAGAATTATTCTCAGCTGAAGATCTACATTATTTAGCTTGTACCACTGCATGCTTTCATAATAAATGTTCACCTAAGCATCATACCTCACACTATGGCTCATGGAAAAATATGGACCCTCGCATTAATTACTCACTATTAAATGATTTTAGTAATAATTACACTAACTGTGAGTGTAATTGAGTGAAAGTGACAGCTGTACCTGTCTAGCTACTGTGTAATTTTGGTTTGGACTTGATCACTAAAGCAGATCCTAATGCAAGAACAGTGCATTTAGATGTTGCTCCCACATGCCTCGAAGGCTACCACTCAAGCAAACAGAATATTGAGGTTTGTAACACTAGCAATAGAACAGGTTTTAAATGGGATGGAAATGATGGCGTGAGAATAGGGAGCTTCCAGGAGGGGTATGTTTTTCTTGGAGTGAAGACAGAAAAATAGGGTTGAAGCAGGAGGGGATGCTGGCTTTCCTTTCTAAGCTGGCAACACTTCAATTAACAAATTTACTCTGAGACTTTCTCATTCTGACCTCAGCTTAACTACCAGCACTGAACTTGTCTTTTTCCTGAGCTTATTTTCCTAACTCAACCCAAAATCATCTCTTCCAATCACTACTTTAGAATGGTAATCTATATTGGAAAACTGTCAATTAATGTTCTGAGATAGAATCAGTTCAGGTAGGAAAGCCTTTCAGGTGTTCCTACCAGTTAGAAAAAAAATTCTTTATAACTGGGTCTTATAATTAATTCTTATTACCATGTAGCAATTCACCTTTCACTGTCTCTTTCTCCATATTATGTTCAGTTCCTTTATATAGGCTTATAGATAACATAGATTTTATTGCCATTATTATACCTAGTTCTTGGCTTTTGATTTGGGGATTTTTTTTTGTTTGCTTGCTATTGTTTCTCTGTTTGGTGGGGAGTTTTTTAATATATGGCTCTTCTATGCAAATATTTAAAAAATAAACTTTTAAATTGTTGTATGAGGCTGACAGTATGTAGTTCACCAAGCCTTAACAAATACAGAATTTAAGCACAGTAAAGAAAGTCATCACAAAACAATAAAATAATTTAGATTGAAAAACTCTAAAAAATATCTAATTTGTTGGAAAGATTATTTTTCAGACTGACTTTTTTGAAAACTGTAACATACATATTATTGTAGCGAGACTTTCAGGAAAATTTAAAATCAAATTCAGGATGCAGTTACATGTTGAAAAAAATATGACATCAGAAGATGTGCATTTCTACCTTCTTTATTCCTTTTCTATATCTTCCGTGGGTTTGTGCAAAATTTTGATATCTGAAGATATCACTGTTTGACACTCAATATGTGTACTGAGTTTAAATTGAAATGCAACAGGAAGATATTTACTAGTTTCTTCAATAATAAACATCAGAATATCTGAGTTTTATGCTAGATAGCATTGTGATGAAAAATAGAGAGCATGATCTGGCAAAGAAACTGCTGGATAGTGAAACAGTAAAATAATTTAAATTGTTTAGACACTCATCTATACATCTATGTACTAACTCTATTAATGTGAGTGATAGCCTTTTTTATAGTTTCACTGAGCTTAGTCCTGACTTTTACACTGAGAAGAGCAGCTGCCAGAACTACAGTAATGTCTGAACAAAGATACCCAAAATGTTTCTTGGGTTCTTTTGTAAATACAGAGCTTTTGATCATGTCACAGTTTATCACTATGAACACTTATGGAAGTCTCACCAAAAATTAATGTATTTTGTCTTCAAGTCACACAGAATACCATTAATTGTTTTATTTGCCTTTTCATCCATTCTTCTCTGTTCTTCTGTACTTGCTGACAGCTGTACTTAGTGGCATGACTCACAACCTTCCCTGGAGCAGAGCTCTTTGAGCATGTGCATTATTGTGTTGCTCAGCTGGATGGAATCTATCGCTCTAGGTTAGCCCATCATGTAGGCAGCCACTTAAAGGAGACTGATTCATTTTTACGCAGAATGTGTAGCAAAACCCCAAATTTGTGCTGGCAGCATTGTCTGTACAACTCAGAGAAAAATCTGCAGTTAAAACTGGTGTGAAGATCAGGATGCTCTCCTGCTTCTGTTTACTAATTATTAACTACAGGGATTGAAAAAAAAAATGCTTTGGTTTCATATCCTGTTACTGTATTAGTCTAAATAAAATGTTGGGGTTTTGACAGTAGATGTTACAAGCTAATCTAGTGTAATACAGAATCTTCAGATATTGTTGGAAGTTTGGAGATTTCTTTTGGCAATTATTTTCCTGGACCGAGTACTATTTACATAAGAGAGTATATTCTGGGTGAATTCTTCACAAGCTGATCTAAGAAATGCAGTCCTAGTGTAAATAAACCGTGTCACTGCTAGGAGGAGGGCACATTATCTGTTCATATGCTGCACTAATGGAGTTGTGCTTCTGGCAAGTCACAGTTTACCCAGTGCAAATGGTCTTCAATTAATATTCCAGAGTGGAGAAGTTTTGCCATATTTTTATGCTAATGCACTTGAATTTTGTTCAACTGGCTTTTCAATTCAATTGAGATAATATTTACTCATTTGTCTAATACCTCCTCTTCACCACAAGGGTGACCAAACTGCTGAAATCAAGAATGTTTTCTATTGCAATTTATTAACAAAGAAATAGGAGTCTATGTAAAATGAATAGATCTATCTAAAATGAATAATCTTATTTTTATGCTTACATAATTTTTTTCATAGGCAGTAAAGTAGGATAACAAGCAATGATTCTCTTTTTCTGTGATATTAATGCTTAATTATGTTTTTGCTTCTTAGTAATGCCTCAAATAACATTTTGAACAAGCCATGATTAAATCTGCTTCCGTTTCTGTGTGGTAAACTACAGTAAGAGTTAGTAAAGTTTCAAGAACAAGTTAAAACCTGATTACTTGCCTTCAACATTGTTTTTTTGTAAAGTCTTACTGAAATATTGGGGAGATGTCAGAGATGATGTATTCATTCTGTAGTGTCTGCTCATTGCCAGAATTGGGAAAAAAAATATTCTCCTTCATGTCAGTACTTTTTAAAAGATATTCTTCATTTAGAATGGTGGATATTCTGTAATTCCTGTGTCTTCCTCTGTGTCAAAAGGAAATACAACACAATAGTCCTTAAGAAGCCAAACATCACAAACCTGTTGGAAATTTATTAGAAAATGTATACTTAATTGTACTAAATGAAGACAAAATAGAAAAGATCCAAGAAGTTTCTGTGGAGCACTCTATTGACTTCGAACAAAATGGTATTTAATAATGGATAAATGCCATAAAAGTGTATTTTCAGCTTTCTGTGACTCTGGCAGATGAGCACAAATTAATTTATGCCATAAGCATGCAAGCTTCTGAACCCTTCACTGAATTTCACCAAGGGCAAATAAATGCTATAAAAGTATTTTTATGCTTCTTTGGCTGTGCAACTAAAAAGAACCCTTTCACAATATTAGCCAATGCAAATCAAAATTGTCAATATTCTGTAAGTAGAAGAAAAAGATATTATTGGTCTCTGTGTTTGAGTGAATTCATGCGTGAGTCACTGTTGCAAAGGCATTTGATTTTCTTACTCAAGCTTGTGTTTCTTTCAGTAAATCAATGACTTCACATACGCAATGATCAGAAATTTCTAAATGATCAATTTCTTTTCATATGCATGGCTATTCACTTTGGGTTTATAGCTTTTTTATCAACAGAAGAATGAAGTTTGTGAATGCTTTATTTTCCTTAACAGTCAATGCTTCCACTTGATCCTGCTCAAGCAAAACATCCATTCTCAGTAAGATAAGGGCTACAGAGCCCACTGCCCTTGCTAACTTGTTGGTTTGTTTTTATTTTTTTGGGGGTTTTTTTGTTTTGTTTTTTTTTTCCCAGTGAATAGAACTGGTTGCACAATATAAAGCCTCTGAATTATGACTAAGAAATATTGAATTCTCTTCATAAATCTGCCACTGACTGTTATAGGACTTAGAACAATTAATTTGATTTCTGTTCCCATCTATCTTTACATTCTTTCTCTGTTTTGTGTATGAAGGTAATTTTAGCCAATGTCTTGTCTCCTCAAAAGTCTGCAAAACTTTTTTAGGAATGTGATATCAGTTAAGAACTTTCAAGGATACAGTCATACAAAGAAATGAAAAACCAAATCTACAGGAGGCTTGATAAATGACCAGCATTTATTTTGTGTGTGTGTGAAATAAATTAGACTTGCAGTCCACTTGGAGAAATCATCATGAAAAAAAGAGACTTCTGCTTGTGAGCTCTTGGTCTTTAGTTTCCACTCAATCTTTTTTTTTCTTATTTGTTTTTCTGCTTAAGAAATACAGGGGTTTTATCCACTCATTTCCACCTGCAGTTACACAAAGATTGAGGAAAAGTTGCATAATGCTGCACTTAACTATCCTTCCAGCAGCACATATCCTTTAAGTCCTGTGTTTACTGACAGCACAGCAAGCAAATGCTGTGAAGGTTAAGCACAGTAGTTAAACAAAAAGTAATCCTCCTACACGTTCTTCCAAGGGCATTGCCGGCAGATTATTAGGACAGGAGGATGGGAGTCTGACTTTAAGTGTTCTCTGGTTCAGTCAAAATGAAAGATGCACAAAAAATATTTTTGCCTTTCTTCTCAGGTATGGCCATAGTTTTTATTGGCATTTTGCATATGGTATTAATTTGCCTCTAACAAACAATTCTCAAGGTTTGTTTTGTCTATGGAAACTAACTATTGATTGAATTCTGTCTTAAGGCATAGTACATTTACTTCTGATGTTAATCAGAGGGGAAAAATATAATTCTTTTATATAAATTCATGATCACGAAACACAGATCATAGGATTAATTAGCCAGATGACCCATGCAACTTTCATTCACCAAGTTCTTCAACAGAATAAGAGACTCTTCCATGGTAATATCATGATATGAAGGTTCAGTTAGAAAATCTCTTAAAGTAATAAAACAGGAGAGAGTACATTGTGGCCTTAGACAACATGAGTTCCATCATCATTATAGTACAGGGATTTCATATCACCAGAGCTTCATACCGCCTCGATGTTTCTTGCCTACAGCTCATTGAGGCACAGACTGGTCCTAGTCCTTGCAGTAGCCACCTAACTCCTCACACTCTTCTCTTGCTCTTCAAACTCCAGATTGCACCAATCTACTCTTTTATATCACTTGTTCTTATTGGCTACAGGTGAGGCCTGTTAAGATCAGGCCTGCTTCTAATCTTT
>JAYDZK010000001.1:61690416-61726654 GCA_034509185.1 Euphonia xanthogaster | reverse complement strand
TTTTGTTTTAATGACTTTGTGATTCTTCCAGCCTCTACCTCTTGTAACTGAGCTTGGGAAAGCTAGTATTTTATTTTGTTCTGAGTTTATGCTTGAACTAAAGAGGATGAGAGATTGTTCATCTATCCACTCCATTGCACAGCCTCTAGGAAACTTGCATAAAAGTAAAGTTACTGGAACTTGGAGTAAATAAAAAATCAGAAAACCAGATTAACTGCCTGTGACTGCTAAGCCTTAGGGAACCAGGTCACAAAGAGGCAGAGCCATTATAATTGAAGTAATTGTGTTACATACTATAAACATAGACCAATGGGCCTGTAAAACTGGTTGTCCCTTCGAAATACCCCCTGTACTGCAACTGTGAGGAGGTTAGATGTAGAGTTTCCTTTTGACATGACTGCAAAAATATAAGTACACCATGATTGGAGTTGATCAAATTGAGCACAAAAGATGATTTGTGGTTCATAGTTCATGCATTTTGAAGTTTTTCTGTGTGAAAGAGAAACTGCCACTTTCTAAATGTTAAGAATACAAGCAAGGGCTAAGTGAACTGGTACTCTAGCATTTTAGGAAGCACTAGCTGGAAATATCTGCTCTGTTTCTCTCGGAATGAGAATGTCACAAGCCAGTTTTGCACTGCCAGTGCTGAGACTGTCACACTGTATAGAGCTAAAAGACCATGTCATGGCAGGAAGGATGATAGACACAAAAAACATCACATGTGCATTATCTTTTGAACTTACTGATTTCCTGTCAATGAACTAACACCTCATGGATTTGGAACTGCTTTTAAAATGAGTTCGTATGCTTATCAGAGTTGACAAAATGACAGGGGAAAGAAAAATAATTCCCTGCTGTTTCCTTGATTTGCTTTCCTGTCCCTTGCATTAAGATTTCATAGGTTTAACTTGTAAATAGGGCTTTCTTTGAGATTTCAAACAAATCAACAGACACTGGAAGAATGCAAATTATTGATTTTGGTAAAATATTTTATTTATTTTAACAAAATAATTAACTACCACTTTACTTTTACTACCAGTTAGTTTTAACATTATTTATGATTAATTATTCTGCAGAAAATATACTCTTAACCTGCAAACCTATCAAGCATTTTGTATTGGACAATTAGATATTACTTGTTGCAAATATGCTTGAGTGTTACATGAATATTGAAAGCTCTTCATATCAATGTGCTCAGCATCTGGAGTGGGCAGACTCACTTCTAGTTATTCCTCAAATCATTTCCCTACTGAACAATTTTATATATATATATGAATTCGGTATAACTGTTTCTTAGCCTAATCACTTGATATAGAAACCTTATATATGCTCCAGATAAAGCCTCAGAAAAAAACATATTTAAGGATAGCATGACATTATCTGTATTTACAGAGTGTATTTTTTTTTTTCAGGAGTGAATGATTAGGTGGGAAAATAAGACATTTTGAAGTCTGCTTAAAGTACTGACCCTAAGAATGCCCTTCTGTAGATTGTGAAGCTTTACTTTACTGTGGGTAATGTTACCCTGCAAAGTGAAAGGTGAATGCACTGTATAATTTTCTTTTTGCAACATTTAGGTAAGTAGTGGATCAGGATCTTCTTACTACATATAAAAAAAAAAAGTCTTCTCCACTCCTGAAATTATTGTCGAGTAAAAGTCGTATAATCTATTTTGGACAGCTGTCTCAAAATCAAAGAATTGTCCTCTGGAAATACCCCTCTGGATGTAGAGTGAGTCTGATGCAGTACTTTATAGTAAGTACACAGCTTTTAGGTTGATAAAGCAAAGGGAGATGAATCTCTCTCTTGGTTTTCTTACACAAAAGTCACAGGAACTGCGCTTTGAACAAAAAAAATAAACCAAAACCAAACTTGCCTCTTTTTTATGATATGCTGATAGTTCAAAACCATCAAATTTGACTATCTCAGGTGATGGGTGGTAAATCAAGCTGAAATTATTAGTTACATCTTGAGTTTTCCCTTCTCATTCCTTCCCTTTGCTTCCCTCCTCTCTTGGAAAAAAATGTTGTTGTGCTTCTCACACCTGCCTGATAATTTCTCTAGCAAAAAAAAAAAAAAAAAAAAATCCAACACAAAATGAACCAAACAAAAAACATCGGTCAGAAGCTGCCTCTGCAGTAAACTCAGCTGTGTCCACCTACCAGACTTGCCTATCAGATAAGGTGCCTTATCAGGTGCCAGGGTCCATTTCTGACTTTCAGTGGGCTTCAAGTATGAAACATACCAAAAGACACAGTTTAAGTCAGGTAGCCTTTCTGGAGTTGCCTCTCGGTTTATACAACAGCAGAATTTGTGGCAAAACTTATCAGTACCTGGACATTAATCACACATCTTTTCACTTCCTAATCAGATTTCCTGTACTCTTCTATGCAAAATTTGCTTGGTCTGTCTTTGCCTAAATTCCCCACCTTTTGAAATACTTCACTAGAAAAACAGATATTGCCAGGCTTAAATTATCTAAAAGTCTAAAGTTATCTGGGTCTGTGATAACAGAAACCAGCTGTTTATTAGCTGAATATCTGATTTTAAAAAAAGCATTTTTGTTTTACTCAGGTGTCTTAGCTTCATGAAAGGAAAACTCTTTGTGTGACCTCAGGTGCTTTCTCTAGTGACCTAACTAAAAACCACTGACATGAAGGCTGGAGTTTTTGCAGAAGCAGTTACAAATACAACACTGTCATTGATTCTGTATTTTTCCAATAATAAAAATTTCATTAATTGGATTTTTTTGAGGATTGAAGGCCAATTCTTCACAAACTGCTTTGAAATTTCTGCTCCTGTTTCACTAAAGCTATGTCCTTGTTGATATTTGTGAGCTATTTGTTTCAGGAATGACTCGAGTGATAAAGCAAGAGCAAGTACTTTTGCACTGTACCTGTCGGCTGGGCATAGGAATGTTTGTTCCTACAAGCTTATATTTAGAAAATAAAGAGCCAGCCTTCTGGTCTAAAAAAATGAAATTATATGCAGAGTTAGCATGCAGAAGTGAAATATAATTTTATATATATACACAATATATACACTATATTACTAAGAGCAAAAGAATCAAAATCATAGCATTCTGGAGAAGCAGTTCTTGAAAGAAAAGGAAAGAAAGAGAGAGAAGGAAAGAAATAAGAAATAAGGTGTACTTGGCTAGTATTTTTTTCATAGCAGTTCATATGGTGCTGTGGTTTAAATTCATAACCAAAATAATACTCTAATAATACTTGATAAGGCACTTAAGTGCTAGCAACAAGGCCTTCTCTGATTCTCACTGTGGCACACAATTGTGTGCACACAACTTGTTGTGCATTGGGTTGGGAGCTGACACAATCCTGCAGACATCCTGAACCAACCAGAGATACTCCATACCATATAATGTCATGGTTAGCAATAAAAGGTAAAAGAGGTGTTAAGAACATTAGGAGGGTTTGGGGTTTTTTTGAGAACTTACTGCAACATGGTGAATGGTTGTCTTTGCATGACTTCTCTCGTTCTGTTTTCATCTCTCTTCTTCACTTTCCTTCAGGTTTTTTGGATGCTTTTTCTTTTGCTTGTTTGGTTTTTTTTTTCCTATATTTTTTTTTTTTTAATGTAGACACCCATCATGCTTTTATTCTTTCTTTCCTATTTTTTCTTCCCACTGACTGATCATCTCTGTGGTGCTTAGTTGTCCATTAGGATTTACCAACAACAGAAGGCAGTGGTAAAGGTACGAAAAAAGTCATACAGATGTCTGATGCTCTTTATATTAGAGTACATGGATTTTTCATTTGTAGCATATTAATTAAAATGTGAATGATGAAAATTTAAAAGGCAGTGAATTAGACTGGTTGTTAGCAGACACTTCAAGATTACAATTTCAGGGAAGAAAAGTCCTAGCATAGCTTTGTACTCAGAGTTATACAGACCTATATTAATCTTAAAACTGTATCTGTTCCATTGTGTAAAGGATTGAATTATGAAACTCCTTTTACAAGCCTTGCTGTATTGTGGTTCTTTTGAATACTTAATAGCACCACAAAGCAGTTACTTTTGAGATTACTGAGCTCCATGGCTATCCATATAGTTGTTAGGAAAGCAGATCATATTGCTATTCAATGCCTAGTGTTCCTTTTTATGTGAAAACTAAACTCAGGAGGTTTCACAGAGAGGAACAGATGCTCATGCAGCTTATCCCTAATATACGAACACGCATTTCTTTCTGAACTGCATTAAAGAGATTGTCTTCACAGTTTAATTTTCTCATATTAGGCTCTTGTCCTCTGACGGGAAGCTGGATGGATGACAGAAGCTGAAAATAGTCCTCTATGGTAGACTAAACAACAAGTGTCACCTTCAGTGGCAGCCTGCAAGACAAGATTTTTGAGTATTTTTCACCTTAGACTGTGTATTTCTAGATGAAATCTGTTGGTATATTTGCAAAGAATAACTACTTTAAAACAAAATCACACAGGAACTAATGCCTTCTAATACATTGTTGACCCCACAAAAAGCTCTTGCTATGTCTCTATCTGCTACTTCCTCAAATAACTACCTTATTTTTCATACCCTATTTCCAGACATTGATTTCCCTTTGGCTGCCATACTCCACTGGTTCTTTAAGTCATGATCAAGTATCTTTAAGTGACTTCTTTGAAGTGCCCTTATCTGAACTAGATATGAATTTGTTGGCATTGCTGAGAGCCAGCATATATAATACATATTTTTATTTTTACTTTTTATTTATTTTTCTTTTTATTTAAGATTTTTAAACTGTCTGCCCAACTCTTTCTCTGTAACCCAGGGGCAGACGCTATTGGGATTTCATCTTGCACTTTTGCTTCTGCCAGGTGTAGTAAACAGTGAAAACCTTCATGGCTTTCTCTTTCTTCAGAAGCAAAAGAATACTTAACCAGAGATATATTTACAGGAAATTGAACCTTACTGGCTGGAAAGAGCCACTGGAGATCCTCCAATCCTCTGTTGCATTTTAAATGTCTTGATATCTACGTGGAGACCCCAAAACCATTCTGGATAATGTCTTTCAGTGTTTTCCCATTCTCATGGTAAAAAAAAGTCTCCATGTCCATTGGAGGATTTTCCATTCTCCAATTTGTGTCTATTGACAGTCCAGTCACCATGTAACTCCAAGACTGACTCCATCTTCTCTGTCCCCTCCCACAAGGTATTTGAGGTCTTTTCTAAGCCTTCTTCTCTTAAGCTTGGAAACACCTCACAGCCTCTCACAGCCTGTCCTTGTGCATCCAGTCCTTCCATTCCCCTCATCTCATCAGCTTGATGATCTTTGCTGGGTCCACTCAGTGTACCAGTATCATTTGTGTGCTGGGGAGCCCAAAACTGGACACAGCACTTGAGATGTAGTCTCACAACTACAGAGAAAGATTGATTTTTTAGACCTGGTGAGTACACTTCTGCTGATGCATCCAGGTTGTCAACTTTTGTCTGTGTTTCAAGGGTGCACATGATTCATGTCCAGTTTTTTCATCAGAACGTTCAGACATTTTTCTGTCAAGCAGATTTCTCTCCATCCAGGACCCAGCCTACAGCACTGCATGGGATTATTTGCTCCCAGATGCAGGATTTTACACGTTGCTTAACTTTGTGATGTTGCTGTCAGCCTGTTCCTCACACCTGTCCAGGTTCCTCCAAATAACAGTCCTGCCCTGAAGCATATCATCTGTTCCTCCCAATTTTGTATCATCTGCAAATATGTTCAAAGTGTCCTCTCCTTCATCCTCCAAGTTTTTAACAGTCATTGGACAATATTTTCCACAGTAGTATTAAAAGATGTTTTTTTGGCTGCCAATCACTGCTCTTTAAGACCAACAACAGTCCAGTCTATTTTTCTCCCACTTAATTGTGCACTTACCCAGTTCACAGCTCATGAATTTGACCGTAAGAGTACAGTGTGAGACTGCCAGAGATGCCTTGCTAAAGTCAAACTATGTCACATGCACCATTCTCCTTCCATGCATACAGCCAGTTCTCCCATTGTAGAAGACAGGTTGGTCAGGCACAACTTGCCCCTAAAGGGGCAAGTGGTACATCTGAGGCTGCTCTCTTGAGGGCTAAATTGTGAGAAGGAATGTTCTGCAAAAAGAGCACAGAGGTGAAAGAGGCCTTTGGTCCCCAACATTTCTGTGAGATTTGACAAGTGAGAAGGATCACTTGTCAAATCTCAATCCACAATACCTATGAGACAGGTCATGATAGAGGCTTATATTAATTAAAGTCTTCTGTCCCCACTCACAGATCTTCGGTAGTGATTAACCAACCCAATGAAAGATTAGTGCTCCTACTCTAAACCACATGATGCAGTTTCCCTCTCTCCCCATTTCCAGTTACTCATCTTGTGAGACTTGCCTAGCTTCACCCTGTTACTCTTTAGTTACGGAAAAGAAGTGGGCTTTTCTAGGATATGAGTCAACAAATTTATTACTAGCAGATACCTGGTAATAAATGAGGATCATATTCTAAAAATAATAGCTTTTCTTACTGTGTATAAAAATCTCTGTCTTAGTTGTAGATTTAGCCAGATAAATCTCACATGGAGACATTTCTTTCAAATTTCCCCAGGATATTTCTATTACAATTCAATTATTATTAAGTGGATAGGAGGAAAGTATAAATCTGGATTTACCTCTCATCTAAAATATTCCTATTTAAAGGTCCTCAAAGATTTTTGCATAGCTTATGGTACATTATATCTCACACTAATAAATATATGATTGAGTTTCCTTCTGGTGCTATTAGTTGTATTCTATTTTAAATGTCTGAACAATCTGTTTCCTTTTGCTGCTGCTAGAATGAGTTGTTTGGGCATTTTGGAAACATGACAGTTTTTTAAGTGATTCAATCTTGCCTGAGTCAAAAATAATGGAGTTTTGCTATTGCCTTCAATATATGCAGGATCAGGTCTTCTGTCTTTTTTATTCTAATGTGCTTCTAATTATGTTACACTTTTGTCCTTCTTCTGTGCTTTTCCTTGCAACATTAAACTTAATTTGTTAATTACCCAGCATTTGCAAATTACGAGGCAAATCTGGAACTCATTTCCTTTGCTGCTCGCTCTCTGTCCTCCCTCTTAAACAAATGGAGTGATAAGCATATGACTACTTTTTGCTAAGCTTTATGTCCTTTTATTAAAATCTAGTACACAGTGATCCCTCCTTACAGTCTTACCAGTTTTCCGTATACAAATTACTTTACTTTTGATTTGTCCTGATTCAAAAAGACACTTAGGGTTTCAACTATCTGCAGTTGTGTTAGGAATAATAATGAATTTAATGAGACTGCTCATGATGAAAGTTTGTGTGTGATTACTATTTGGTAGTCAGGGCTGATATCAGAATAATTTATTACAAGGATAAAGGCATTTATGAAATTCTGTAAATACTGGAATAGCCGCTTACCTAATTCAAAAATGGCACATCCAAAAGAAGTTTTGAATAATGAAAGTAATTTAAATGTAAAATCCCATCCTTTATGTGTGTTTCTTGAAACACTGCTGAGCACCATGTTTCTGCTGGGTTAATCACTTATGCCAGTCTGACATAAGCTACCAAGAGTATCTTCTGAAAGATTATTCAATGACTTATATTGAAAGAGCCAACAAAACAAACTTTTTGTAAGAAATCAAAATATTTTTAAGGGTTTTCTCAACTTCAGCTCTATTCATAGATCTCTTGATATCGTCAAGGAGCATGTCAATTGTAATGCAGATATCTGTCCAACAGGAAGTGTACTGAGATCATAGGATCAATTTTCATAATCAATTGAATAGTCATCAGTCAGCAATGATGTTTTGTATGGACATTTTAATGGACTGAATCACATACAAACTAATGATCTGTCAGAAGTTGAGAAGTCATAGTCCCCTTTAGTAGTACTAGTCTTTATACCCTTTAGTACTCCAAAGTGTTCTATATAATTTTCTTCTATTTTTTTCTCTTTTTTTTTTTTTTTTTTATATAGTATTTCTTTATAACTGTTTTCCAAGCCTTGTCCTAAAGCTTTATTTTTCACAAGATTTTTTTCCCAAGTTTATATTTTTTCAGGCACATTTAGGTCCTTAACTTTGACTGTATCTCTTGAGCATTGAACTAATAACACTAATAGTAAATAACAACTTCACCTCCAGGCAAAATTAGACCTGAAAAATGAAGGTAGCCATGCTTGGTTCCCCATAATCATCAGAATGGTTCTTTAATTGTTATAGCTTCTTGGTGCACCACCCTGGAGGTTCCGGTCTCATATGACATTTGGAAGATTTCCAGGTTTGTAGTCTTGTCTCTGCAGCAGGAATTTCCTGATGCTCCAAGAATCCCTACTGCAAGTGCAGACCTGAAGAGCATTTAAGCCCAGGATTTGGATCTTCTTCCTCCAAGAACAGAGAGCAGTGACAATCTGGCAGCCTTGCAGCCACAAGTCTGGGATTCAAGGAATCTGGCTGCAGGGCCTTCAACATGCCAGCATGTGCCTTGCAGCTCTGCAGCTCAAACCTCTGCCCACCACCTGGTATCTCCTGGCTGCAGAGCATGTTCATATTGTGCATTCACTGAGCATCTATGCTCCATGAACTAGAATAATGTTTAGTAGTATTTTTAGGAAGCTGACTTCTGACTGTGTTGTGGCATGCTCCATAATTTATTGCACAGATTTTAGTAGTCTTAAGCTTTTTATAATATCAAACATGAAAAAATTAGATTTGCAATATTTTGATGTCTTTCTTCTGTCCTTTCATGACAACGCTTAGAATTGTTATTAGAAGGAAAAGTTGCATTATCATTCCTTTGTGTAATTTCCTGTCATTGACAACATGTCTTAGTGCAAGGGTCCTAGTTTTAAAGATGGATGTCTGATTTTGGCCATGTACAGCTATAGCTGTCCGTGTAATAAAAATACTTTCAATCCAGTGTGTGTACGCAAGGGCCTATAGGGTAAAAATTCAAACTTGAGCCAAAGCTGCAAATTAGTCGTCCTAGATACTCATCAAAAAATGCATTTTTTCCCTCCATTCAGCCTTATTTCATTGATTTCTCACTTGCAAAATAAACCCTGTGTCATTTATGAACTCTAGGTTATTCCCTTCCCCCCCATCTTTCACTCCAAAGTCCATCTAGAGCTTCTAGGAGTACTTACTGTAAATATGCCACCATCCTTTCAATTAAGCTGTTATGCGGTAAGTGTAAGCATATATACTAATTTTCATCTGCTTTTTTTCCACTTGAATTCTAAACATGCATCAACCAATTCTAAACATGCATCAACCAACTCTTGGGTTTGCCACTAAAGTAAGGATTAAGTATTCATTTAGCATCATACACTGACTACTGCTATACCAGGGGAACCAGATGGAATAAAAAATGTCACACTGAATTTTTCCAAGGACTTTTTCTTTAAAGAAAAAAATGGAAAATCAGTAAGGAAATAATAATAATAATAACAATAACAATGTTTACAACATGGACTGGAAAATGCATTTGTCCTTGCTGCTGGAATTACCTATCCTCACATTTAAACCTACTGTTTTTGAAGGTGTATGATCTTTTCTGACATGAAATTTCTGAGACCTGCAGCAGTTTAGTTGCTCCCATTAGCACATGGAACAATGACTAAAAGTCTCAGTGTTATACAGTAAGTTCATCTTATTTGTGTTTTGTTCATCATATTTCATTCCTTTTTTAGAAATCTTCTAATTCACAACATTCTTACCAGAACACAAATAAACCTAAAGACCAACCAACCAAAGAAAAGAAACCTTACCAAAAAACCAAAACCACCACCCCAAAACATCTCCAAGAGTGCCAGCTATGAGAAG
This sequence comes from Euphonia xanthogaster, assembly GCA_034509185.1. NCBI lineage: Eukaryota > Metazoa > Chordata > Aves > Passeriformes > Fringillidae > Euphonia > Euphonia xanthogaster. Next base: position 61,716,828 of record JAYDZK010000001.1, on the reverse strand, counting down.
AGGTCACATAAATTTCTTTCCTTCTGGAAGCCTTTTGATAGTTAAAACTATCTTCTTTTTATGCCTCTGAGCTACAGTATTCAAAATTCAGTCCTACTAAGATATAATTAGAAGTGTAGGATAATTCTAATGCTGTTTTACAACTGATGAAATCTGCCTCAGCTCTGTGTACCACCTGATTACCATGGAAACCATTCTGGCCAACAGAGTAATTCTGGTCAAAATGAATTATTATTAATCTTACCAGTCAAGGGTGGATGGAGGTCTGAACAGCTTATGCTAAACTTTCTGGTACAGCTGAAAGGTTCAGTAAGGGTAAATATTAATTCCTAGATTGTTAGAGAGCAAGAGTACATAGTTATGAGACAACTACGACCCACTGCCCAAAATTCAGGTACTAGCAGATTGCAATATGAGCATCCAGGAGTTGGACATAAATAAAGATAGTTTTCTGGATGGTAAGGAGCTACAAGAAAAAATGACATGAGAAAATTAACTGTCTGTTTCAAGGTTAGTCAAATGATGGTTTAAAACCTAATGTTGGAAGGAAAAAGTAGTAAGAATGTTGTACACAGGTTAGTGTTTAGGCAGGTAAATAGTTATTCTTGCCAAAATATACTCAAGTTAGAAAAAATGCTTCTGTTTTTCATAGAGAGACAAAACCCACGGTTTGTAATAAGCATTGAAATCTGCATATTTTACAGAGATTAGACAGGATGTGATAGAATCTGAATTCAAGCTTCCGCTATTTGAACAAACAGCATTTGTTTTTTATAGCAAGACTGTGAAAGCAAAAGAGAGGCCAGCATTCTCCAAGAGTTCCCTGTCTCTTGAAACATGTACAAATTGCTGAGCATTTGGTGCTTCTGGACTTGAGAAATTTTCCATGTCACAAATTTATGTGTATAGTAGACATTAATACTCACATAGAATGTAGTGTTAATGTCTTGAAGGGGCCAATAAAGGTGACCTAGTCCAAACCACTGCAATGAGCTGGGATATTTTTAACTATACCTTAAACTTGAATGTTTCCAGAGATGGAACATCCACCACTTCCGTGGGCAACCTGTGTTAGTGTTTCAACACTCTCATTGTAAAAAAAAACTTTCTTATATTTAATAAAGGTCAATTAATGCCATGAAAAACATGATACTTGTACATCAAAACTGTAGAATTACAATTTTCTTGTAGTTCATATTTGAGAAGACTAGAAAGATAGGTTTCCAAAGCAGAAATTGTCACAAACTTAGAGTGAGGAAAGAATGAATGAGGAATCTATACTGAAAATAACTATTATTGCAATAATTTTGTTCTGCTTTAGGTAGAATAATAATGCATTTTTACTTTTTAATCATTAGATGTGTTGTTTTACTTGTTTCTCGTTTAGTAGAAGAATAAAAATTATACAGTTCCCAGTGAACTCACTAACAATTAAATACATAGGTAATTAGCAATTATTTCTCTCAGTCAAACTGTTCTCCCAGGCTATTTCTGTATGCAGTGGATTTAGGTACCTTCAGACAATCATTTAACTCCATCTTAAAAGGGTGTTATTAACCTAAATTTCAAAGTGGCCTTTTATTTCTTTTAACTATAAAGGCATCACAGACTGTATGTTCAATCTGATTTTTGAAGACTAACCTATGTGAATGAATCTTGCACTTGAGGATCTTCCCAAATGACTGAGTGATTTGGTGGTTAACCACTTGTTGTCTTTGACCCAGTTACTGCCCTGCTGACTTTTAAAATAACCACAGTCCACACTGGTATAAGTTTTCTCTGTAGAACAGATTGCAGGATTAATAACAGGCTGGGGTAAAAAGCTATTGGGAATGACAGGGAATGGATCATTTTTAGTATAGTAACATACCAAGGCAAGGGTGACAGAAGGGCTGGTTTCAGGTTTGTTTTCTAGTTTTATTTTTTGTATGTGTGACTGGATTAATACTGACTGTCTAAACATAGTTATTTTCCTAGATTTTGTATAAATAAAAAATGAAGGAAACATTCTGCCTACTCTGGTGGTTTGGAACTGGTATGTTGGAAGCAAAAACATGGAAGGACTCTGTACCTCATCATTGTATTTATAATATCGGACTTTCAGTTTCCCAATGGGAAATAAAACAGGACTTCTTTCTTACTGTCTTCACCCTTGGTGGCCAATTAAAAGCTTTTTTGGTTCCAGCTGAAGACTTGGCAGGTCTACTGTTTTGGCCACAATGTGATGAGGAGTATAATGAAAGTTAAAGTTAAATTACAGTTCAACACCTGTGGCTGGCTTGGCTCTGTATTCACATTTGACACCAAGCCAAGGCAAAGCCAGAGTGAGAATCTTCTAATGTTGTTTCTTGGCAGTCAAAGTCACCTTAAATATCAGTTAATACATTTCTCTTTTCTCATTTATATAGCTAGCTCCAGTGCTTTGACTTCCATCTTGCTCAAAGGGACAAACTAGGATCTTGGCATGATTCCATTACTGCAGGTTTGGCTGAAGGAGTTATTCAAATGTAAGATAAATTTACTTTCTGAATGGAAAAGATGAAGCACATCAGTTATTGAACTCTATCATGTAGCACATTGTTGTTTTCTCAAAATCTGATTTGAACTTCTGTTTGAATGGGTATTTTGGTTTTATCCCCACCAAAATAACTGTACCCCATAGAACCACTTGCTCACTTTCCCCCCAGTGGGGTGGAGGGGAGATTTGGAAGAGGAAAAGTAAGAAAATTTGTGAGTTGTGATGAAGACTCTTTAATAAGTAAAAAAAAAGCTACATGCACAAACAAAGCAGAACAAGTAATTAATTTACCACTTCCCATGGGCAGACAGGCATTCAGCCCTCTCCAGGAAAGCAGGGCTCCATCATCCACAATGGTTACCTGGAAAGAGGGAGGACATCAATGCCCCTGCTCCCTTCTTCTTTCCGCAGGGGTTTATGCTGAGCATAATGCCATATAATCTAGAATGTCCCTTTGGTCAGCTGGGGTCAGCTGTCCTGGCTCTTACCCCTCCCAGCTCCCTGTGCACACCTGCCCTCCTCACTGATGGAGTGAAAAGGCCTTGCCTCGGCGTGAGCACTGTACATTGATAACACACTCCTTGTGTTATCAACCCTGTTTTCAGCACAAAACATAGCCCCATAAAACCTACTGTGAAGAAAACTCTGTCCAAGCCAAACCCAGCACAATGGGAAATGATTTTTCTATTCTGTAAAGTCTTCTGAGATATTTTACATTTTGTGGTCTGCATTTAATAAAACTGAGACTTCTGAAAATCTTCAAGAGAATAACAAGACCTGTTTACCACATAACAGCCATTTTTCTGAAGACTACTTTACTTTCAGAGAATGAATAATAAATTGTTTTTCAAAATTGACATGAATGTGGCAAAGCAGGCACTTGGAACTGGCTCTTTGGAGTAAGTAAAACAAATCCATTTATTGACTCTTTTGGGCTGTTTCTCTCAGTCTCATTGTGGTTGTCCCTCTTTGAACTCTATATTAAATAGGCACTTGAACAGGATCTTTGCTCTTCACCAGGAGTGAGTACTCTAAATTCTCCCTTTTATGTAAATCAATATGCCAAAAAATGGAGTAAAGACACAGAGCATAAAAAGGAATGGTATTTATCTTACAGGCAGCATCCATATATAAAATACCTATCTAGACTCTTATTACAGGCTACAGAAGAGAAAGGAAGGTGTAGGCATAATTCATCTTATCCTAAAGCAGATATCTAATAGATCAAAAAAATTCCATGATAACAGCACCTATTTCTCTCCATTGATTCTGAAGAAAACTAAACTGATTAGTTTATTGCTGACATTGTGGCTTTGCATCAAGTAGATAAGATTAATTGTACCCATGTTGTCGGTGTGGTCTAATGTTTTGACTATTTGTCTGAAAAGAGATGAGGAGACTCAGCCCCCTTAGAAATATGGTAGTGGGACCACAAAATGTTTCTTGCTCTTCACAGAGAGTTTAGATTAACGATAGAAAATGATTAGGGTAGGCAAGTGTACTATACTTGAGCAAGAAGTGGTACTTCAGGCAGGTGTTCAGAGAACATGTTTAGAAAAGAGAGCACCGTTAATTTTTTTATCAGAGAAATACATGTAGTTCTTGAAAATGTTTCTAAATCTAAAACTTTGCCATATAATTATTTACTATCTTAACTATTACTCTGAGTTTCTTAATGAATTTGTGTGTATACAAGCTGTATTAAAGGTAATGACATTTTTGTTCATTCTATACCTCTATTGCTTTCAATGTTAATGATGATTACATTACAGAAGTTGTATGTGAACATTGACAGATTTACACTATATTGTTCTTTGACACTATCAATATAAACCACTGGTATTAGGGAAGTACGTGCATATAAGTATTTATGAATGCATATATGCAACCACAAAATACATAGATAATTTTTATATATTCTTATGTAAGCATACATATACGTTTTTATAGCTGTTATCTGTTCTTAGAAATGAAACTTATACTACTAACCAAGAAAAAGGTTCTTATATCACAGTAGAAAGATTAGATCAAATGTTTGTTTTGCATGATTAGATAATTTTGTGTCCATCTTAACTCTTTTCTAACTGCATCTCAATAAATATATATTGGGAAAATTGGGGTTTTTTTTCTATTTGATTTCTTGGCATTGTTTGTTTTGGTTATCTCTTGGATGTTTTGGTAGGGGATTCTGTACTGGTTTTTTTGATCCATTGATTTCCAGGTTGCTGCTAAAAATATTATATAGTGTCTGTTGCATTTCCTACTTCAAGGCATTTTTCTTAGAAAAATAAATGTTAAGCCAAAAAATTAACAAACCCAATCTTAACTAGAAGAAACAAGAGCACTCCAAACTTAGATAAATAGAAAATCTGGGACACTATAATGGAAGTCATTCCTTAAATATGTGTTGAGGCATAGTTCTGCTTTCATTCATATGCAAATATTATGTATTTGAAAGGGAGGGATTCATAGGTGGTTTATTATCTATAAAGATTCATCTGTCCTATTACAGCTACAGTCCAGAGGGTGGAATGCTACAGAGAAGACCTGTTAAAAGAACTGACTAAGAAAAAGAAATAAATTTAGAGTTGAAACTTTAGATAATGGGTCACTGCCACAGTTTTCAAGACTGTAGTTCAATCTTCAACACTGTACTGCTATTACAGCTTCTGATAAAGAAATACTGCTGTGAAATTTTGCCTCTAGAAAAACGAAGTGCAGTTCTTGCTGTTCAGAAGTTGAGAGCTGAGACCAGATTGTGCTTTAGAAAATCATAGCTGTCATTTTTTCTACTCTTGTTCCTAAAGGAAAGTAAACTATGTCAGTTGTGAATATCTGACTCATTGCCTCTTTTGCAGTATCTCATCTGTGCTAGCCATTCCAGGGTGACAGCTGAGTAAAAGCCCTGACTGTATCTCCATCTCCATCTACATGTTCCCACCTCTCTCTTTTTTTGAGAAAAAGTTGCAGCCCACCTGTTATAAATGCCTTTGGGTTAATTTTATTGTTTTGTGACCTGCATTTTAATACAGGTAATAGCAGATAGTAGACGAGTCTGAAGATTCAAAAGGGCTTCAGCTCATAACATTAATTCAGTCACAGGTAAAGGGGTACCTGTGCTGAGCTTATGTTAGCTAAATAAATGTTTTGTACACACTAAATGCAATAAGTATTCTACAGATAATTTTTATGTGGACACATGATATCCCCTGTGAAATTTGTGTTGACTAAGAAATGCACCTTATGAAGCACCAGGAACTTGCTGATTGTTTAATCAATATTAGTACTGCCTAGTCAAAATAAAACTAAGTTATAAGTCTATCTGAGTTCAAGAAGAGTTTGGAGAATGCTCTCAGATATGTGCTGTGACTCTTGGGTCACTGGTCCTGCGCAAGGCCAGGATTTGGACTTGATGTTCCTGATAGGTCCCTTCCAGCTCAGCATATTCTCTCATTCTGTGATACTATGATAATTATTAGTTAAGTAGCAGTGCTGATGACACTTACATACAGTTTTGTTAAAATATTGTTAATATTCAGTAATATAACAGTAAGCACAGATGCATACAAAGTTTCTCTTATCCATCTACTTTTGCTGATCTTATGGTGACCCTCCCAATGCTCTGCTAGATCCCAAGGTAAAGGAACCATTTGCATTATATGACGACATAATACATCCTACCAATCCAGTTACAAGAACGCTCTCTTTGGCAATTTCCCTTTAATTTTCTTAAAGCATAGAGATGTGTTTCTGTGAGAAAATTTGGCATCTTCTTTTCAGAAATGTTGTTTCATTTTAACTTTATGTTAATTCAACTTGGAATATTTTTCTTATCTTTCTTATTTTCTTATTTTTCCATATTTTCTTATGGAAATACAGGGAAAGGACTGAGGAAATTATCAGCTCTTGATGCTACAGTCATACATATCAACAGAGGTATTCCAGGAACACAAGTTATTATTGTGGTTGCACTGTGAAGAGAGCTGCTAAGTCTGCCCTTTGTTTGACTATGTTGTATGAAACATAATAATCTATCATATGAGGTGCATATTGCCAATAGAAATCCTCTTTGTGATTTCACGTAACAAAATATAAGCCTGTATGCTTAGGAAGCCGCCTAAACAATGAGACTATATGTCACTGGCCTGCCTCTTGCCTTATTGATTTCATTTAAATTAATACCTGTGAAAGGTGCTTGACATTGTATGATCTGAGCACTTGTGAAAAAGGAAGAAGCTAATCTCATGAAAGTTGTTAATAAGTCTTAAAGTATTATCCATGTTTTAACACATTATTCACTTTTGTATGGTATTAGGGAGAGGGGAGTTGGATGATGTGATAAGAAACCAATTAATATGATACAGAAGCAAGTTTATGATAAGACCTTTATTCAGAATATTACTGTCTTTGGTAAAGCTTCCCACAAAGTCATTCAATAGATTCTTCATTGCAATAGTGACAGGCTTTTTAAATGTCCTCCCTAGGAGAACATAGGGATGGGATTTGTTTGTTGCTATTTGTACAGGTTGGAGCATTATCAGCAATGAAGTAGCAACTTGGAAATCATCAGATTACCTCTTTTTTTTTTTTGAAAAACATCTCTAATACCAGCCTACAACTAAAACTCATGAGTAACTGACACTTTTTCATTTCATCTGAGTATTCAGCTCAAATGAGATCCCTTCCATTTGAAATTTTACAGCTATCACCCCCTCTAAAATTCAGATATTTTATTATTTAACCTGGAGCGAAAGAGCTTCTCTTATGAACCTCAGGATAATCTTGGGTTTGAGAAATGTGGAACTCAAGTTTAAATAATATGCATATTTATAGGCACTGAGTGTGCTTCAGTAAACACATGAGCATGAATGCATATTTTAAATACAACTCCTAAAAAAATTTATGTATTCTACAAGTCCTTACGTGCATGTTCAGCACTCTAGCTTTTCCATAAATTAGAAAAAAATATTGAATATGTTTCATTTTTATTGATGCTGTTGTCCTATGCAATATGGGCAGTTTCAATGATTGCTAAGTGCATCATTACTGTTCCTACTAGAGTTTAACAGTGGTGAGATTTAAATGATTACATTGTTAGATTTCCCTTTATTTTTTAGTCTCTTTCATGGGCTGTTGCTTAACATTTTATTATATGTAATGGTTAATTTCCCCTTACTATAGATATTATTTTACTTGTAATTGTTAAGTCATAATAGACTCCTGTGTCTTTAAACCATGTGATAAATCTTACATTGAAGCAATGCTGAAACTATTTTGACAAAGATTTGTAATTTTGGATTGTGATTTGCCTGGGATCTCCAGAAATTAGCTGTCACTGTAAAACTATAATATGTCAGACACTACATATTTCCATTTCTGATTATTTTTTTTCCATTAAGACAAGTCTTTTAATGGCTGCAATAAAAAAGTGGGTTTTTTAAAAGAGATAGTTAAAGACGAAGCAAGCAGCGTAGAGCAGGTGAATAAGGAAGCTTAATTCTTTCTATCTCATAAACGGATAGGCAAGACATTAAAAAGAAATGAACAGTGGAAAGTCTAAAGCTAATGAAAGAAAGTTAAAATTGCCCTTTCCATACACAAAGTGCATTTTCTTTAATTTCTTTCTGATCATAAGTTTGGCACCCTGTGCTGGAAAAGAGTAAGGCCAGCAGATGTTGTCTTCTAAGGCATGCTCAAATATGCTCTCAGCTTGAATTCAGAAGACACAGCTGACTTCATTTTAAAACTGGGGTAAGAAGACAAATGCAAAATTTAAGATCTGGGTGACAGCAGTTAAAGAAAACAAATCATATTTTTAATTAACTGTTTTTTGAATTTGTTGCCAAAAGGAAGTTGTTAAACATTCATTTGCTTTTTCAAAGTGGAGAATTAAACCCTTCACCAATGTGCTTCTTTTTCTACTTCTCTCCCAATAAATGAGGTGAATTTGCCCTTTCTAAAATAGATATTGAACTCAGTAGCTTTGAGATTAAAGCATTGCTATGTGTATTTTAATTCTTTTCTCATTACCTTACCATAAATATTTTCTTTTAAATTATTCTTTTGCATTTTATTTAATTATTTTCAGTCAACTATGTTCTTTTCTAAACATCACCAAGCCTGTAATTGTTTCAGGCACAAATAATAAAAGCTAATTTGTTGACATTCCCTGAAACACCAAAAAAATCTAGCTGATACTTAATGGATTTCTCCTTAAGAGGTAGCTTCTAGTTTAATTCCTTTTCTGGCAAAGGGCGTTTCATTGAAGCATAAATGCAGGGATCTAAAGGTTATGAATATAGCTCTTTGCTATCCTATTTATTCATCTGGGGTCATGAAAGTTCAGCCTAAGATACCAATCCCTTTCTAAGACAAAAATAGAGAATACAGTAAACAAAATGAATTATTTTCTCTATGTAAATAGCAAACACATTAAGGTAATGTTATTCACTACTTTTAAAATTTTGATAGATGCTATGAGCAGGGCCTCTCAAATAATCAAAATACCTAACTATTGTCACAACAAATCTGCAAAATGTGAAAAGCTTATCTAAATGAAATTCTTCCTTGGATCTTCCAAAAAGCTGTACCTTTTTGAGGATATTGCTGTGGATATTCTTTAAAAAAAAGTTCCCTTGATAAATGCTTGCATTATTTAGCTCACAAGCTGCTCAATACTATTACCCAACAATATAATTGCTAATTCTTATTGCTATAAAAATATTTCACCCTGGATTGCCTCAAAGACATTTACTCATTTCAGTTATTGTGTTTCATAGTACTCTAAATTTCTAAGCATGAAGTGGATTGGGAAAAAACCAAAGTACTAGCTGGGACTGTTGAAATTGTAAGAGAAATCTGTAAGAGAAAATAGTAATGTCTGTGTGACTTTAAATCCTTTAAATCACTGACACTATAATTATCACTGTGATTTTTGTGATTCCTATGAAACATGTAAATTTTATATTGCATTTAAAATTTGCTACTTTTAACTGTGGTTCATGTTCCTCTGTCCTGTCTTCATGCAAAAGGTGACAGTCAAGAACATTCTGGATATAAATGAGGAATTTGGTGTTTTTAAGGGAACAAACTTGAAGGGTCATCTTTCTTAAAATGATGACAAAGAGCAGGAGTGCTGAAATCAGTCATGGAGTGGGGATGCTTCACACAATTCTTGATCCCATGTTGCTGCTGCCAGCAGAACCCATGATAAAGTTTTGAGGGGTGAACCCAAAGAATACAAAGAGAAATAGAAACACTTAAAGGAATATATATGCACAAAGAGAAAACACCACGTACTTTGAATTTGGCGCTCACATCTAAGAGAGGTGTGAAAGCTCCTGGTGTAGTCGGTGACTGCTTAGTCACAGTAACTAAGTATCTAAGGCTTGGTTTAACTGCTGACACAGACGTGCATGATACTATGTATCATGAAAATCTGCTAAGGTGGAGCAAGACAGATAGCTCTGCCAGCTTTGATGGTAACTTTGATGAATTCCACTAAAATAAAAAGCTTAAAAAATCACACTTTAGTTTATTCATGGCTTAATACTCTCTTGCTTAGCAGCAATCAATTTCCACACTGACATAAAGCCCTTGGCTTTTACTCCCTAATTTATTCTCTTAGGAGACACATAAGTGCCCTGCAAAGCTAAAAGTTCATTTCATCTTTCTTTAATTACACATTAATTTCATGTAACTTTTACAAGAACATCATTGAAAAGCAAGATAATTTGACCTATTCTTTTATAATTGAAGAACTACAAAAGCAGGGGGGGAAAAAGAGTTGCTGAAATTCTCCTTATATTACTGAATTAGGCTTTTAATTGATTATACATTTCACTTTCTGTTTAAAGCAATGATAATTATAGGTTAGCTTTTCAATTTAGTTGGTAATCTCTTAATTCTTATTTAATTAATGTATTAATTAAAATAAATAGGCTTTATCTTTATTTCTGTGTGACAGCTATCAACCTAAGTTGAAAACTTATGCAGTGCAATATCAGACAGCACTCATAATTATATCATTCCATTTAAAGTTGAGAGCCATCAGAAAGAAAGGCTAGCAGGCATAATTGCTAAGAGTAAAATAATAAAATGCAGTTCTTTCAGTAATTTATTAATCTTTAAAAATTTAACCTGAAAACTTATTTTTACTTGTTACAGTTTTTCCGTGTCTCCAGAGTTTTTCTTTGCCTCCTCACCTCCCAGCACCTCACAAAAATTATAATATCTGTTTAAATTCAGCTTCTTTTAAAATGTGAAAGGAGATGGAAAGTTTGTAAAATACAGCCTTAATAACCCTGCTTAAAATCATAGCTGCACTGGTTTTGAAAGGAAATACCCAACAAAGTCTTCTGCTTTAAATTAATTTGCCTGTTAGTAACTTTTGATATTGTGTACATGCACTAGACCTGGCTGAGATGGAGTTAATTTTCTTTGTAGGAGCTCCTATGATGCTGTGTTAAAGATTTCTGACCAAAACAGTAATAAGACACAAATAATCTCTAATTTTACTACCTACTGTTTTCAAAGGCATCTCTGCTTTTCACTCTGCTCCCTTTTTCCCAAATCCCCCCAGTGAATAGATTGGACACTGCTCAATAGGTTGTAAGTTGAAAAATCTATGCAGATCACCTGAACTAACCAAAGAGATTCTCCATACCATGTAACATCATGCTCAGCAATAAAAAGGGAGAGATGAAGTTTTAGGAGGTTAGTAATCTTTTTCCTCAGGCCGGGCCGAACATTTATATACCCTTTGAACATGGTGAGTGAGTGCTGTTGTGTAATTTTTGTTTTGTTTTCTTTTGTCTTCTCTCTTCTTCTGCTTATTAAATAATTCCTTCTATATTACTCTTTTGTGTAATAATTTATTTTTTAAAATCTTGATATAAAGGAGTTTATTTTTCTTTTATTTTTTCCCTTTCTCTTGTTCTATCTCAGTGAAGGCTGGATGGGGGAAGTGAGTGAGCAGATGTGTGGTTAGCTGCCCACCAGGGTTAACCCACAGCAGTAGGACAACTTTTATTTCTTCTTTTCCCAAGAAAAAATAACTCATGGCTATATGTTCACATCTGCTTGGGTCACCATGATTAAAAACAGAGAAGAAATACAGTATGTATTAATTCCTTTATAATTTTTTCAGTAAAGATGAAATAACATCTAATTGTTACATGTTATTTAACATCTAAAGAAGTTTCTAAAGAAGTTTTCTAAAGAAGATTTGATTCAATGACTGGAAACAGATTATAGACTATACAGCATTGTGCAGATTTGTTCTAATCATGACATGCACTTCTGAAGCCAAACGTGAGATGTGTGTGAGGGAAAAAATCATGCTTAGTGATGAACTTCTAAGTAGAATCAAGAGGAATAGTAACTATGAAAGACATGTCATAGGTTTCTTTACCAAGCTTGCAAACAAGATGACACATCTAGCCAAGACTTCTAAGTCTTGGCAGTTCCAAGACTCCATAGGATTCTGTCTTTTTCTTGTTTATTGGCTGCTCCCGTATCTAATTCATAATTCCTCTTCTTCTACCTTTCTTTTCTACCCAAACTCTTTATTTCAGTTTGCAGCAGTGCCCTACCATTTTCTTATCACTCTAACAAAATAATTGTTGCAATTAATTAAAACACCTTTTTGAGATTTGAACCTTATATGTGTTTAACCACAACATGCTATTTGAACTATTAAGTCCATGTGAAAGCTGATGGACTACAGATGCTCTTGTCTGGTGTCCTTGTGTTCTGTAACCTCTTTGGTGTACATCTGTCCAGTTTGCTGAGAACTGTGAGCAACGTTTTCAATACTGCTTTTCCCCAGTGTTAGACAGAGCTGTGCGCATGATGGAGTAAATATCAGGCAACACAGCACAGGCAAGAGATGACAGAAGCCATTTTGAGCCTGTTATATTGAAGGAAAAAAAACATGCTTTAGAATATTGAATGTATGCAATAGTTTTTTTTTCTTCTGGAAGATGTGTCTGAAACAACAAAACAGAAAAAACAGCCAACTAACTAAAACAAACCAACAAACAAACAAACACCAACAAACCAAAAAAGGCAAAAAAACCCCCAAAACACCCACATTCTAAATTAATCACTAACTAGAATCACAAATCCTCCTTCAATTTTTCAGCACACATTCATTTAGGGTAAGCCTCCATCATGGAATGGAAACAACAACACATATTAACATTACTTTTTAACAGTATTTTTTAATTTCACAGAATTATTTGTTTTAAGTCACAAATTTACCATATCCAGGATACATTATTTATTTCCAGCATCTAGGTTTCATACACTGTTGTTTACATTAATTTATATTAAATTTCTAAAATATATTTAGGGAAATAGATGGCAACAAATGTTTTCTTTGACACCAAGTTAATGTTTTACACCTGTAAAAATTATCTGGACCATATAAAGACACAAAAATGGTTTAACCACAAATGTGCCCACCTCCCCCACCCCAGTGGAATTGGAAGGAGAATCAAAGTTAAACTTTTATGTTGAGATAAGAACATTGAAAATAAAGTAAAAAAAATAAAGTAAAATAAATTGAAAATAAAGTAAATTACAATAGTAATGTTAAATAATAATAATAATAACAAAAGTAAATAAAGAAGTGATGAACAGTGAATAATAATAATAATAATAATAATAATAATAATAACAAAAGTAAATAAAGAAGTGATGAACTGTGAAATTGCTCACAAACTGCTGAATGATGCCAGAACTGCCCACCCCAAACCCAGACTGGCTGTCCTTCTGGGCAACTCCCCCCAGTTCACAGAGTGGACATGATGTTCTGTGGTGTGCAATATCCCTTTGGTCAGTTCAGGTCACCTGTCCCAGCTGTGCTTCCTCCCAGTTTCTTTTGCATTCATCCTCACTGGCAGATGATGAGACAGGAGAAATGTCCTCGACTTAGTGTAAACACCACTCAGCAAAAACTGAAACTTCAGTGTGTTATTGATATAATTCTCATTCTGAATCCAAAACACAGCACTGTAACAGCCACTGAGAAGAAATTAAGTGTCCCTTAACTGCAACCAGGACACAAACATTGAAATCTGATTCAAGATTAAAGAATATGGTACTTGTTTGCAAGTGTACACAAAGAGTGTAACAAATCAAATTTTCTTTCAGTTAACAGTATTGAGGGTAAGAACTACTTAAGCATAAGTTTTGGAGACAATTATTTTCCTACATGGTCGTAGAGGTCTTCCTACACAACCTTATTGCTGAGAAGCGATCATAATGTATTATTTCAAAGGATAAAAAATTCGTTCTTGCTATATTCTGATAGTGCACCATGAGAGAAGTGGTGAAGAAAATATTGCTTTGAAGGCAGTGTAATCCCACATGTTTAGTAGAAAGAAAACAAACCTCATTTATCATCTTTATGAAAAGTCCCCAAATATGGCCTTTGATGATCCTAGCTAGCCCAATTGTGCTGTTAGTCATTAGCTGCTTGTACCAGGCTTTTGCAGGCTCTGGAGTCTGTAAATAAGCTTTGCTCTCATACAAACACAGCACGGTTACAGTCCAGGCAGTTGTGTTACCTTTGTGGTTGTATGATAATGGCTTGGCACGTGGATGCTTTCATTTGATCCCTATTCCATGTCATTTCTTATCACTATAACCAAGAACGTGCATTTGAAAATACAGTTTCTGCAAAAGAATGCACGTTCTAAATGTTGGTTAGATCTGTTTAATAGCCTATTCAACACAAAAGATTTAATTGTTATTAAGAGCATAAATTCATAGCATTGCACAATCTGTTTTTTGTTTATTTAATCCTATCATTTTAATCTGCACACTCGTGGGACATGATGTTCATTAAATTTAATGAAATACTGATCTTGTTAGTGTCAAAGGAATTTTGTGATTGTCTTTTTTAAAATAAGAAATTCATATAAGTTTATCAGGACTTCAGTGGATTCAGATTTCCCTTTTGTTTCATTCAAAAAATTGTTGCTGAAGTAATGGCTCATCTATAAATTTTTATCCACAAATAAGGAATATTGTTTCCTTCTTAATGTTTTTTCTTAAACAGTTTATACTTCTATAGTCATTCTTTGCTACTTCTCAGAAGCATTAAAAAAAAAGCTTTTTCCAAAGATAGGAATTTCATAAGAAATAGACATGCTCTGAAAAATTTACTTTAAAACAATGAAATTTGTGGTTATCATCTAGCTGGTGTTGATAAATAGTTCAATTCTGGGGCATAACAAGCTGGTGTAAAATTGGACTGTCTATAATATTTCAATGAGATGCTACAAATATAAGTTAAATCTTGAGATGTTAAAAACATAAGAAGCTGGACATGGAAATTAATGGTATGTCTCCTATCTCTGGTATTTTTTTAGAGGTGCTTTACAAACAAATCAGGAAACCTAGGGGCAAGTGAGCTGTATCTATGATATTATCTGTGTGATAATAATGCAAAAAACCATCAGACTGGGCAGTTCCTCAGCCCCTTGAAGAACCATGTCACATCATTGCAAGTAATGATTTATCTAGCCTTTGCAATAGCATCTACAGAAATAGTGCCTTGACCAAATGCCCTTAAGGAGCTTATTTCTGCAACAAATTGATCTTTACGTTAATACCCTTTTCTTATTTACTTCCACCACTTTTCTCTTCTTTGCTTTTGGCCAATGCCCCATCCTTATCATTTTCTAGACTAAATAAATCCCTTCTTTCTTTTATATAGTATTACCCCGTAGGTATTTGAAGAGACTGATCACACCCCTTGTGTTTTCTCTTTGGTAGATGGCACTAGATCATTTAGTGTTCCTTCATATGGTTTTATTTTCTGGTTGTTGTGTTTCATTTTGTTATTGATCCTTGTAGTCCTGTAGTTTGTTCTGTCCAACTTATTATCTGTGAGAAATAACATTGCAGACGCAAGGCAACGGGCTCACAGTGAAGACATGCAGCTTCCCTGCCCAAAGTGGAGCAGTAAAAGTGCTTATGTTAATGCTGAATGTGGTCGCTGTCCTGGGGGTGCTGGTACCATAAGAGATGGCTCCTTGGGGTATGCCACATAGCATGGTCCTTATTGGTGGGAGAGGCAGAAAACCAATCAGAGCTTGAGGCTCTATTTTGACTTGGACAATTGTTTTGTGATCTTTGCCATGGTCTGCACTGAGACATGAAAGCTGTCCCATAGAAGGTGTAGATGTGTTGAGGAACTGCAAGGGAAAGGTCTAGTTGGGTTGTTCATGCTACAAAATGCCAGCCAGATTTTGTTTGCAGATTCAGATTATTATCAGACACCTACACTCTGTAAGATTTCATCTTTTTTATTCTATTCTGATACTCTTCCATTACAACTAACTATGCATCTAAATGTACACATACACTTATGGTAAGTCAGGATAATAATTTCTATCTGGGCTGCTTCTGAGGGTAAAAATTTGTGTTTTATCATGTTTTAGCATTCCTTTAGTGATGAGGCTTTCACTGCTCCTAAAAGTGAATGGGCCAGGAGAAATCAGGGCTGATTATGCTTCATACCCCTCTCATCTGATAGTTTTATAGCTACCTTCAGGATGAAATGGGTAAGTTTACACCTTCTCTATGTGTGCATGGATGTGCTTATAGATGTACTCATGTATCATTCAAATGTAGACAGTGTTGGAATTACTTCAAGTTGTCTTAGAAATCTCAGAGCAATATAGTAGACTTTGTTTCTTTCTTTGTCTTTTGTTGTTGTTGTTGATTTTGTTTTTGTTTTTGTTTTTTTTTAAATTTTATTTGTTTTTCTGAGTGTGTGCAGCTGAGGTGTGGACTATAGTGATGTTGAGTAGAGGCATGAATATTTACATCCAAACAGAAAATGTCCAGAATTTCAAAGAGATGGAGGTCTTTTATGATAGCATTACAAACAGAGCAGGTAGCAGAAATCTTGTTTCAGTTGCCACACCTTGTAGTGCTGCTTTCACCTTGGATTCATTTCTAGCAGTTGGCTGCACCTGCACTCACCCCAAGGGGCTGATCCCATGCCAAGCAGTGCAGAATGGCTCATGTGCAGGACATCACTCACGGCTACCAGACCAGACTTACCATGCTACATAGCGTAGAGTTCTGGCTCTCTGTAATGCCTGCGTCACCCTAAGACAAAGGAATCATTTTTTGTGTGCTTTCTCAGGTCAGGGTATTGGAAATACAGTGTACTGCAGTCCTCAGCATGAAAATTTTAAAGCATGAAAGGGAGTGTGAGGTTGGCCTCTCCTTAAGAGGGTCCTGAGGGCAGGCAGGAGTATTTGCAGGCAGACTACCTGTGGAAAGAGTGTTAGAGGACTGTGCAGGGCAAAGAAAACAAATCTGATATAGTCATGTATTTAAAATGATCCCAGGACAAAGCTCTGCTCAGAACCATACACAGGTTTTCTTTTGGAAGCAATGGGCTTAGAGAGATTTGTGTGACAATAAAAATTAGGGAAGGAGGATATGAAGAGTAAACTCAGCAACAAAGCTATTTAGCTTACATAAAGGTGTTTGTTGAGTATGGTTTAAGGCATTATTCTTCACTCCTTATCTCATAAAATTGTATTCCATAGTTTTCTCATTTGTAGATTGGTTGCAAAGCATAGTTTCCCAAATATCAAATTGTTTTACCATGCAGATAAAGCAACAATGTATTTTGTCCTGGCTATCTCTGAGTAGTGGTATTTAATGATCTGACAGCCTTGTTCAAAAGAAGAATCCATTACTTTAACAGCAGATACAGAATTCCAGAGAAAAATAATATTTTAAACAAAAAGTGATGTATGTGTGGGTGTGCCTCATTCAGCATTTATAACTCTTTATGGCAACTCAAACAATTTAAGAGATACTTCTTCCAACTCCAGTATGTCAGCCTGGTTCTTTTGAAGAATGTGCATTCTCTGCAGAAAAAGCAGCCATTAATCCCACCATAATTCTTGCATTTTTATGTATTTTGCATACAACTCCTGCACAGATATAAAATAAGTTTGTGAGGGTGGTATTAGGAAGAATTAGGTTGATAATTTCATTATTGTCCCTTGCAAATCTTTAGCTGTCTACTTTTGTATGCTTGATCTTCAATCATTCATTTGCTTTCTACTTGTGATGCAATTTAATACAGCAGAACTTTATTGGGACAGTTTAAATGTTATATGTATATATTATATGTATATATTATGTATATATATAGAAACTAATTTGTTTTTATTACTTACAAAAAGGCATTTATGCTGAGATGTTGGGTTTCTTGTTGAGATTGAGTGTGGGGAAAGATACCTTAAACATGTGTTTTCTATTTCATTATAAGAATCATACCAAGGGCAAAGTGAGTCTTCTGTTAGAATATTTCTGACTGTGTATTTGCACACTTCACACTCATCTCTTCTGCACAGTGTCTAAAGAAACTCTCTGCAACCAAAGTTATCAGATAAAAAAGATGAAAATAAAAAAGGTAAAAGATGGCAAAAGTCATTCCTATGGGAACCAGTTTTCCAAGCTCCATGGATTCTTCCAGTTCATCAGATATACCTGAGGTAAAGGGCAATGTCCTGCATCAGTTTGTCTGTCCAGTATCACTCCAGGTCAGATGAAAACTTCCTAGTCTGAAGTAGAATGAAAATTGGATGTAGACTTGGGAGGATGTAGACGTACATTCCTCAACAATGAAAAGTGCACTCACTGATATCAGTTAAAGGCTTTCTTAGAAAAGAAAGAAAGAATAAGACCTGTGATTTACTCTAAAAATATTTAATTTTTTTAGACTAATACAATCATTCAGGTTGGAAAATATGGAGTCCAAACATCACCATGGCAACTAGTCCGTAGCACTAAGTACCACATCCTGGGGTTTCTTGAACACTTCCATGGATGGTGATTCCACCACTTCCCTGCACAGCCCATTCCAATACCTAACCACCCTCTTGTGTCAGACACGGGGCTAGCTAAAGCCCCGTGGCGGATGGAGGCTTAGAGATAAGAAAATGCCAAGTCATGGGAACTAAGTCAGAAGTCTTCACCCAGGTCCTTCAGGCCTGCTTATCTTTCCGTGACCCCATAGGCTACTTTCCCTAACCCTTACCATTTGTCAGTTCCCAAGCCCCCCTAACCCTATATAAGGGGCTACTTTAGCCCACTCTGGCAGAAGAGCTGTCCTTGGAACCCTTCACGGACCCTTCAATAAAAACCACCGTGGAACCAACCGAAGCTGCCTTCTCATCTCTCTCGCCGTCTGCTGCCTGAAGCCACTGCCAAGCCAAGGCGCCTTTAGCAAGCTAAGAGCTGAAACTATAAAAGAGCTGAGATCACTGAGCTGAGAATCACTGAGCTTGCTAAGGCAGCCACGGCTGCAGCACCTTGGGTTTTCGGACACCCAGCTCCCAAAAGGCTGGAGGATCCGGCCCGAGCCTGCCTGCTCCCTGGGGCACCCTGACCCTCCAGGAGCCCAGCTATCCAGCTAGAAGCAGCCCCCGTGGCTGATACTCAACAATGTGTTGTGCCTAATTTTTGGTATCCTTGTCTGGAATGGTGAGTTCTGGTGCTTGGTTTAACAAACCACATCTTTCTCATTAACCTGGCCTGAAATTATGAAATCAATTTGTCAAGCTCTTTCTTGGTCCTTCTACAAATCTGTGCTAAGATCCTTGATCTTTCGACACTGTACACATACTGTGCTACCTGAACGTGTGCAGCAGCAGCATATGGTACAGTAGGTTATAACTCTTTTACCATCTGTTCTAGCTGAACCCTAACCTCAATAATCCCATATCAGCTTTTCCTGTTAACTGCCACAGCTCTTAGATCTTGGCTTCTACTTGCTCTCTTAAAATTCAATTGCAGCAAAAGGCAGGGCCAGATCATAGACTGCTCTTCAGAAGCTTCCACTGCTCCCCAGGTGACTTCATTTGGTCAGGGTCTCAAACAAATTATGCCTGCAGAGCTACAGGCCACCCTTTTCTTTTCAGTGAAAAAGATAAATCAGTAACCGGAACATTGTTCATTCTGAATAATATGGCTCAGGATGCTGCTGTGTCCTTTACACACTCATTTCCAAAGCACTTTGTTTCTGTTATGCTCTCATTTAGAAAAGGGCATCCCCTTCAGTGGAACTATAGGGGATTCTGCACCTCCCAGGAGCAAACTCCAGGGCTGTCCCTGTCCAGCCACCTCCCACTATGGCCCAGTTCAGTTTTTGCACACACAGCACCATCACTATAACCCCTCCCTGCCTTCCTACTCTGTGCTCCCATAATACCCAAACAGTAGCACCATAGTGAACAAAAATGTCAATTTTATTGCAATAAATCTAAGTTCTATCCAAAGTTCAGGAAACTGGACAGATTCTGTAAACTGAGAGAAGACATTTGAAACTTTTATTACTATTAGGGTTTGTTGGGTTTGAGTTTCGTTTGAGCTGTAGGGTTTTTGTTTTGTTTTGGTGTTTTATTGTTTTGTTTTCTTTTACTTTTAAGACTCCCATCTCATGTCATCAAGTTCTATTTCATACAGACGTTGGAATTTGAAAGTAAGCTCTAATTCCAGCTAGAACAGCTCATCTGGTGGACTGCCTTCAAATTTAAAGTCTGCTTCATTTACAAAAAACTTCAAAAATAGCACCGTAGTAATTGAAATCCATGAAAGACTGTGGCTTTGGTATAATTTAAACATACCCATGGAAAACTACTACATACACACAGACATATGGAAAACCAAAATATATTTTAATATATACTAATCACAGCCACAAGAATACACCCCTCTATTTTTTACTATAGTACTTGACTATAGCAGTTCTTATGGATGATGAAATTGAAGAAAGAATCACATATGATTATCACCATTTACTATTTTACAATATCCATATTCAACTCAAACCAGTAAATCATAACAGCTCAGTAAACTTGTCTGACTCATTATCAACTGAACCAGACCGTAATGCCTACACAATGAAAACTACATTTGTAAAGGAATACTTTTGTAAAATTATTCAATTTTTATAATCAGTATCATGCCTTCTCATTAAAAGTATTTGTATCTTCTCCATTTTGAAATACCACATCTTGTGTACATTGATTCCTTGTGGATTCCTGTCTAGAATCTGAACAAAAGGGGAATTTGATTTTTTGAATGTGTGAAGAAATCAGTTTCGTGAGATATAATTTTGCTTTTTCACACATGAGCAGTTGAAATATGTTATTCGATGTTATCTTGAGGCACAAACATAAGGCATGGAGGTTAGAGAAGAAAAACCTACATACTAGTCTGTTACCTCAAATGTCTTCCCAAACATGCAGTGAAGAACACCATGGAATCTATGGCTTAATTGAGGAATATCGGCTTTAATTGTAATCTGGGTCCTATTGCACAGATGGCATCCAGTGCCCACACAAACACACAGAGCCCCTAAATAGAGAATTCCACACGTGTTTTCCAAGCACACCAATGGATCTATATCCTACAGCTCTGCTTGGGGGAAGGGAGTAGCACTTTGTGCCTCTTGGAGTTTATGCTAAAACAGCCTCTTCCTCCACCCCCCCACCATGCAAGGGAAATAAGAGCTGTAATGGTTAACAACTGGACTTCACTCTTCTCCTCCAAATACAGGAGGAGGTGGGTCTGCCCTCCCCCACCAATTCTTCTTTGCATTCAAAATATTTCCACCTCTGCGTAAAAATGACTTTTTTATTATGCAGTTTCACAGACTGTCCTAGGTGGCACCCCAGGAGCATAATCCTGATCCACAGAACAAAACCATCTAATTACCCCAGCTGCATAATTCATTGGCCCATGCACAGGAGCTGGCCAGCCCCTGATCTTATCTGACCCACTCCGGGGGAATCTCTGCCAGGGAGAGGCACCGGGCAGGGCCCAGCCCTCCTTGAGTGCCCCGGGGTGGCCAAGGGCAAGGAGGACAAAGGAGAGGAGCCCTCCTGCAGCCCGGGCCTTGGGCTCTCCAGGCAGGCAGCCCTGCCTCTGGCTGCAGGTGAGCCAGGGAAGGAGAGGTTTCTTGCAGCCACAGCCACACTGCAATGAGCCAACACCTAACTCAACTGCAAGGAAAACACTCCAACTGGAAATACTCAGAGGATTCCCTACTATGGGCTTGCTTCAATCTCATTCAGAGGCAAGACTGTAATTTCAAAATCAGACATTGCTCAGATGACAGGAACAAAACACAGTTATGGAGTACTCCTTCCTTTGCATCTATTTTTTTTCTATCATGCTGATGAAAAGCTCTCAGTATTCTGGCAAACTTCCCAACAGAAACTTTTCAGACACTGTCTTTAGAGAATTGCAGCAGATCCTTTTATTATCACTTGTTTGTTTTAATTTACCAGAGTTGCTCTCAAGTTCCATCTAACCTTTGAAAAACAGCATCCTGTTTGTTTTCAGGATCAGGTATTTGCCATTCGCCGAATCACAAATGAAGATGAGCCCTGGACCACTCTCGGTGCCAGCTGGCAAACACCTTCTGGTCTCAGGTGAATTTCAAATGTAAAATATTGATATTTAAAAGAACTGTGAGCTGGGTTCTAGTGTGTAATATTTTACCTTATAATAAAGACTAAGCTGGAAAACATTTCAATCCTCAACAACGTTTTCATCCTGCATTATAACACACGTGAGTGGCAGAGAGACTTGTCAGCCCAGTGGTTAAGGCACTATTCATCTTTCATCTCCTGGATCTGGGCTGCAACCACTCAGCAATAGACTCACTTTCTCACTGGAAATGTCATCTCGGAGCTGAGAAACCTTCTTGACAAATATGTTTTTGAAACAGATGTATTTTTGCTAAACATTTTATCTTTGACAAAAATATATTTTGACAGAGGAAGTTTCATAGTAATTTTTTTTTTTTTTCACCAGCTCTAATAACAACTTAGACTTTTAGGACGTGGATGGGGAAAGCTGAAGGAGGTAAGGCTGGAGCAATGACCACTGCTGTCACCACCCCATGGAAATCCAGGGGATTTCTAGGTGATTATTTAGTGCTCTGCCCCAGTTTCCCACTGTTCAGCCCCAAACACGGAGCTGCAGGCTGCTGCTGTGGCATCCAGAGCAGGGCTAGGAATGGGACACAACTCATCCTCCTCCTCCTCCTCCTCCTCCTCCTCTTCCTCCTCGTCTGAGCTACTTCATACTTAGGTAGTAATTAACAACATAAATGTTTAGAATAAACAGTAAGGACAGGGCATTTGAAAGAAGAGTTAACAGATGTCCTTAGCTTTGCTGCTGGCCTAATAACGTCTCTGCAGTAATTTATGTGATGTGGAGTTTATTTAGCTGCTGCAAACATGCAGGGTTATAATAATCATAAGTAGGTTGCATGAAGCACAATACGACTTGGGTGTGTAACAAACACAGTGTTAAAAATAATCCCAGAAACTGTATGCCTCCAAGATATTAGATGTGCAGTATCCTCTACAGCCTGATTGTCAAAGGCTAGCCAGAAAGCACCTTTCAGACTTAAAAAAAAGTATTAAAAGAAATATAAAACCCAAGACTTCTTTTACAGATAATTTTGCCTACAGTTTGGGATAGCAAGCATTAAATTCAAACATCAAATCCTGGCATACTTCAGTAAGCTATCAGCACAGCAGTGCTGCCTTTTTTTCCTTTGAAAAATGAAAGAATTAAATTCAAAACAAACAACTTCAATTTAACACCAAACTACAGGATAACCAATCTTAAAAATGTCAAATTGTAATGGATCTTAATACCCATATAAAACACAAAAATAGTGGCATTGTTCCTTGGTAATGCATAGCAACCTTACAGAATTTCAGTGAAGGAGAAAGAAGGGAAAAACACCTTATTACTTCTAACTCCTGCGAGCCATTTTGGTCTCCAAAGGTTTTAGAGCGCCCGGGGCCATGTGTCTGCAGTGTTTCGGGAAATGACTTGCCTTCGCACGAAACACTGCTATGTTCTGCAGCACTGCTGCCCCCCAGCATCCCCGCTCCGTTTCTAGTTAACTCTTCCTTACCTGTAGCAGCCTTTCCCCCCCACTCTTCTTTTTTTTTTGCACCAAGATTCCAGAAAGGTTCTGCTAAAAAAAAAAAATACCCCCCTCCAAAAAAAAAAAAATTCCCATCTGCTTTTTCTGACAAAGAAACAGGGCCAGAATTTAACTCCATAAACCTTTGAAAGGAAAAGGAAATAAATTTGAAATTAAAATATCTGGCGACACAACTAGTTTAGCTTTGAAGCTTGATACTGCTCTAATGTTTGTGTTTTGCCTCGGTTAACAAACAACAGTTAGAAAACAAAAAAATCATCAACACCCCCCAAGAATGCAACAGCTCTACTAAAATCCTTCAATTATCACTGTATTTAGGTTTTTAATTACACTCCCAGCACCACACTGCAAGTCCCTGGGTAAGGCCTCAGAACTATTCACCAATTTGTCCTAGCAGCAGTGGATTAAAAGTAGCAGGAAATAACCCATCCAGCATAGAGGGGCAGAGAAAGATTAAATCCTCCATGCAATGAACTGAACTCAGCACAGGCGTTTGGGGCTTCCCTCTGTTTTCTGTAAAGATACATGGCTGCACACAAAGCTGTTCTGCTGGATGGCTTTTTTTAAAATCTCCAGGAAATTCTTTGCCAAGGTCACTGCTGATTGACTCAAAATATGACAGTGTACGAGGCTACTAAAATATTCTGCTCTTCTCAGAGGTTGAGTAAGCAGCTCTAACTAAGAGGAAAATCAATATAATACTTCACAGTGAGGAAGAAAACGGAAAATAGTTTAGCAGTTAAGTGGTTAATGCAATTCCTAAGTGTTCAGCAATCATTGCAATTTAGTGCCATTTCGATTATTACACAATAAACAGACCATGTTGTCTGGAAGCAAATTTTTATGAGTGTAGCTGAAGGGGTTGCAACTTATTTAGCTGCTGAAACTCTAAGGGAAAGAACATTTCTGAATGCTAACACTACAGATCAGAAATATACAGGTACACTGGAAAGGTTATTTTTAGGTCACTACTATGGTAACTAACCACACTGACCTTTAAAATTAGTATGCAGTTCAAGAAAAATGAAGTTCAGTAAAATGTTCTTTAAACAGTGTAATTTTAATAAACAATATTGTACATCCTTACAGCAGAATTCTGTCACTTTTTACAGCTATTAATTTTACTTTTATATCATAATATAATGCACAAAAATATCATGGTGCAGAACCGACTAGGAAAAAAATGTAAACATCCAGAAAACTGATTAAACTATCATTAATTTATGTTGAAATAAATAAATAAATAAAAAGAACAGCTATATTCATTTCTGTAGAATAAAATAAAACTGCTAGCTAGAGAAGAGCCATTTTTCATATAATGTAATGTCTTTGAAATAGTCAGAATAGGCATAGTTAAAATCATCTTACTTCATCTCATTTTGAAATACAAAATTTTAAGCGGATTTCAAAAGCAAACCCAGTTCTGTAATTTATAAATTCGAAGAAACAGGCAAGAATTATATTTGGGGCAGCATAAGACTGAGGGTGTGTGGTTGATGGCAGCAGGGACTCAATAAAGGAAACAGTATTTTGAACAAAAAGTGCTCTTGAATCCAATGCACTAAGAGAAAATATCAGTTACAATCATGGCTTTAATAAATAATATCTAATGTGCCAGTTCTTCAGATAGGAAATGGAAATCAAACTTTGGCCATAAAGGTGTGCTGGCTGTCCAAGAAACCACCAGCAGCACCACCCAGAACACACTAACAAGCAGTTAATGCTGGCACTTGGAAAGAGCCAATTTACCCCAGCAACCCACAATCATCAAAAAAAGAATACAACTCCTCTGATTTTATTTTCTCAGCCATGTTGGAGACAGCTTATAACGTTATGCCAAATGGCTGATAATAAATCAGATACATAATCAAAAGTTCTTTTATAAGCACACATATACATCTACATGTACAGGGAGAGAGATGCACAAACATTTTGGTCTAGGCCATACTGTAGACCTTTTTCAAAATGTGGCTCTTCCTGAAGAATACATAAAAATTAATTTTCAAGAGGGAAGATTGTATCTGCATTTTTCAAGCCTCAATATGTGAGTAACATTGCTCTTGAAGTGCCATTTAAATTCCTGGATCACAACTGCTATGAAAAAAGAAAAAAAAACTCAACAACTAGTGGGATTCTGTACAGTGATCCTGTGTTTCCTGAATTTCATACCAACATCAAACCTACACCCCTGTTGGTGTCAGGCAGGAGAGATGGATGCTGCTCAGCTGGTAACTGTGCTCACCTCCTGGAAATGAGCCCTCCTACCATATTCAGTGCACAGAGAGGCAGCAAGGGACAGGCACAGCTTCCAATGGAACACCAGCAGCAACGAAACAGAAACAGTCAAGACAAGCCCCAAAGCAGGGATGATGAGCTGTGCTCTGTCCTGCTGGCCCTCCCTGGGCTGCCAGGGCAGCCATGGCAGTGAGGGTCCTCATGGCAAGGGGAGGGACCTGTGCTGGGGACAGTGACACAGCCAGGGACAGCCAGGAACAGCCAGGGACAGCCAGGGACAGCCAGGAACAGTGACACAGCCAAGGACAGCCAGGAACAGCCAGGGACAGCCAGGAACAGTGACACAGCCAGGGACAGTGACACAGCCAGGGACAGCCAGGAACAGCCAGGGACAGCCAGGGACAGCCAGGAACAGTGACACAGCCAGGAACAGTGACACAGCCAGGGACAGTGACACAGCCAGGGACAGCCAGGAACAGCCAGGGACAGCCAGGAACAGTGACACAGCCAGGGACAGTGACACAGCCAGGAACAGCCAGGGACAGCCAGGAACAGTGACACAGCCAGGAACAATGACACAGCCAGGGACAGTGACACAGCCAGGGACAGCCAGGAACAGCCAGGGACAGCCAGGGAC
>JAYDZK010000001.1:61627423-61690316 GCA_034509185.1 Euphonia xanthogaster | reverse complement strand
AGCAAGCTAAGAGCTGAAACTATAAAAGAGCTGAGATCACTAAGAGCTGAGAATCACTGAGCTTGCTAAGGTAGCTATGGCTGCAGCATCTTTGGATTCGGACACCCAGCCCCCGAAAGGCTGGAGTATCCGGCCCGAGCCCGCCTGCTCCCTGGGACACCCTGACCCTGCAGGAACCCAGCTATCTGGCTAGAAGCAGCCCCCGTGGCTTGGTATTTACACCCTCTCAATGAAGAAATTCTTTCTAGTATCCAACTTGAACCTCCTCTGGTAAGCTTAAGACTATATCCTCTTCTCCTATCTTTGGTTTCCTGGGAGAAGAGACCAACCTCCACCTGTCTACACCCTCCTTTCAGGGAGCTGTAGAGAGCAATAAGGTCTCCCCTGAGTCTCCTCCTTTCCAGGCTCAACAGACCCAGCTCCCTCAGCTGCTCCTCATAGGACTTACTCTATAAACCCTTTTCTAGACAAGCTCCTGCACCTCAAGGTCTTTTTTGAGTTGAGAAGCCCAGAACTGCACACATTACAATACTCAGGACATGACCAGTGCTGAGTGCAGAGGAACAATCACTTCCCTGGTCATGCTAGCCACATTATTTTTTACACAGTTCAGGATTTCTTTGGGGTTCTTAGCCACCTGGTCACACTGCTGGCTCATAACCAGATTAGATGCCAGCTCTATCTAATATGGTATCTATTTTATTTTTAATATTTAAATATTTATAATGAATTTGATTATTCATGAAAAATTACTGAAAAATTAGAAAAAGTAATAGTTTTATCAGACTACAGGAAAGTATCAGAAAGGTTGGAAAGTGTTGTTAATTTCAACATAGCACAGTCAAAAATATTCTATCCTAAGAGAAAAAAAAAAAACTGGATTTTATTTTTCTTCTTCTGCACACTTCTTTTCCATTAATTTTCTTCTCACTGAGAGCCATCTTTTCTTCTTCCTCAGAGAAACTTCTTGGTCTTACTTCCTGCTAGCTATAGAAGTTAAAAGTAATGACCACTTTAAAGTTTTATATATTGGTTTCAAGCTCAACAGATCCAATAAATTAATGAGTACTATGGATCTCCTCTCTTTGACTTACTGCTTAGGGCCATCTTCAGACAAAAAAAAGATTTTGCTTCCTAACTGGAAAGATTCTTTTAAAACCAAAAAGAATAGAAAGATGATAAGCATTTCTGAACCTTTCAAGTAAATGACAAAACTTTTCAATTGACATCAGCAAAGGCCAGGTTCACCCTCCATTCTTTGTGAGGTTTGAACAAAGCATGACGATAACAAGCTACAGGAAACAAGCCTGGGCTGTCTTCTTGCTTCTATTTGTTGCCCATACATTCCCATGTCCCACTTGGGAAATTTCAACTATAACTGCTATGCTTTCTTATCCATAAAATATCTGTAGTGATAGTACTGACTCAGCAGTGCTTTAACACTTATGAATGTCTCTTTCCCACTGACTGAGAATTTTTATAGGTTCTTCATTGTGACTGGGAATTTGAGCAGATGTGCAGAAAGAAAAATACATCATTGCTACATTCGGAGGGATTTTTCACATCACTGTATTCTAAATTGTTTAACTAGGTGGCTTTTTATTTTTCTTAGGAAATAAAAAGAGAAAAGACACTATGAAGTGTAAGCATAGAAAATCTGTTATACCTGTACTGATATATCTATCTATTCTTTCAGCCTGTAAAACTGGAGTCTTATATATATATATATATATATATATATATATTTCCTTTCAAGGGAATTGTTGAGGTTCTACACCCAAGACATAAGATAAATAAAGCAGGGTGAAAGTCATCTTTGGACTAAATATGCCATGATCTCTGGAGAGTTACATCTGTCCTTATCAGAAGGTTTAAACACAAAAGGAAATTATAATTAAAGAACTGTAAATATACATAGCACTTTAGTCACAAGTAGTAAGTCAAGGTTACCTTCTCCAGTCAACCTTTCACATATCAGGAGACTTACTTGCAAAAGTGAGTTTCCCCTTTTAGATGACTAAAGGCAGCACAAAATTATCCATTTCCACTGTTCAGTCCTTCTCCTAACTTCCTTTACAATCAACTCTGCTTAGTGAAAAAAAAGAATTTTTTAAAAGGTTTCAAACATTTAGAAGATAAAGAGAGATGCACTGCATTTGGATATATAGAATCATGTCAAGTTTTACATGTTTCTGAGAAGTGCATCATTGAAACTGAAGTGGGACTCAATGATGCCTGGAAAAAAAACTATAGATTTGTTATAGCAAGGTTATAAAAATAGAATGGGAAATCTATTTGTCTATAGCATATTCAATAAAGCCGTAAAATTAAAAGTTGAATTAAAATTAAAATTTTGAAGTACTATAGACTGAAATGTCAAAGCAGCATGTCAATTTTTAAGTACGTTCAGTAGAGTGTTTAGTTTATTAACATGTTTGCAGAGGTTTTCCATCATTAACTGTGGCATAGTCAGTAATCTCTTCTCACCTATTTCATATGTATATTCTTTGTATATAGCTATCTACAATAGCCTATCACTATTTTAATCTATCTGAATACATAGCACTGAATGCCCAAATCTTCCATTAGACGTACCTGAGCAGCTCCCTTAAGCTGATAAGAGTGAAGCATGAAAGTGTTTGAGGGCTCTGGTCAAGCCTAAAGGCTCTTCCTTGAAATTCTTATAGAAGATTAAGATTAAAACTCTTGAACTCAATGAGACTTCTGTAGTGTATCAAAATGATCATGTGATGCTAGACTTGACAAGTCTTTTTATTTCATCAGAATTCCTATAGTCAGCATTTGCTAATGCTCATGAGGGTTAAACAGAATTTTAAGTAGTTTGTTGTCACCCCTCATACTGCAAGTGTTAACCAGCTGTAAGTTTAAAAAAAATATATATATAGTGGGAGTTAGCTGCTTCTTCCAGAAAGAAAAGGATAAACATGAAAATCTAATCCCATGTGTTCTGAAATATATGTCTTTGTGCATGTGGTGACTGCTGCAGAAGAGGAGTTACTGTATGTTTTTTATTTGTTATCAAATCACTGCGATTGGGAGAAAGGACGGAATACAGCTATTTTTACTCTTGTTTTCCACTGAAGTTGTCCTTCACTTACACCCCCTCATCACACCCACAACACACATTCATTATATCATGCTTCATTGTTTAGTCATTCATTTAACAAAGGTTTAAGTCAAGAAGTCTAATTTACCAGTTGTGTAGGATTCTCTTCCTCCACCTTTCTTCTTTAAAGTAGGATTTGATACTTCTTGTGCAGTGGTGTGAAGGCAAAAATTGAAGTGTTTTTTTATGTATTTCTTTACGCTCTCCTTTAACATCAAGATTTAATTTTTTTTTTAATAATTAGAAAAATAATCCTTTAAAAGGATCTATGGTAGAATAGTGTTACCTCTTTTCCTGTGGAAGCAAACCAAATTGTGGTACATAAGAATTATTTTCAGTTTCATTGGTCCAGAAGTATCTAAAGGACTGTAGTCAGATTAATACGAAATAAAAAATGTGAAGTAGGTAACAAATAGAAGGATAATAAATCTCAACATAATCTTAAAAGTCAAAATCTTGTATATGTATATGCTCTGTACTTCTTGAGGGATTTTAGTTGTGAGGTTTTTGTTTTCTTAGGTTGCAGGGAAAAGAAATAATGTATAAATATATGGGAATAAAGATAAAACATTCTGGTCTTGAAAGTTTCAAGAAAAAGTAAAAAGAGCAAGTTTATTAGAAAAGTGGATAGAAGAAAAACTGTTTAAAATTTCCCACAGCATTTTGTAAACTTTGCTCTGGTGCTCTTGCTTTCAATTTATCATCTAAACTTTTTTTTTTTTCTCATATCCAGCTATTGAGAGAAAAAGATCACAGTAGTTCACTTAGCAGGTTTGTAAGGGTGTTTTTTCTTTCTGCAGGCTATCAACACCCCACTGTATTGTTCAGCATTTCAAACATAAATTTTGCTTCCTCTGCTGTTCTGTTACATTTCTCACATGTTCTCACTGATTTGCTCTTTCAAACTCTCAGTTCTCAAGAATTCTCAAGTATCTTGCTCAGAAATATGGGGCTGCACTAGACCTTTTCCACTGCTTAGGATGCGTAACTGAAGGCCTCCTAATTTATATGTCTAAAACTAAGTAGTGATCAGGGTTCTGTTGCCCAAAATTTTGCATGTTTCTATGTTTTTGCTTTTTCTTTTAATACTACTGAGTTGTGCAGTGAATGTAGCAAGTCATAAACAGAGTAGAACATTTTTACTGTTGCTTGTGAATAACTGTATCCTCTATCATATATTCACAGAGGAATAAATAAATTATTTACATGAGAAAAGTCCTGCAGTATGATTCATACATGTGTCATCTTGGACTGTGTCCCTGTGGAGCAGACTGGATCTGTCCACTTCACACGGTGTTGACCTGTGGCTTTCCTTAGAGCCCCATCTGGTACTCCTGTACAAGGCATTAGTAACAGCTCAGAATGTTTTTAACAGATCTGAAGGTGTTGCAAACCATCAAAGAGTGGTTTTATAGCATGAAACAAAGGATGCATGTTGAATTTCAGGTTGGGCATACCTGGTCCTCAAGAGTGCTAAGGCTTTTTAGGTTTTAGGATACCAGTGTAAGCCTGCTGGAGAAGTGCTGATAAAGGAACAGCACAGGACACCGCTGTGGTGACATTCATGTTAATTTTAGAAGGGGACCCTGACATGAACAGCCCTGTGTGCTTCCAAATTCATACTTATTGCTCAGTGAGTTCCTTGCCCTGCAACCCCCAAACACACACTTGAGTTTTTTTGAACCAATACTATTTTGCTCAGTCTCTCACAGAGTTGTGCAGGGATTGAGTCTTGCTGAGAGCTGGTTAGAATGCTGCAGACACTTCTGCAGTTGAGATGGCTAGTGCTCCAGTTTGCTCTCTAATCTCAATTATTTAACAGCACAGATATATTGTGTGTTTATTTCTTCTTATCTGTGCATTCTTATAGCAATGCTGAACAGTTGCATCACTATTTTTACGGCTTATCTAATCTCTGGCATTTAACTGACTTTTTTCTACATTCTGTATGTATCTATAAATACACACACATGTGAATCCAGATAAAACTGTTTTCAGTATTTTCAGATATCCTTCAGGAAATAAAATTAGCCTCATTCTCAGGATTTAGAACTATACCAGCATTTCTTTGCACTAGTTACTTGCTTTTTCCCCTTTCACATAAAATTTCCCCCATCAGCTCCAGAAACTTTTGAAGTACTTGCTTAACCCTGGAATATTTGTTTGGACTGCTTCCTGGCTTCAGTCATCAGGTTTTATAAACCATAAAGCAGCGACTTCATAAACCACAGAGCTAACTACAGTACTGGGTTTATCTTGGCGAAAAGAGCCTTAATGCTCTAACAATTTTTCCTTTATAAGCAATGTCCCTATTGCACTGTGGATGCCAAAAGTATCACATGCTTCTTTTTCTTAATCTCTTTAGTAGGCCCTAAATTTTAGTTGTGATTTATAGCCTCTCAGTAACTAGTTTCTAGTTTCATACTCAGCAGTATCATGGTCCTCAAGTTGCTGACCTGCTCAGCAAGCTGTTTAGGTGAAAATTGTGGCTCCTGGCTGGTTTCCAAGCATGCCTGGACCTCTATTATTCTGGAATCCCTCTGCTCAGTTATTTCAAACCAAAGCAACTTTTCAAAAAAATTTAAATAATAACTACAAAGAAAAAGAAAAAAAAAATGAGCTAACTTAAGAAAATTTAAAAAACCCAACCTAGTGAACGGTTAAATATATTCACTAGGTTGGTTTTGGTGTTTGGTGCACTTGTAATCAAAGCATCCTCGGTATCCTTGTCTCATCAAAGTCAAAGCTGACTTGAAGAAAAACACGTGAATATTCTGTTTTTTGAAAAGCCAACTTTGCCATTTGTGGTTTTGACCTTTCTATTTTTAGGATTAATGTAACTTAGAAATAAAATAGTGATTTTCAAATAGTACCTTATAACTCCATTACAGGGAAAACAAACACTAAGGAAAAAAATGCCTTCTTCTCATTACTGCTTTTTGATATCCTTCACCTGATCAGGGCCTAAAGTTGAAATTTAAAACTGATTGCCCAGATGTGCTCAATTTAGCCTCCTCTCAAGAGATGGTATGTGTAAAAATGCTCTTTATTTACTGGATATCTACTTTACTGCTTCATTTTTTGAACATCTCTGCCCAGTTGGCTCTAGGAAAAACCTTCACCCAGGAGTTTTCGATTTCTCTGAAATGACCATGCAGGACCCTAACTTGACCCCAGATAGACACCTCTGTAGCATAGGTAGATGAAGTTATTTGACAGAAATCCTACCCCCTCAGTTTGCTAGAGCCTTAAAGCTATCTTTGAAAAATGTTGTTTCGTGAGAAAACACTGGTATGGATTTTGCATTCAAATGGCATTAAAAATGTCAGCATAGTAACTGAAAGTTCAAAAAAAATGCACAGTTTTAACTTTATTTTAATGGTTTATGCAAGTAGTTTACTCAATTAATAGCAACTAATCTGTGATTAATATTTACTGGCAGTAGTTGCAGCAACCTCAATGAAATTGCTTTGTCTACTACCAAATCAAGAAAACTTAGTGGCTTCTTACAAGGACACATTAGATAGCTTTTTGTGTGTAAGTCTTTACCTCCCTGAAGCCACAGTAACAGGCATTGCCTGCCTCTTGTGCCCATGACTCTTTACTGCAACACCATCTTTCCCATAGATTAGCAAACTGGACCAGTAAGGGGAAAGCTCAGCTTCTGGTTTGTTCTTGCCCGTCTCTCCCTCTATTTGTGTTTTGTTTTTTGGGGGTGCTGTCTGTATTTGGTTTTCTTGGTTGGTTTTATTTTTTTCCTTAACCCTGCCCTTTAAATCAAGTGATTTCTCTCCACTACACAAAGGACAAGTAACTACATTAAAAGACTTTTCATGCCAAACCAGTGCATAATTTAGGGTTTTTTTTATGAACTTGACTGAAGGAATCAGCGGTCACTAGAGATTATAGGGTTTTTAAACATCAAAAGCATGAACTCAAGAATTGCATGAATGACCCTTTTGTATGATACAGCTGTTTGAAGGTTTTCTTGTGGGTCATTGTTTAGTTTTCACCATGAGTAAGGAGACATTGCTTACTGTCCTGAAAAATAATAGTTGCAAATGCTAGCACATAAGCTGCAATATATGGTCAGGAGGTTCAGATAACTAAAATATTGTAAATATTGTAAGCTTCTGCTTTATATCTAAATATCAGCATGAATCTTGTTAGAGATTCAACCTGAACTGTTTTCCTAAAATTAGTCAAGCTAAATCTTTCATGTAAAAATAGGCTATGACTGTAGGGAGTTTACTTTTTTCCTTTGGAACAAGGCACAATGAAAATAGAATTTTTTTCTGTGAAATTGGTAAGTTATAATGACATGGTTAAGGCTGTGAGGTACGGCAAATCCTTGACTACGCTTTTTGGAGATTGGGATCGCATGTGGGGCAGCATCAGACTTTTGTATGGCGGTTTGCATTAGGTGAATGCTGCTCGAGGGCATGGCAGTGGAATTGGCTTCCACTGCTTACACAGTTACATAATGCACTTGGAATGGAAAAAGGGTGCTTCTCCGTTAGAGAATCAAGAAAGCTGTGTCCCTTACTGAACCCACTGTTTAATATGCAGGAGAGAGCATTGAGAGGAGGAAGGCAGGGAGAGAGCGAGCTGTAACATAGGGCTCTTACACAGCTTCATAGCAGTTTGGGCGTTTGTTATTTCATTGGGTTTTGTTAGTTAGTTTGGATTTTTTTCTCTTCCTATCTGTGCCTGAGCATACTAATTGCTTCTTTTGCTCTTCCTTGTTCTGTTAGTTCTTCAAATGCTGTACTGTGCATAATGCCTTACACTGAGGGGGAAAGTGTGAAGGTCAGCTGGTAGTATGGCATCTCTTTAGCGAGATGGTTTTACTCTCTAATATTCTTTACACACGGTCTTTTCACTTATAGCAGTGCTTTGTATTTAATTTTTTACTTGAATGGATGGTCTGTTTCCGAGGGACATTGTTTCTTTTTGGTGCTCTGTTAGGCAGTCTTTTTTTCTTTCTTCACTGTGTTTGTGTAGATCATGTGAATTATGGCCAGAAGCTTTCCTTGGAAACCTCGGCTTGAATTTATTTGAATGAGGGGCCCAGGTACTGTTCTGTAAGAATGCCTTTATGAAAGGCCCATTGTTGAAATTTTGGAACAGGGAAGAATGTATTAGTGCAGCCCTGAAAGTGACTGCAAAAATGATAGTATGACACTATGTACTTGTGTTTCCTTTACTCTTTCTCAGATGGGCTCTGTTGCCAGCCAGGAAAAAAAGAAATTTTCCAAATGCCAGGTCAATAAAATCAGCCTAGAATCAGACAGCCAAGCTAATATATGTTTTCTGGTGATACATACTTCGGGCTCGTAACCTAATTAAAATCTTTGTTGCTGTCTGAATTTGAAAATAAATCAAGCTCATTTGCTTGTATGTGAATAGCAAGAGTGGCAAATTCCCTTTTCCACAGTAAAAGATGAGTGTGAGAAATAATCATTAATAGGATCCAAGTTTATCTTTGTCATTGGGCTGACCTTTAATCCACTTAGAGTTGATGTTCCTGGTGTGCCTTGTAAAAGAATTTTAATTCACAAGACAGACATAAAACCTGATAGCTGTTGGGTATTGAAGAAGATCAAGCATTTGCACTTATTATTTTGATCTATTAGCTGTCAATGATATACAAGTGTCTTGAATAGATATAGGTGCCTTTTATAATAGTAGTTATAAAGAATGCTTGTAAATGTTCTGCCTATAAATAACCTGGTGTGGCACAGCTGCATCAAGGCAGTCTGATCTGGATGATACAAAATCATGAGTGTTTTGAAAGTGAACGCAAAACTTTAGAAAGCAAATTTTTACTTAGTTTCTTACAATTTATTTTGTTGATATGATATTAATATTGCCAAGTTTGAGATATAAGTTGTTTTCTCTTACTTTAACATTTGGTAATAGCCTAGTGTATTTTATAAGATTAAATCAAAACATATTGATTTAAAGTTCTAGGAATGAAGAATTTTAGTGTTGGTGAGTTTAGCATATTACATTTTTTTGCAGTGTGTCAGGATTAATAGGAACTCTATAACAACATGAATAATGACATCTGTGCACTATTCATTAAGAGTATTTAATAAATCAAAAATCCAGGTCAAACAGCAGAATTGCAAGTAATTTTAACTTTCAAATACTAAAAATTAGTGAAAAGAATATTAATGGTTAAAGCAAATTGCAGTGGCACATACAGTTACTCAGTACAAAGTACAACAGAAAAATCTGCCTTTGTAAAGACTCAAAATACTGGATTATTTTAGCATCAAAGGAAAGTTTTGGCATACATAATATGTAGTAGCTGAACTGCTGAGTAACTATTATAACTCTACTTGCCCTGAATTTTCAGTTCACAGTTTTGATCTTGAGATCAAAATGTTGATCTAATGTTTCTTCTCACGTGACGCAGTTTTCACATATATAGTAAAAAAGAGTGCAATTAATTTATTGTAAGTGTCTCTTGCTAAACAGACACTGACTGGGTGTTAGAAAGCCTCACAGCCAGCATCCTTTAGATGGTTTCTAGTTTTACAGCATGTTAATTACTTATTTTTATTATCAACTATCCATTACCTTTTTTTCCACTCTGCCTGTAACATTTGGATTTGGAATATGACTTGTTTTTGCAATAGCTAGCCTATGTAACAAAATACTCTGAACAGGTGTGTAATCATAAATATTTATGCTTTCCTTTATGCAGAAATACTTGTGTGTTAAAATTATGTAAGGGTTATTTACTGATTTTATATCAGAATATTAATAATTAAATGATTCATGAAACATATGCACATTTCTTAACACTGTAGTTTTATACCAATATATATCCCTCTGTACAACCATATTAGTAATAGGTAAATACTGTATTTTTAGTACAAAAGAAATGAATATGTCAACTCTGGACTGTATAATATTACTGTATCCACTTACCTTTCACCATAGATTTCATACACAGAGCTATACTAAGTATAACAAACTTTATTTTTACTGGTATTTTATTTTCTTAGCATAGATCTAATAACTGTTTTGATTGTGCTATACATATATATACACATATATATAATCAGTGAAATATTAGACACACATATGTATGAATAGGCAAAA
Organism: Euphonia xanthogaster; assembly: GCA_034509185.1. NCBI lineage: Eukaryota > Metazoa > Chordata > Aves > Passeriformes > Fringillidae > Euphonia > Euphonia xanthogaster. The sequence continues at coordinate 61,680,073 of JAYDZK010000001.1, read as the reverse complement.
CATTCCTTGTGTATATATAAAGATATAGGTATGGCTATGGAGATACATTCACATATACGCCTACACACACATGTGCATAAAGCAATGCATGTATTTAGTAGTTCTAAGAATAATCCTCATATCATCCCAAAACCACTTGTTTGTTTTTTTTTTTGTTGTTCTGAAAAGCCTTTATTTTTAAAAAGCCACTATGACAATGGCAAATGAGAAGGATATATTAAACAAGCAACGGAATGAAGGCTGGGACAGAGGGAGATGAAAAGGATTGTCAGTTATAACAGAAGATGTCTTTGGCAATTTAGAAACTGGACTTAGATCTTTATAGTTGAATAAAAAGTTTATCTCCACAATTTTGGTATTTATTTCCTTCACATACAAAATGAATTCACCAAAATTAATTCAGTTCAATGTATTGTAAATGTGAAATAAATAGATGGGGTTTTCAATTCATTCAATTAGAATAAATCTTGAGATGGGAGTGTTTTTTTGTGGAAGCTCGTTCATTTACTCTTCACCAAAAAAAAACAAACTTCAACCAACAAACAACAGTTTTCAGACAAAAATACCCTGTATTCAAATTGGTAAATATCCCTTGTTCAGCAATGGGAAACATGTCAATCATTAATAGAGACCAGCCCTGAAGTGCAGTACCATGGATGGCCCTTTGAGTTCACGAGTCAGGAGATGATTAGCTTTTAAGCAGAGACACAAACCCAAGGCAATGACCTTATCTACTACAGGAAAGTGATGATTTGTCTAAATCAGACCTTTATTTAGCTAGCTGTTGACAGCCGGCATTGGCTGCAGTGAGATGGACTGACTGGATCATCCAGAAGCTCTGCCTGAGGTTACAGGGGAACATGGATAAGCACTGTGTTCCTGAGGAATATATTCAAAGCAAGATTTGGTACCTGTGTAGCAAAAAAAATAATTGAAGTGTTGTGTTTTGAGAGGAAATATACATGGTACCCAAACCAAAAATAATCTCACATTTTTTTCTGATCTAGCTTGTTTTTTTTCCTAATTTTTTACTGTAACCTCTTTTTAATATCAATGAAAGCATCAAGGTCTCATTTGGTGCCAAATGGTTTTAAGTCCTCCTAGTATTATCTGTGTCTAGAATGTGATTTGCATAGATGGGCCCAAACCTTGTCTAGGCAGGAAAGCCTTTCCTATAATTCAAGACTGATATAACAATGATCTTTACATTCCCCTAGCCTTTAGTAGTTTGGAATCCGTGCTGCTTTCTGACAGCTATCTTCTCTTCAGTGCTATAGTTTTAGCATGTCTTTTGTGACATAGTTCTATTATCATTTTTCCCACTTATTTCAGCTCATCTGTTTTTATAATCCTTCAAGCCCTGTTTGAGGTCCAAATTTATTTTGGAAATATGACAATACTTTGTTTTGATATTTTTTCCTCAAGACTGATTTTGTTATCGTATTCAATTTTTTTGTAAAACCATATTGATTTGGGCAGGGGTTGTTTATTGGTTGGTTGTTGGGGTCTTTCTTTCCAAATAATACAGTATAGCACACTTGAAAGTAAATAGTATTAACACAATATAACGTTTCATGATAGTTTGCAAAAGGATTATTTAAAGCTTATTTACAAACAGTTTGTTGGGTCCATGGCATGTACTCAGTACATGAACAGAATTGTAAGTTTTACCTATGCAATAGATGCACAAATGTTTTATTATTTTGTCACCATAAATGTATTGTATCCTCTAAACTGAATTGGTCTTTTCTAGTGTATAGTCTCATTGGTGCAAGAATTTATAGTTTTTTGTTAGTGTTAGGTAAACATTTTAATTTTTTAATCAATATTATTATGCATTAAGGAATTCTTACTACTTTTTCTCAGAAACAACATCAAGATATGAAAGAACTTGATCAGTTAGCATGCAAGATCAGGAGAGTAGAAAGAGTCTGTTCAGACATATAGATTTAATTATTTAAATACTTAAATAATAAATACGTATGGTCGTTTAATAATAAATAATTCTAAAATATTCAATAAGCAATATATTACTATTAGTTTTTCATTCTAGATACTTTCTTAGTCTTCATCACCACAATATATAATCACCTAATTTATCTCTAATTTATTTCCCACATATGGTGTCACCAGGGTAAAGCAAATTAATCTTGGTTATTTAATGTAATTTTGCAGTCTTAATTTCTTTCTATTGAGCCTGTATGATATATATATAAGGACAGTGAATTACTGTGTTTCTGGGTTATTGTTCTGCCTGCTCCTTTACTATCTTCTTAGAGAAAAAGTAGAATTGTGTAATATTTCAAATCTAAAAAAAAGTTTTATTTTTATTAGTAATGTTTTGTACCCTGTCTGTTTGAATCTACTGATAAAATATTCATTTTTTGTCATTCCTATTTCTGTTTGTCCATGTATCACATTGGCATTATCTTTAGGGCATCTGTAAGCAACTATTTTATTTTAAATTCTTCATATTTTTATTTTAGTAGAATCTCTGGCCAAATGACTACCACAGGCTATCCTTACAGAATTTTTTTTTAGCACTCATACATAATCCTGGACAGTGAGCTCCTGGCAAAAACCAGAAACCACGTGAACCTAATGGAATCAGAGACAGCAAAGCATACTTTTGCACTTGTGTGTTTTCACATGCACAACCAGTGTTCATTGCTTTCTTGGAAGCCTCAAGTCAAAATAACTCAATATGCTAAGGAAAAGAACAAAAGAGAGCTGGTTGAATATAAATATGGCTTGTATCTAGAAAGCCTAAGAGGCTCACTTGTTCCTAGCTAATATAATAAATATGTTTTCTGAATGTCCAGGCTAGCTGTGTGCTTCCCAAACAATTATGCACATACCCCGGGACTGGAAGCAAGAGTATTTGTATGCATGCTGCTGTCTTGTTGGCAAGGCTGGACTCCTAAAATGTGTTCCTACCCAGTACATGATGAATTATTCTGCAGGCTAATTCTGTTGTTTATAGGTTGCTGTAGGCCACTCACGAGCATGGTCATTCAAATACAGAACACTTATAAATTCTGGCTTTAAAGAATACATATAAACTTCTTGCCATGCAACACTAGCTTGAATCACCCAACCTGAATAACAATGTTTGTTCCAGGTGTTGTGGAATAAGCTGGGTTTTTTTATGAAAGCAGTGGAGCGTTATTGTACCTGATTGTTCTTGTGGCCACTGATGTTCTTGAAATATTGTTTCCATAACCAAAGAAATTACGGCAATTTTTGGATCTAGGAAAATTCTTAAAATAAAACATAATTGTAGCTCAAAGAAATCACGTGTAGTGAAAATTGTGGTCTCTTGTTGTGGAAGGTGACAAAGTTTTGAACTGTTCATATCATCATAATTTAATGAACTTAGATCTTCAAAATTCTGGAAGATTTTTGTTTTTAATTTTAATTTTAAATGCTATAAATATATGGTCTTCAGTTCTAAAATATTGAGTGCTCAGTTTAGCCCACAGTGTTTACTTATGAGTAATAATGCCGTGGAAAGAATGAAAGGCCAGGAAAATCCTTCATTAAAGTAGGATGAAGATCGTGGCTATTACAGAGGGTTTTGCTTAATGTAGGAGTCCCTTTGCATGTGACTGTGATGCCTCTAAGAGCACTGAGATGCTGGGGTGTCTTGTGCCTGGGCAGGAGTGGGTGCTGTGAATTTAAAAAGGAATTGCTGCATGGAAGCCCAACACTTCAAGAGAAAATTTGAAGCATGTCAAAGCCTCTATTAATATGTTTGGATTTAGGCTTGATCTGTAAATGAATTGTGAAATAAATTTTATTCTAATATGGGTAAAATATTTTTGGTTTTTTTTTTTTTTTTTTGTCTGACATGGAGTCAGCTGTAATTCCAAAACCAACTTTAACCAATCTTTTCAGCCCATTATTTCTAGCCACCTTTCGAATGTCACGTATTTTCTACAGAGCAAGGAACACTTACACAGCAAGAATAGAGATGGAAGCAAATAAACAGGCCATCCAGAAAGTACCTATGCTGCTCTCCCAGCAGGATCTCAATAATGGTGTTTGAATGCAGTGATTGAAGTAGTGAGATCTCCTAGCAATGAACTCATATGCACTTAGTGATTCACTTTTAAAAATCCATTTGTAATAAATTATTTCATGACATTCCTTCAATTATTTATGATACCAAATGGTCATTCAACATTCTGACTCATGGCTTGATCCACTTACATAAACATAGCTATTCACTGCATGATTTTCAAGGGTGCTAGACATTCTTACTTTACTCAAGCCTGGTTTAAAATGTCATTCAAACTGCAAAGGGAGGCCAAAATTGATTAGCTGTTCTAAAATCTAAGCCATAACTTGTAATTTTGGCATTGAAACCTTGCCTATATCATATATCTGTATGTATCTATATCATAGATCTGTCTGTATCTGAGTATACTGTGCTCAGAATAAGCTTGTTTAAAATAAGTACATAAATATTTTAATACACTTCTGAGGGTTTTTTTGTTTGTTTTCTAATTTTCATTAAACATAGATACTTGATTTAAATTCTGTACTATGACTTCAAATATAAAACAATGCATCAATGACAAACTCTGTACTGCTAGTCTAACTAGTGGGGCTGCGTGTAAGATATTTATCTCCTCTTGGGAATTAAGCTATGGAGAGCTACCAGGACAATCTTCTGTGGGGTAATAAACCCTCCAGTAAGCTGTAGTCTTTTTGGAGGAAATTGTGCATTCAGAATGGAAATGAACCTGCTTGCAAAACTCAAATGCATATTGGGATAGGCAGCTTTGAGATGAAGAAATCCTATTTTTCTGCTATGTAGAAAGCTAGCTGGTATCATTAGAGTCTTCAAATATGACATTGACAATTGAGATGAGCATCTGGTAGCATTTGATAATGGTCTACCACTGGAAATAAGGTAATAAATTTCCCTGTAATGGTTCACTGCCAACGGTGCTCATTTATGAGTGAAACAAGATGACCATTTATTTTCCCAGTAGGGCAATGTTGCAGATTTGTGTTCTGTTCCTTTTGCTGAAGATCTGAAAGGGCTTTTAAAGATATATTATTGCAAACTAAGTGCATTGCTTTCAAATGCTCTGTGTGACAATTCCTTGTTGTAATTATATTTTAATGCCTAACACTTTGCAGATATATTCATGCAGGAATATATCTGAATGTGCAGAATCCAGCTCTTTCCTCCTTACTACAAATACATGCTTCCTGCATTCAAAGAGTAAAAGCATACATTTTCTGTTGTAGACTGGAGGAAATTTGTAAATTGTGCTATTTTAACAATGCAAAAATCAGCTTAAAGCTGATTCATATGCACTTAAAACAGCCTTTGTTTCTGCCACCTCTGAAATAGAAAATGCTCTAGGGCCTGTATTCACACCCAAGCTTATACAAGGGAATTTTTCACACTTGCTGAAGTATGCACATTTAGGACGTATTCTTAATTACAAATCCAATTTTGTATTTTTGTTTTGCTTTCATCAGCTGGTGGTGTGTTTTTGGGTGTAGCAGAAATTCTGCACTGTTTGGGCAAATATCTAATGTCAGTGTAGGTTTAGATCCTGTGCCTTTAGACTTCTCACATAACTGCTGGAGAATACAGGCACACTTCTACCCTGCAGGAGTAGCTGGGTTAGCACTCAGATTCCTTGTGTTGTCATAAGATTATGACAGCTTTGTTAAAAGCTTTCTCCTCTTGTCTCATTGCTAGTGTGTCGAGAGGAGAAGTTAGGTAACTCCAGTTCTCTGTAAAAACATCTGTGCTGAAGCGCCAGCCAGGACTGAGACTGTGTGTCAAAAAAGACTAGCAAGTAGCACCCGTTTGTCAGTGTGGTAGTCTGGATTTGATGATTTGGAAGATCACTTCTACGGTGCTTTTCTTGTTAAGATGCTGAGCAGACATCTGGGGACGTTTTATGCTCACTGAGAGTGTAACGTACTTTGCTGAACAAAGTTACAGTGTATGCCTCTCCTGCTTTTTCAGCTAAAAAGATCTTTTTCTTTTTTTAAGCCTTTGTACCTGGGGAGGGTGAAGGGTGAAGGACAGTAAGCTTGTTCATGATAAATGAGTTGCTGCAGCAAAAGGCATTGTATTGCTTACTATGTGTACTTGTCGTTAAGGAGAAATACAGTTGTAACAGCATTTCAGTTTCTGCATTACATGCATTTAAGTGCCTGTCCACTAAGGACGCCTGCTTCCACTGATTCAAGTAGGAAAGTTGGCACATTATTCCCCAGTGCACTAAACTCTATGTTGGCTTCTATTAAATGCTGCCAGACAGGCAGAACAATATTTGAAACAAGACTGTTTGAACTGAAATGTAATTGGACTCATTTAAAGTCTTATTACAATGAAATCTGACTTCCTCCTTGTAATTTGACTTGTAGAAAGCTCTCAAAAAACATTACCTTTTGCCACAGGCTGTAAATTTAAATTCTGCACTAGGTAAGCATAATGAGAAAGGAAAGTTCTGACATGGCTGGAGATCATATCAGGTCTGGCTTGATTAATTATTTCCACATGATCAATCAGCACCTTATTTAGATAACTGGAGGCACTCACTAGTTAATTTGTGAGAGTAGAACAATGGGGGTAAGAATTTATATGGTCAGTCAATACTCCAATTAGAGTTAAAAAGTCAAATAAAGGCTTGAAAATAGCTAGTAGAAGAAAAGGAGCTGAAATAACATAGCAGCTTCTCTGGTTTTAGATAGACTTTTTCTGTTTACACTGCAGTGACTCTACTCACCCTCTCCAAAAGTATTTGTCTAATCTTTCTAATCATCTGCTTCATTAAATATAAATATATATATGTATATGTAAAAGTTTCTGTATACTTTTAAAGCTAGCTAAAATAAATGCCAACAATGTATTCATAAAACACCCCTAAAATTTGCCTCTCTATATCTACTCATTCCTCTTCTACCTTAACAGGACTTACTTTCACCTGCAAAACAGACACTACATCTATGGAGTAAAAGACTGCAAAATGTTACTAGGCAGAATTCACAGAAAGGATCAATTACCACTCCATGTACTGCCTGCTGCAGGGATTATTTTGCCTGAAATATTTGGTGGCCAAATCAGAACAGTGACTCCTGCATTCATAATAAAATCTCTGGCCACAATGTTATCAGATAACCTGGCAGAGGTTTATGACAAACCTCCAAAATTACATTACTGTTTTTCCCCATAGCATCTGAGCACCAGCAAATGCCTATATATGAGAAAAAGAGAAATCATAATGTTAGATAAAATTATAATTCTCCACCTCCTCCTTGCAGGAGAAAAGAAGCCAAGTTCACAATCTGACACTTCAATTAAACCATTTTTATCAACATAAGACTGATTTCAGCAAAATCATCTGTGTGGAAAAAAAAAAGTTTAGAAAATTAACAACATTTTTAAAAGAAAAATTTTGAAATTTTAGCATATTTAAACATGCATAGTATCAGTTAACCAGCTCATTATGTCATAAAACTATCTATGAAGTAATTTTATTATGTTTTTTATTTAATATTAAGGAAGAAATTTTGGAAGGAGAACTTTGGCTTTGTGTCTGATGAAAGAAAAAGGCAGTCTTTTTGCACACAGCTTTATTTGGTGAAAATAAAATTACTTTTCATAGATTTTTTGAAAGTTAGATCACTAACATATTCTATTACTTTTATATTTGATATCTCTTTTTATCCTTAAAATCATAATTTCTCCATAACATCCAGCAGAGGTTAACTTAGATGCGAAGCCATCACAAAAATCACCAGCTCACCAGCAAAGTTGCAATTGTTAGGTTCTGCAGAAATGTAAGTGCAAGGATCATTTGGGGAAAAAAAAAATGATTGTGTTATCTCAAAAGCCCCCAGTTATTCAACTGAAAGAGAATCTGAGGTACCCTACTGTTAGATTATTGACTTGATTTACAGGGCAATGACTTTTGTTATTGTGTGCTCCTGATATTGCCAGCCCTTCAGGGAGAAAAAATATTTACCTTAAGGTATACAAGTAAAGATATAAGCAAAAAATATTTGCATACTTCTGTACTGTGAAAAATAAATTGGTTTATTGCTTGCTTGGTACTGCTGCCCAACAGAAGTTGTCTCAGTTTCTTGGATGATTTTTGAATCAGTTTCTAAATAAAATCTTCAGCAAGCTGCATGTAGGTGATCTAAGATGCAATCTAGTTTACAAATCCTTAGTCTTGTATGACCTTATTGGACATCAGTTAAGTAGGTGATAGGTTGGAATTATTTGGATATTTTTAACATAAGTGTATTTATTCTAAATTATAAGTGCAGCAAACATGGCCCTTATAGAATGCAATAATTACTATGCTAACTTAGGTTAAACCAAATCAAAGTGGTTTATAGATTTTTGAGTTCTGTGTAATTAATAGGCCAGTTGGATAAACTGTATGTTTGGCATCAATACCAGCAATACAACAGATAAAGCATGGTACTGTACATGAAGAGAGTGTGAGTGTACCCCTACGCATCTCTAAGTGCCCTCCAATAGCTCCAGGAGGCTCTAGCTGCACACGCACAGCTATGTGCTTACATGCACATGCAAACTTGGGTCTCCTAGGGTTGCAAGTGTGCTGGCTCTGTGTGTGACCTGCACCTGTGCTTCTCCCTACAGCCCACGATGGGTGCTAAAGGTCCGCTGGGCTCACGCGGTGGTCCAAGGTGAGGTCCCCAGCATGTGGCCGCCTTGTCATGCCGTGCCTCAGCTGGAGTGCAGCTGCCTATGCTGTCCAATGAGGCAGAGACTCCTTTAGACCCAGAAGGAGGTCAGGACAGTGGTGAGATGACTTGAGGCAGTGTCACACTGGGGTTGGAGTGCTGTTCTGCTACTTCTCTCCCACATCACAAAATGTCACGCCTCTTTATTCTTCCAGTCAAAATGATTTGTTTCTCATAAGTCTCTTGCAATTATCTGATTATTGCTTAATCTAAGTGATGACAATTTCATGCAAGGCTTGTCATTGATAATTTCCTCTTTAGGGGTCTCCGGTTTGGGGCAACATTGTCTCAGAATAGTATATTCTATTTACACACTGCTAAAACTCACTCTCCTATCCATTGCTATAATCTGTTCTCAGCCTGAGCATGTTGAAATGAGGAATCTTTGCAGGTTCCTCTATGGCAAATCATCTAACAAGGTTTGAGGATAAGAGCTTCCAAAGAAAGTAAAAGAATCTTAGGGAAGGGAACGTGTTAATAACTGGATTTGATCTTGCACCCTAATACTGGCTATCTTTGGTCTATTAGCGTGTCTATACCTTGAAAAAGAAGCATATGAAAGAGAATTTAGTTAAGCTTCCTCTGACAAAGTAAACATTTTTCTACAAGATTAAAAATAGTTAAAGGGGTATGTCAAAATAGGAAAAGGCGGTTGTGTCTTTTACTGTGTGTCATCTGTATCCTGTCCAGCCTGATTCTTTTCCAGCAGCTCCTGCAGAAACCATAGAAGTGGTAATGCATGCCCTTTACACATGGCCGTATGCCAAGGCATAGGATTTTTTAATAATTCTCCTTTCCTACACCTCTTACCATATTGAATTTGTCCTTGGAATAGACAACATCATTAGGAGTGAAGACTTAATTAAAGCCACTTAGAGACAATTTAAGAACTGTTGTTTAATTTACTGCAGTTTTAAAGTGGAAGCTAGGTGGTAGTTTGGAACTTCAGCCGTTTTAAAACACTGACACAGAAGACACTTAGTCAAAGGTTTGTGTAGCACAAATTCATTCTCAAGGAGAAGTGAACGCAGTAAGGGCTCTCAGAATAATTTTTTTAAAGCGCCAGTGTATATACTGAGGAGTAATCTGACCAAATCTTTTCAATTTAGTGGATTTTTATAGTTGCTTTAGCAAGTCATTTTGACTGGGGTTTATCTCGACGAGCTTTAGACATTTACAGCATGCACATCTGCATTGGAAGTGGTTAACTTTAGGAAAAAGATGTTCATTTTAGGGTTATCACTTGTTCGTCTATTTTGGCTCACTTCTTTATGTAGAAATGAATCTTATGCTTGATAAACTTGTTTTTCATTTATTACGAAAGGTGCCTAGGGTGATTACCTCAGATGTGGATATTTAGTCTAGTTAAAAAGATTTCCATTCCAGTTGCCTTATAGACCATAAAACATTTGTTTCTATTCAAAATGCCTGTGCATGAGGTTTTTCATGGATTTGTTTTTTATACCTGACAGTATCTAATTTAATCTTACTACTTTACTGTCTGTAATTCTGGGCTCTCTTTTCTAGTCCCTATACATGTGAATTTGAATACACATATCATCTGTCATATTCCTGAAAACATGGTAAACTCATGATAACTGTTAGCCTATGACAACTTTATATCCAGATTGAAGAGAATGAAATTAGTGTGGTTATTTTTCAACATTGTTGTTCTTGTTTTTCTCTTTATTAAGAGATCCTGCTGGGCAGTCAGATACCACCAGGGATTTTGATTACTTGTTCAGTAACTCAAATATATTGCAAGTTCTCCATTTCCTTTTAAATACAAAAGGTAGGGTGGCTTAACACAATGTAATTGTTCCTTAAAACAGAGTAAAATTTCCAGACTGCAGTTGGGTGAGGATGAGTTTGTCCATTTGAAATTACTGAATAATCCTTAGCAGTTTTAGGAACATTGTCCTTATAAATGGATGATTTCAAATTCTAAAATTTTCAACACAGTGTAAGAAAATAAAATCAAATCAAATCCCTGTGGATTGGAAATGAAGAGTTGAATTTTAACTGACACACGCAATGTCTTACCTTCTGTAGGTAAGATTTGGCTGATAAATGTGCTTCAATTTTTTATCATATTCCATGTAATTTTCTCATTCAGTCATTTATTCCTACAAAGAAAAGAAAATGCATTTCTATTTAGAAGAAATACATTTTTTACAGCTGACCTTGCATTAAATTGTTGGTTTCTGTAAGTGAAGGTTGCTGATGGTTTGGCACTGGTAGTTTGCTTCTAGTTTCCTCTAGTAGCAGACTAGCACAGAAATGGCTTCCCCAGCCTTCCCGGAAGCTTCTAGGTGGGCATGCCAGATAGGAAAGTATGTAAAATCAGATTCTGAGGCCCATGAAGGAAACATTATAATGCAGATTACAGAATTTTTCCAGTTGGTTTATTTGTTTCAGTATGTTTTTTTATAACAGGACACTGCACTATCTTTGGGTTACAAGGCTATATTCAGCTGGCAAATGAATAAGGTGGGGGAATATGGACCTCTTTTCATGCTTTACCTCAGATTTAAAGACAAAAAAGTATGTTTCATGGCTTTTCAATGCAAAACATTGCATTTAAGCTTCTCTATAATTTTCTGCAATTGTCATACTAAGATCCTGAACACTACCTGCTGGAATTGTAGAAAGTCTGACATCAGAATTTCACAGGAAATAGAGTTCTCTAGTAGGATCATGTGCTACCTCTGCAGCTGGAGAGATGGGTGTGAATAGGGAGCAAAATGTTGTATCCTTCTTCAGTTAAGTTGCTGCCCCTGCCCTGCTTAGCATAATGGTCACATATAATAATGTTTAAATCGAGTTGCTGGCTACTTTAAAAAAAGGTATTTTAAGTTTTTGGTGATCTACTTGATATGTGGCTGGTCAGAGTGCTCAGAGAACCTTTGCAAATGTTCCTTAATGACACCAAGAAGAAAGTAATAACTGTATACATAATGTTGTTATGAAAACTAAAATAGTCCTCAACCATACTACTTTCTCCCTTTCACTTGAACACCATTTTGTAACAGAAACAATGTTAAGTATCGAAAAATATTTTATTAGGATAAAGAAAATTAGCATTTCCCTTACCAGCGAATGCATTTTTTTTTCTCTTGTGTATAAATGCATACAGCTCTTATAATCCTCAATGCTCTCAATTATTTTTAGCTTTGACTTAATATTAACTGGTGAATATTATCAGTTTCAATGTATTTCAATACATCTTTTCATTCTGAATTGCAGTTTGTAGCTTTTTATGCATATAATTGAAATTTATTTTAATCTGTGCCTTAGCAGAAGCCCATATTTTATGGGCTTCTACAATATGCCTAGTCTGTTCTCACAAGAAAAATATTTTTTCATTTGATGTAAAAATGGACAAAGGAAAGATGACAAGTTTTAAAGAAGTTTAAAAATATGGAATTTTAGGATAAAATAATGAAGTATTAATACTATTTCTTAGCAAGATTTCTGAAGCATGCAAGCACATAACCCTGTGTTAACTACATGACATTCCTCAGATAGTTAGATAATTTTCTTTTTTCCCCAAAAATTTTCTATTTCTGCAGAATCTATAAAATTTTGAAAATATATTTATTTTTTTCCCCTGCCCCAAAAAGAAAGAATTCAAATTTTATTCCACAAAATAAGACTTAGAATCAGTTCATTGGAAATGATTGTGCCTTTACAATTATTTTTCGTTTTTCTTCTGCTTTACCCTGGGGTGTTTTTAGATAAAAGTTATTTTTATGAGTAAATTAGTTGTCATGGCTTCTTTGTTGTCAGGTAATCTTTTATTGATGCTGGAAGCCTAAGCATGTAGATGATCAAATTTCTCTAATTTAGAAGCTGTACCATAAACAGTTTTAGTACATGCTAAAATACTTGGAAGTAGTACTTTCTTGCTGACAAGCTCTTTTTGTCATCTATAAAGAACTTAAAAATTACAACTGAACATACAGCCTCTCTTTACAAGACTAACTTTTCGTAGCTAGAAAAATTGTGAACTTTCTTTTAAGTGTAAGTTACAAAGGAAACTGGGACCCTGCTTCAATATCCCTGTGTATTCACTTCTGGCAAAGTGAAATTTCTTTTCTCTTAAACTAATTTGGTAGATGAGAATAAGATGTTTGCTACTTTCACTACATAACCCTAAAGAGGACATGACAGCTTACATGTGGTCATGATTGCTGTGTTATATTAAGAGCTGACCAGGTATGCAGAAGCAAATTTTAATTTTTTTCCCATTTGTGTATAGTCACAGTGATATCTCCTAAAGGTAACAACACTAAGAGTTGCAGATAATGGTATCTTGGATCACCGCATGAAGTATGTTTATGGATTTTCAAGTACCCTTAATTTTTGACGAGGATTTATTTTTTTCACACCTAAGATGTCAAGTGATGAGCACATGAGAGTCCAGCTACAAGTGATGTCACACCACTCGCGCAGTTCACATGGTACATGGTTTGTCTGCATGCATACCAGTAGGATTACTTTACTAAGAGAATGGTATAAGATTATCTCTGCATACTTGGCAGTGATTATGCATAGATAGGAGAAACCTTTTTACCCTGAAGATAGTCAAGCACAGGAGTAGCGTCCCTAGAGGTCTCTGAAGTCTCCATCGCTAGAGGTTCTCCTGGCTGGGAAAAGCCCTGAGCAATCTTTGCTAATCTTAAGGGTGATGCTACTTTGAGCACACAGGGGACCAGAGATCTCCAGAGATTCTCTCCCAATTTAAGCTCTTTGCCTTCTCCATTCTTTTGGACAGCAGCTGTGGTCTGCCCAGGACCTGTTTCCTACCATGACTTAAATGTCCAGAGTACTTCTGGTTACTACAGGCAAAACGAATTTTATCTGTTAATATTAATATATCTGATCAAAAGAGGATATTTGCCAATTCAAGCATGTTGTCAATTGGGGGAACATCCAGGAGTGCCTCTTTAGCGCTGGAAGTCATTGTGTTCATCCTCATGACCTCATTTCACTGTTTTCCAGCTAGCAGCTGCAGATTTCAGGGGGAAGCCTCAGGTAATATAATCACTTTGATTGAACACGTGCTGTCCCATTTATTTTCTGGAAGTTAAAAGAGGTCAAAACAGAATTTCTCCATGGCCTATAGCACAGTTACAAGAGCAGAACTTGGACATAGACTTGTTTCTATTCTTTATTTTTCAAACAGAAAGAAAATTTCCTTGCAAAATGTTTTCTTTCTATTTTTTTAATTTTTGTTTAAATACATGAAACAATTATTTTTAAGGGGAAGTAATTAAATATTTATATGAAAGCAAATTTAGATTTTTTGGGAGTTTTTTGTTTTGTTTTGGGGAAAGGGAATGAGAGGAATGGAATTTTCCAGATTTGGACCTATTTGTCCAAATAATAGGACAAATTATTATTTTTTATCCTGAAGATAAGGACAAAAGAAGGCAATTTTTTTTAATAAATATTCTGCTTAGAATGCCATTCCACAAGTAATTAAGTTTCCTTTCTTCTTTTTTAGTTTTGTGACCTTATTATTTATATAGGGCCTTGTGACGATATTTTACAATGTTGAGTGTGTTACTTTTATTACATTTGTGTTCCTGATTTTTTCATCAACTTGGATGCTTCCTTATAAAGGGAACCCTAACAGAGGGTTTCACAGTTGGTTGAAACCTTAGCAAGGTTTTGTATTTGGTGCACAAATTCTCTCATAAATAGAAGTCTGTGGGGTTTTCTTTTTTAATAATTTGATAAAATTTGTGCTAAGTATATTTTACTTTGGACATGTCTGACAAGGCTACTGACTAGCCTGAAAACACAGAGATGTTAGTATGTTTGGTAATATTGCTGTCAATGTGTCATTTTATACCTTAAAGTGGTTGTCTCTGAAACTAGAGGCAACAACTAGTTGTTGTTGTTTCTAAAAAGAGCTTAGAATATCTTGAATTCAAGAATTGTTGATTTAAAGGCATATTTCTAAATTAAAATTTATTATTTCAATTATATAATCAATATAAAATATGTTAATATATCATCTAAAATATGCTACTTTTTTCCCACTGTGTAATTTAACAAACCTTGAAAAGTCTATTTTTTGCATTTTGTATTAGAGGTTTCAAGTATCTTTTTCTGATTGAATTCTCTAAAGACCTACTGCTCCATAGGAAATAAAATCTCAATGCTTCTGTCTTTTATATTAAGGCTTTCTACTGTCATCCATAACTTGACTATCAATAGCATATCTCTAGTGACAACATAGGATATATTTATCCTGAATAAAACATCTCCAAGGAATGTTTCCAGCCACTGGAAGCAAATTGTCTACGTTGTTAAATTGTTAGATTTGTCCCTCGTGTGGTTTTGGCCCAGACCAAATAAGACTCTTCCAAGCAGCTCCTGAGCACAGTCCAGCAGCCAGAACAGACCAGAGACCATCCCCAGTGGGCAATTCAGATATGCCTTATCCTCACCTGATTGTTTTGGAGAGCAAAAGAGTTAACAGGAGCAGCACAAGCTTTACATGCTCCTGATCTCAATGCCAAAAACAGTCCCAGGACGTGTAAGTTATAGCTTCAGAGGATTGTTCTCCTCTCTTTCCTGTATCAAAAATGCCCCAGTGAAGACATTTTATTCCTCTATATTTGGTTGTAATATGCTTTGCTTATTCTTTTGGAAGTCTTTTGGCTACCATTTTCCTCACCACTGTATGTTTCATCTTGAGATTTGTGGAGCATTTTGTTCTAGAGATATTACTACCAAGGTGTTTCACATGAAAAATATCTGAGCCAGTGATCACTATGTAGATTTAAATTGTTAATGGAGTGTTGGAAACCAGCACAGTGCAACCTTTATGATGTATATGATGGTTGTAGAATAATGTGGTAAATCATGGCAATAAAGCATAATACACAGCATGGGTTTATGTTTTAATGTCATATAAAGTGGGTAAATGCTAGGGAACATAGTTCATTTTTAATGTGCAAGTTATTTTTTCCTTTGCTGATTTATTTATTTATTTGAATGTGTTTAGATTAATTGCAGCAGGACATGGATACTTGAGTTGTAGCAAAGTTATTACGTGAAGGAAAGACAGAGGTTGCACAGATCTTAAAGCTGGGTGTAATTATATTGCTTCTTGGTGCCAGAAATAGGAGAGGAAAGAAGCACAGTATACTTGCATCTGAACTGTGTGAGCTACCAGATGTTATATGAATCAGAAACAAGTTATTGTTTTACTAGAGTATCTGAAAAACCTTTATAAAATATTATTATGTTGTGAAAGTGTTAAATCAAAACAATTGCAATATTTCATGTTCAAATCCATTTTCATTTAAACACATAGTTTTGCACTCTACTTTCTCCTTCAGGCTTTGCAGCAAAGGGATTTCCATAATCATTCCCATAAAGAGGAGTTACAAATGTAGCCCAGAAACACATTTTGAATGAGTATTTCTATTTCTGTGTAATTCAGCTTTCTTGGGAAGTATATTTTTAATATCTGACCACTTTTGCTTATACAGAGAGAAAGAATGTAATATCATTTACAGTTTTGTTCCCAGGAAGGTCCATTTTCCGTCTCCCTGCAGCAGCAATTACTTATAGAACTATTAATATTGCTTTGAAACAACTTCTGAAGCTCTTGCAAGTGTCTGGAGAAAGAGGAGTTTCATGCAATTTAATTTTCCTGAAAACTGTAAGATTCTTTTGCTACCAATGACTGTATTTTTTTTTTTTTGCTTTAAGTTTGCAAAAAATTAGTCATATGTGAAACTTGAGGATTGCAATATTAGAATAATGCAGACTATTTTCCAGATTTTTCCCCCCAGGTTTTGACAGAAATAGCCAGTTTGTTAGGAAGACTTATTAATAGATCCCTAATAATCTCCTAATTCCATGCATTTTCCTTGGGAGAATTCTCAGTACAGTTTTCATACACTGGTTTTTAAATCTTGTTCTGAAATGTGATTTATTTAGGATTTTCTGTGTCATCTCATGTTATGTCATTTTCAGTACCAAGTAGCCCCTACTTCTCAGCCCTCTGAAGGATCTACTATTTTTTCACCAAATGATTAGTTCTGTTAGCTGCTGTTTATGTATGTATGGTCCATGATAAATATTTGCATATTGATTACACTGTACCTATTGTCATTTATAAAACAGTAACTTAAAAGTGAACATGTTCACATACCTTTCCACATTTAGCCTAAAGTCCTTCAGAAACCATGCTGTGGTTACTGCTTATTTAAGATATTTGCAGCCTCAAGTACACTCTGAGATGTCTTTTTTTCTTTCCAAATGATATGCATGCTTTGGTATTTTGGGTTTTTTGTTTGTTTGTTTTGGTTTTTTTCAGCTGAATAACATTTAAATACATACTAGGCAGTGAAGAATACATGTGCCTATGTGTGACACTTTAAAGAACTACTTCCATGAACATTTAAAACACATAATTGGAAATAGAGGTGATCAGAGGTGGTATTAAAATGAGTATTCATACACACATGATTTCTGTCCAAAAATAATGTCTAACCTAAGACCAGATAAAAGAACTGGTTGTGATGAATGCGGACATGGTGGTGGAAGGATCAGCATGCCAAACCAAACAACAGATGATGGATGCTACTTTCTACGCCTAGGACTTCACTGAAAGTGCTCATTTGTGGCAGAGTAAAGCAAAATATGAAAATATCCCCAGAATAGCCAGCAGCAGCAAATGATTTAGAAAGAAGTTGGGAGAAAAAATCAGTGGAGAATTCTTGAAAATATCTGCTACTAAATCCAGAGCTATACTCTCGCTGATCTTATATAACACTACATCTTACAATTTATCTATAGTTGCAGGTAGTTGTACATTGTATGAGCTTGCCAGAAATAGGTGCAGATAATTTTTTGTTTTGTTTTGTTTATATCTTTTTTTCTTTGCAAAGTTCTGCAGAAGCTTCTGATGAGTTTCCTTGAGGTTTTAATATTACTTTCTAGAGTACTGAATTTTGAGTTCTTGTGAATAAGCAAGTAGAATTGAGAAGTAATTTTACAAATATGCAAGCCATTAAGCAGTGGAAATCAGTGCGTCCAGATTTTGTAAAAAATATCTGCTGGACTCAAAGATATGCATTATTTCTAGCTAAATGTTGATATGTAGTAAATGCTTTGTTCATCTTGTTACATTCTCCAGCGGGGAATATGAAAGGTCCTTTGCATGATTTTTTAATTGTGTTTTAAGCATCAGGCAAAAGATCTCTACCTTCAAGTGAAATTCCAATGCTAGAGCAAATTAACTACTGGGGAACAGCTTCTTCATTAGGTCACATATTTTTAGTGTTCTATGTAAAATGCTATTCATTGCCAGAGGAGATTTTGTGACGAGAAATGGGAAAAAGAGCAAAAGGGTGAAAATAATTAGGAGATGCATATTAGAAAGCAGTACATTTGGGAATATATGTGATGATGAATGCATTATGGTATTTTAGGTGGATTAATGTCAGTGCTAACTTTGGAATGCAGTGAAATGAGTGAATAGTTTGGTATCTCCCTAGGAATATTTAGAAGTGGTGATAGACAAAATGTTTTGGTTTTCTCTCTCTGTTACTCCTGCTGGATATTAGTAATTTAAAATGGGTTCCTTCTCCATCCCATGGTTCAGTTTGTCTCTAACCTTCTCAGTTTGGGTATCTACTTAATTTACTTTTGTGTTTGAGTGCATGGGTATCAGCAGGCATGATAACACACTACTTTCTTCTAGAAAGCTTAGCAGATAGTATATTTTGGTCTTTTACTGACCAGAATTTGCCAATCATATGTTTCAGAGAGAGATTACCTTGAGAGATTATCTAAGAACTTGTTATTTAAACAGCTTAGTAGGCTGAAAGCTGGCAATTAATTAATTCAATCCTAAACTAATTCAGACTACTTTAATCTAGGGGATGCTCTTGGTCATGTTTCTATTGTATGCAGAAAAATATTCAAAAGGCCTAAAAAACTTGCTTTTTATCATGAAAATTTTGTTTCCTATGAAAGACAACAAATGGATATAATGGATGTTAATGATTCTTTCACTGTGAGGAAAAGATAATGCGGATAGTAGTAAACCACAACTGAGGTAACTGTGAATGTTGACAATAAATTGCACTAGTTCCAAATGATGCCTTTGAGCAAACTGGAAATATCACAATACTTTCTTTAAATTTTGATGTTCGTCTCTCATATTTCATAATAATGATTTTTCTATATGTGAGGTTGGGAAGATCTATTTTTCATTAAATACACCAGAAGAATTCTCCTGGTTTAGCTGGTTTTCTTACCCTGTTCCTGCTTTAATAAAATTCTTCTGTTAAAGAAGGAAAAAGTCTAACCTGAAGCCCTTGCTCATAATTCATCCACAGAATCCTAGCAAATGAATGTGAACCAGATGATCTAGTTCAGTGTTCTTCCTTAATTCAGTAAAGTTCTATTTCTGATTTTCACTTTATTTCAAGTTTAACTTGATTTTCAGATAAGGCCTGAGGTGGCAAAATATTTAGCTATAAGATTTAGACTTTGAGTGACATAGCAAGGGAAAACAAAAAAAAAAAAAAAGAAAGAAAGAAAGAAAGAAAGAAAGGAGTTCTGAACCAATCAATTTTGAAGGACACCATAAGTCCTTTAGAGATCCTAATGAAAAATTGTGCGGAGCAAATTCATTACAAAACACATATATAGGACATAAGTTTTGAAATAGCAATTCTTGCAAGACAGTACCGGGAAAGTACATTCTCATTTAATCAGGGAATGAGGTGCTGAAGAACTAATATTTTAAGAGAAGGAAAATTAAGTTTGTGGTTAGCCTATTTCCAGGAAAGCTTCTTAGTGGATTAGAGGTTGTCTACAGATAGAATTGTCTATATAATTAGTCTTAGATTTATCCTATTACTTGATACCTTGTCAGGTGCCTCACTGGAAGTTTATTAACTGCTAGCACGCTGTTTTTAAGGGAAGAAAATATCTCCAGGGAGTGATTCAGGTATAGGGTAGGTTATGACAACACTTGCTCTTGCATGTTTCTCTTGACTGAAGTGTTGTTGTTGTGAGTACAATCACCAGGTTCTGGATGGGGGAATTATATAAATTTCTTCAGTAACAATATCCATGATTACAAGTAAATTAGATTTCGGAGATATTTTGATATTTAAAAGCAATTCTGGACATCACAGGATTTTCTGAGATGTTTTAATCTGCCTTCCTACAAAACTGTGCAATGTTCTTTGTTGAGCCCTAGTTCTAATTTAGCTATTTGACTTAGAAAATCATTTTGAAAAGGAAGGAACTGCCATTTGAAGGTAACAGTTGTTCTGCTGGGGCTATCTACTCCCTGGTGTCACTGTTACACCTATAAGGGTAGGTGAGATGAATCCCATTGATACCTAAAATTCTGAATTACTGTATTCTGCTGTTAGTCAGACACTCTCATATAAATCTGCACAGAGCAGAATGTGATCAGAAAGTTCAAGTCTGTCAGTTTAATGCTGTATACAATATTCGTTCCAAACATTAATTTTCTGCATTTGTTTTTAGTTTTGATTTGGGGTTGTAAATATGTTTTCTGACTCTTAGCCTAATCTTCTTGCTAATATTTCAGAAGTTGTTTCTAGAAACTGTGTACATAATTTATCTTCTGAATTTTTCAGTTCACTCAGCAAAGCCATTCCTTAGTAAAATCTTACTTTTAACCAAGGCTTTTTTTATTTCTTTTTTTTACTTTTACCACTACAATTAATGCCTCCTGTTCTTTTCACGTTTTTATTAAGTATTTTCATTGTTTTTGCTTTTGGTTTCTAGTATTTTTGTTTGTATACAGTCTTACTGATTTGATTTAATTTAATTTAGTTCAGTCTTTGTAGTTAACCTGGGATTATATTAGTGTATATTCATTTTCCTTCTTCACATAGATTCCCAGTGCCACATTGGGCAAATAATTTTTGTTTTGACAATTCATTCCTTTTTACTTGCCAGAGGACAAATCCATTAGCTTTCTGAAGATATCGTGCAAAACTCCCTTACAACAAAAATGCTAATCATGATTGGCTAGTCATGTCTTGCTAAAGCTTCATTCCTAACTTTGCTGTTTTGAAAGCCACTGGACATTCTTCTCATATTCATGACTCTCGTGTTGTTTCCAGCTGGAAACCTTTTTGGCTGAGAAACGGGAAACTGCAAAACTTCACTGTGTTTTATCAAAGACATAGACAATAGATTTGTCAGGTTTGTTCTTTCCTGAGAGTCTTTAGGAAACCACAGTGTAGGCAGGGTCTTCAACATGACTACAGAAGTAGAGGAACAATTATTTTTCTGCCTGGACTAAGTGATGAATCAAATCACATGGACTCTGGAAACAGAAAACACTTAAGAATCTTGCACAGAAAAATAGGGGAAGCCTCTTCCTAACCATAACTATTTCAGAAATATGGTTGTTTAAGGCAAAATTTGCACACCTGAATATGCAACAAATTCTGCCTAAGTAGCTGCTTTTTTTCTATTCTGCTTTTTCAGTATTAATATTCCAATACCATTTCAATGCTGCACTCTAATTTCTAGAATTCTCCCAATTTAACCACTTGAATGTACATGGCAAAGGTTCTCTTACACAGAAGAATCTTTATTGAATATAGAGCTTTAATTACATGATCACATTTTTAAGCTTGTGTGTAAGTTTCATTGACAGAGGTCAATGGCTCCTAAAGCTAATGCTTGAAGATGTGCTGAAGTGCTTCTCTAAAAGAAGATAGTTTTAACACATGCTGAAGTGCTTTCCTGACTCTGGGAGAAAATTACATCCAGAGCTAAACTTGAATATCTCTAGTGAGATATATACAAATTTTAATTTTTTTCATTCTTTATATTTTCTTTGTTTTTTTTCTCTGATGTTTCCCATTTAATACTTTGATATTATTAATGCTCTTTTGAAATGAAGACTGTATGAGTTTGCTTTTTTTTAATTAATCACACTTTGCTTAAATTATGTATCTCAGCATGTTATCTCACTCTCTGAATTCTCATAACTCTGTCATGTAGAGTTGTCTTTCACTTCTATCTCACACAGTATAAGCAAGATCTGCTAATGGCAACCACTCTGGAGCTTCATACCTTATTACAAAATAAACGAATCAGATAATTGGTTTCTACATCCCTTAAAGTGTGTTTGGTGGTAGAAATAGGCTGGGAGAGGAATAGAGATGGTGAAAAAGTTGAAACTTGTGTTGGATGATTTCAAGAGAAGGAAAGCCAGAAAGAAGGTTTAAGGGACTAGACATTAAGAAATTTTCTTTTATTCTGAAGGAAACATGAACTAAGTTCACTTGTATCTAGAGGAATACTACTTGAACACATGTGCAGCTAAGACTAACAGTAGAGTCTAAACATTTTTGAATGCCATATGTTTTGCACACACTAAAAATAATCCATCACATTGTCCCCTTCTGTCCAAATGATTAACTATTCTCCCACCAATCCAAGCCATTCACAAAACAGGGATTCTGTTAACAGTATATTTTTAAAAACCTGGTTGCTAGCCAGTATTTATAAGTTTTTGCCAGAAACTATTTGTATAAGAACTGCACTGTTGGAAAGAAAAACTTTGGGGTCTTGTTTATTTTTGTGCTGTAAGGGAAGCTACGCATCTGTTTAGAAATCACCTTTGAAAATTCAAAGCTTAGTACTTCACATGAGACTTTTCACTCATATTCAGTGCCTCTGGCTTACAAGCAAGTGTCATATGGTTGCAATTAAAACGATGTCACAAAAACTTCATTGTAACTAGGGTAACATATGCTCTTAAGGGGTTTGTTTCAATTTCCAGTGCTTTGAGTCTTGCTGGGGTTGGGAGTCACATCTTTCACAGCTAGTCAGCCTTCCTGCCTTAGATATGTCAGCTGATGGAGTGCCAGTTAAAACATCTTCCGGAAATGTTGACAAGTATCTGAAGGGAGAAAGCCAACTTCTCCAAAATAAACAGAGTTGACTGAAAAATAGGAGTGGCAAGTTTTGCTCCAGAGGTGGTACATCTATCAGTCAAGCAGACTATGTGTGGCATTTGAGAAATATTTCTTGAGGGATGGAGAAGGGGTTTCAGTATTTCTACCTTCTGCTGTGGGAACAGCCACAGACTTGTCAAATGTGAGCCAGAAATAGGGAAAACAAGTAATTAAAAAGTCCCAACCAAACAGCACTAAGAGCACAGAAATGTGAGAAATATAAAATGTTTGACATTCATTGTCATCATAGAAGGCTAAAGCTGCAAAAAGTCAGTCCTCTTGCAAGAATGATCTAAATTAGTGAGACAGACTCATCTTGCATGCCTGCACTCTTAAAATGCATAGCTGCAAAATTTGTTGGATGTGTTTACAAAGAAATGCCTTGCAGAGCTATTTTCTCATTATGAATTTCTTAGAACAGGGGCAGGCATTTGACTCAAGTTCTCAATTCATGTTGGCACATGTACAATCAGATTTTCCTAGATT
Organism: Euphonia xanthogaster; assembly: GCA_034509185.1. Classification (NCBI taxonomy): domain Eukaryota; kingdom Metazoa; phylum Chordata; class Aves; order Passeriformes; family Fringillidae; genus Euphonia; species Euphonia xanthogaster. The sequence continues at coordinate 61,656,836 of JAYDZK010000001.1, read as the reverse complement.
TCAGCATAATCTTTACATCTACTATGCAAAGAGAGCAGGGAAATCAATCTGCAAATTGCACATTCGAACGCTATAACAACATTTGGTCTTCCTTCATGCTTTTTTTTTTTTTTCCCCGATAGAGATTTCCCCCCCAACACACTTTCATTTTAATCCTTTATTTGGCAATTGCATTTCCCTTCCCATACGGCTCATGTCTCAGTGTACACTTGTAACTCAGCTCTGGCTGTCAAAAAAATTAGCAGTTTAATGTGCTGGGCAGAAAGTAGCCATTCTTAATTATTTTCCCATATAGGCCAAAAATATTCTTTCAGTTATGAACACTGGGAGAAAAAATCCTGCTTCAAACAAGATCCTATTTCAGTCTGTTGTATGACTGAACTCATCATTACTTCCATAAAATCCTTAAACATATTCCCTTTGCCATCTGTGTTAAATTTCTTATAAGGAGGGAGGTGCTAAACTTCCAGTTGATGTTCATATAAGCTAATATTTCATCTTTGCTGGAAAATCTTTATTTGGTTTCTTGGCCATTTACTAAAGCAGGTTTATGCCAATAGTATTTCCACTATTACTATTATTAATAATATTAATAATTTAAAATAAAAATCAAATTACAGTTTTTCACAATTCATAAAATGGAAAGAAAATATTTTTCTGGCACTAACAATCTCACCAGTGAATTCTGCTTTTATACGGGGCAATTCTGTTTAGAATAGCAGAGTTTAGAAATATATCTGCTTTACTGTATATCTTAAAAGTGATAGCATTGAAATGTTAAAGGTGTCAACTGTGCGATCAGTACCAAGGGAATTTAAAAATTCTGGGTAATGTACCAGTTTGTTTTTTTTTTTTTCCTCAATCTAGCTGGCACTTTTACAAATTTATTTTGTCCTTTTAATTGCTGTCACCTAAGTTGTTTGCACTCTGCCTAAACCATATTCATTCTTTATTTTTAGGATATCTTCACAATATCATATCTTGCTATAGTTACACTAATGTAATTTTACAAAGAAAACAAACACACAAAAAAAAACTCCTCAAAACAGAAAAGCAAAATACCCCACACCACACCCAAAAATCACCTCCTCACCCCTGTTGATGTTAGTAGAGAAACATATATCTGAGAAAGATTTAGAATGGAAAAGTTCAAAACCTGACCATACAAATATGATTTTAGAAACAGCATTTATATTCATTAACAAAAGAATTTTTTCCTCAATGGGGTGATGTTTATCAGGCTAAGAGCAGAGTAATTTTGAGTCGTCCAAGAGCAGTGACAATATTTGGATTGTGATGGCCTTAGTCAGAAGAGGGGGCCCTCCTCACACTTTGTTCAGTGACTTGGTGTGCTTTGTGAGGGTTTGACCACATCAGACATTTAGGTCGAGAGGGGAGATTAGGACTCACTGTGTGTAATGTACAAAATTATGGGACGAGGACCTGATCTGATTTAGGACATGACATTAAGCCTATGATAATGATCTACTTCCTTTCATAACAAAATCTAGCACTGCATTGCTACATTTGTATTACATTAAATGCCATGACCAAAAAAAAAAAAAAAGTATGAATATAACCTGTTAAAAGTATACTTTGTGTGTACAATTAAGACTTGAGAATGATGTGTATTACACTTGTGTTCACCTCAAAATAATTTGTTTGGTTTTTTTTTTTAAAGTTTTCTTGGGATATTTTTGTAGTTTTTGTAGTTTCCTGACAGCAGTACCAATGGTTACAGCTGAGAGATGTCTGTATTTCTAAGATATGTGTTATACTGACAGTACTATGAAATATGGCAAAGACAAAAAAAAACAAAACAGCATAATATATTGAATAAATAAAATTTTATTTTTTCTCTTGATAAGGTGTTCTGATCAACCATGTTAGACTGAATAGTTGCTCAGATGCAGCATTTAATTTTTAATGCTACTACACAGGACCATCAGCTTAGAAGTGGCTTACTATTCCTGCTGTCAGTGTTGTTATTCTTTTTTCTTTTCCCCTGTGTGAATGAATTAAAAACATTACAGTGATTATCTAGTGGTACATCTGCATTAGTGTTTTGGTTTGTATCCATTGTTCTGCCCTAAAAAAATCTGATTTTCTCCTTCCTCTGCTGTTTTGCTCTGCAGAGCAGTTTTGGTGTACTGATTTAGTTTTAAGGTAGACTTCTTTCAGAGAGAGCTGAATTCTGGCAGGTACCCATCAAATGCTTTCTTGTGTTCTTTGGCATCTGAACCAAACACTAGCTTCAAGTAGGTACACACATGGTAGGGATCTTAGTCCACAGAGCCAGATAAGATTAAATTCAAAGCAAAAGTCCTCCCCCACAGCAGAGGGAGAGGTGGAGATAGAGAGATTAGGATTTTGAGTAAAATTATTTAGTAAACCACCCCAAACTTCTTGCTATTACGCCCAGAACATATTATGCAGACAGGATCCTGAAAGCTAAGGGACATACTCCATCCATTATGACAAAATAAGCCAAACCATGAAAGGATGCAAAGTTACATTTTATGTCAGTAAAAATTTGGCACAAAAGGCATACAGAGTAGACCAGATTTACAAATTTCTTTAAGAAGTATAAATTTTCTGGGGAGGTAACAGAACTATAAATATCCATTGTGAGAGTGTGGTGAGGTACTGGAACAGGTTGCCTAGAGAAGCTGTATATGTCCCATTCCTAAAAGTGTTCAAAGCAAGGCTGGGTAGAGCTCTGAGCAACCTGGCTTAGTGAAAGGTGTCCCTGTATATGGCAAGTGAGTTGGAACTAGAGGATCTTTATGGTCCATTCCAACATAAACCATTCTATGAATTCCAATGTTTCGAATCCTGTTTGAGCACTGAGGCACATTTACTAACACAGCTACAAAGTGTTTATAGGTACTATGTCAAGCTCTAGGTGGATATCTTCTCAGATCTGGAATTGTGAAAAGATATTATTATTTTAAATGAAAAAGCATGTGTTCTGTTATGGAAAAGTCGTCTGCAAAATTATCACTCATCTCTTCAATTCAAGCCATTGTATTCTATACAGCAAATTTCAATTTATATAGAAGAATGACTAGTTTGAATTACACACATTTTCTGTTAAAATGCGGTACTTGAAACAGATGGAGGACTCTAGGAGTGAATTTATGAGATTAACACACAGCTCTTCACATCAGTTGGGAAACTCTTTGTGAGAGTGCAGGTAGTATGTGCTTAATACGTTCTGGTGGTGCTTTTGTGTAGATTGAGAGTTGTATTGATTCAGTAGAAACATACAGTGGGGGTATGTTTTTATGTAGATTATCTCATTGGTTAGCCAGTATAGGAATAGAGAAGATCTTGAGTGTTTGAGAAAACAGAGTGGTACCTCATTTGAATGAATTACCTTCATTCAGCTTGTTCTCAAAGACTTTCTCTGATCAGAGATTGTATCAAAGAGTTGGCTTACCTTTTGTATCTCTCACAAGTAAAGATTTCTTCAGCTTCAAAAAAAAAACCAACTTTGACAGAGCTGGGATAATTGTTTGATGTGCTGGATCAAGCTGCCTGAGAATACAAATAAAACATATATGTTTGTATGGTAACAATTAGAGAGGATGATATCAGATTCTAAAGTTTATATTTATCACTATTACCTTGGATTTTTTCCCATGTGAGTACTGTTGAAGTACATGACTTTAGGCTGTTTTCAGTGTATTTTCAAATCACTTAGGGTTGCTAGTCTAAAACATGCATTTTAAATTTTTGAAAGATTGGGTTTGTCCTCATTCCTTTGTGTTGGACTTGTGAGCTGTCTGTGGAAACTGCTGCTTTAAAAATAGTGTCAGATGCATGTCAAGTACAATGACAATGCACATTTTGCAATGAGCATTTGCTCAACACAAAGAGATCTGTGAGATCTACTCTGTGGCAGTCGTGAAGGTGATAACCCCTTACGAACAGCACATCTTGAGATTAATAAACACTACCTTGGTTTCAGCATCTGGAGCGTGAGTTCCGTTTTGCATGGAGTGACCTTGGTGGAAGCACTGAAACAGAGATGTGCGTCGATTGCACGTGTGCAGGTGTGTGTGACTGAATTTATGACTTGCTGTTAATACCAGCTACAAGGAAATAACATCCCTCACTATTTCCTGCTTTTATACTTTATCATTATTAGTTCACAGCTTTATTTATCCAGGAGATATACAAAAGAACATCTTTACCTATGTTGTTATCAATGTTGTTTCCCTTAAGATAATAAAAGAAAACGTCTCTGAAATATGCCCTCATACATTTTTGTTCGAGGGCCAAATTCAATAGCTGCTGATGTCAGATGAAAGATTGATATTGAATTGAGTGTCTAGCCTTTATTAACCTTTATGCAACATGAGATAAATAGTCACTGCAGGTAACATATTGCAATAGACAGCTGGCAAAAGGTGGTGTACTTGTACCTTCTCCTGACTGTAAATGTCGGATTCTGAGTTTATATCCTTCCACGCTGGGTCTTCTGGCTGCTTCCTTTTGAATGCAATTCATCTTCATCAGTTCTCTGCTGAAACAACAGAACCTACTCATCAGTTTTACAGCCAGCAACACTTTTCATTGTTGTTCAAGCAAAAAACTTCTAATGGCAGAACTATTTTATTTTTTTAAGGAAACATTGCATGTTTACACTATTATACATTATGACTTCACTATGTGATTGGAAAAATTTTACTTGTTATGGTTTTCTTTATGGACTGACCCAGTATTTTGATTTATTTTACTAGTGACTTTTAAAACATTCTGAAGAAGGAAAGAGGTGCTATCCATTCCATTCCAGTGTTACTTAGCTGCTGTTCATTTGGTTCTCCAGAACTGGCTGACCTACAGGCAGCAATATTAAGGAAATGCTGTTCACAGCAACATATCTTCTTCTACTCTTGAATTTCAGTTTTATTTTTCTAAGGCAATAAACAGCATTGGAATGCCTATGAAGAAGCTTTTTAGTGAGAGCCAGAGGTGGGGGAGCAATATTCTGAAGAGTCAATATTGATGCTGGTTTAGATCACGTGATGAAGTTGCACACACACACACACACACACACACACACACACACACACAACACACACAATATTAATCATAAAAATATTTTCAATTAATTAATGAGCAAAAGAAGCATAATAAGATGAATAGACATTTTCAGATGCAGGGCCTGATTATTTCTCAGTGAAGTTTTGCTTTAAATAGTTTGTACCCAGTGAGTGCCTTCTGACTCATAACATACCTTAGAGAATTGAAGTATTCTACATGGTAAGTTTAATAAAATATCTGAGTAGCACACTTTAGAACCTAGTCACATAATAAAGTCACATAGCTCTGCATTTTGAGACCATCTGTATTGTGAATGTAGCAACAAGTCATTCACATCATTTGCCATACAATAATAGTCAGGGAGCTATTTTAGGAGCAATGGTCCTTACATTGCAGACATCTAGCAAGACACTACAAAATACAATTTATTTACTTCAGTGATTCACAAAGATTAACTTTATCCTTGGGAGGCTAATAACCCTAGGCTCCCTTAATAGTCCATGGAAAGAAATAAGCTCTCAGTTGATTCTGAGCAGACCCCTAACTTGAAGGATGCAGACCATTTGGAAAGAGTAAAAAAAAAAAAATCAAGAAGAGATTTCAAAGCAGTGATCTCCTTGTAAAGATTGTGGAAATTTGACTTGTCATGAAGATGGGGGATGACAGAAGGATATTATCATTTTAAAATATGTACCAGACTGCTGCAAAGTCTGTTCTCCATATAGACAGTGAATAAGATAAAAAATAATGTAGTAAGGAAGACTTATATTAAACAGTAGAAAAATCCACCAGCAGTATAGATATGGAAGCATATGGTTTAAAACTACCTCAATACTAGTTCTAATTTATGGACTGGATTAAGGAGATTTCTGTCTTTAAATGAACTTTAACTTTTGCAACCATTATCCTTGTCTAGTGTGCTAGAATATCCTCTGAAAGGTTATCAGATGCTGTGTTCCTTCCAGTAAGAGATAATCAGCCCATGGATTCCATAACTGATTCCCTGCCTATGAGCAGCACTTCATACATCATTCACTTGACACTATAGACACTATATTGTGTTCTTACAATACACATGTGTATTGAGGCATTTGATGTTATTACCTTCAGTATTGCCTTAGCTCTTAGATTTGATTCCGCAATGATCCTATTTTTCTTATGATAATTTAGTTTACTAATAAAGTGTTCTGAACTGTGAGACAAGATTTATATCCAGTTTTCATTCTAGTACTTAAAGCTTTTTCAATCATCTCTTCATTCACTACCCCTACTGAAAAAGTAGACTTCACTGATATCTTTTCAATGCAACAAATTTTGTCATTGATATACATACTTAATAGAGGAAATATTGGGCTTACTTCTCTTTTCATTTTTACAAATGAAGTAGAAAATTATTATCACAAACCAAGTTTACTTATTACAGACTTGTAATTGAGTACTATTTGTCTCTGTGTTCATGTAAACAATTCAGTGGGTTTGGTCCTACAGAATATGTTAGTATGTTCACTTTAGATGAATACAGTAATAAATTTGACAAAAGGTGAGACTAAGGTTTCAAATGGGCTGTCTTCATATTTTAAATTTATATGAACAGCAACATCTTCTTTAATCAGTAATTTAATGCAATGAAAGTCCTTTAGTATTGTCCTCAATTTGAAATTCTCAAGATGTATTAAGGATTGAGATCTTATGTTGTCATTTCCTAATGTTTCAATTGAATCTATAATTTTTGTGAGCACTCTAATTACTATTCATAAGATTAAAGTTTTGGGTTACCTAAAGTTTTAATGGTGACAACACCAAGTGTGTTGCTGGTTAACACTTTTTCAGTGGGTACAAACTCAATTAACTTCTGTCCAATACCACCTTTTGTCCTTTTCTTATAACATTTATTAAACTCTCCCAGACATTTTATCTAAGAATTTTTCCAAAGTTTATCTGGTTAGAAAAAAGAAATAAAAGCACTATAAAAATTACCAGATGAGTTGAACTAGAGAAGTATTGAATACAGAAATACTTAAATGGTCACATACTTGTGGATCTGACCCTACAATCACACAGTCAATTAAAAAAAAAGATAAAAAGCACAGAAATGTGAATGCGGCTTATAGGTCGCATTAACACCTACAATAAGTACAAACACTTCCTACAATAGTTGTTCAAGATCATCCTAATCCTTATTTTATTTCATTTTACTTTAAATTGTGCTTGGCAAAACTATATAGAAGTTTTAGGTAGCATAATATTCTACTTTTCTTCATTTTTTTTTATTCTCTTTCTGTAAATTAAGTAGAACAGTTAATCTTTTTTTCCTCTCCCCCTCTTCCCCAGTAGTACAATAGGTACAATTAAAAGAGACTGCACAACACCCAGGTGAACTCAGATGTTATTTTGTTGTTGGAAACATACAGCATTTATACATTGCATAACAGCTAAATAAAATGATTAAAAAAAAAAAGGATAATTATGTGGTAAAGCCATTTGCTAGAAAATCTAGTATATTTTCTCAATAGTCGTAGGGAGGCCAGCAAATGAGAATAGCATATTATTTTCATGTAAAACACTATGAGGTTGTGTGACCTCTAGTAGCAAAGAGAGCAAAAATCAGCAGTAGAATGGGCAAGAGAATATAAAATATCATGACACAGTGTAAAGAAAGTGCAAGCCATCTTCACTGTCATTTTACTCAGCTTTTCTCTTTGCTAAGAAAGGCTGGATGACCTGAATTCAGGCTACAGACTGTAAATCAGCAAAATGTTGAAGAGATGACTATTTTTAAAAATCTTTTGTCTGATGAAAATTTTCCTGCACAAATTATTTCTGGGTGTTTTCTATATGAGGAGACCAGTACCAGTTCTTTAGGCTCACATGTTCATGCCATTGGAAACATTTTTATTTTAGAAGTTCAGAATTATGGAAATATGTGTGAACATAATTTTTTTATTAGAAAAGCAAATAAATGCCTATTACTTATGATCCAGGGAAGAAACTTGGAAATAAAATGTTGTTTTAAGACCTGCAGAAAAAGAGAAGGCATATCTAAGCAACCAAATATAATCTTTATTTTTCTGTAAACTGCCTTGAATTTTGATCCTTGACTCAGAATTTTAAGTGCTTGAGATTGGCAGTGCTTCATGTGCGTAGTCTTCTTGGGAGATATTTTCTTTCAGCTAGTAGATGAACCATGAAATTGCTGAAATCAAATGGAGTCTCAGGATTGCACAGAGAGAACAGGCAGTTTTTCTTTGTTTACAGCAGTGGATAAAACAATGTGCCTGATGAGCTAAGCCAAGGAGAAGCATTTCTGCAGAGATACATTGTGAGTTTTTTCTCTTGGATTGAATCAGTGAACCAAATTCTCTGCTGCTATAAATTGTTGCAGATTACAGTTTTGTTAAATGATTGCTGCTGTCCATTCTGTGCATCTTCCATTTTCGTTCCTGTGCTTACTGTTCCAGCAGGGTTCTTGCAGAATTACATTTACCACTTATGTATCTGATTCCCTTGACAAAGTCAACTTTGCCCCACTAAGGACTTCAGAATTAGCAGTGGACTGCACAATGCATATAGCAAAGGAAAAAAAAAAATTATCTTGTGTGCATTCCTCTAAAGAGAGTAATTGAAGGAGCAGGTGGGTAGTGGTTTCAATTGGTTTGGTATAGAAACAAGTATCTGATAGAAAAACTAACTCTTTAACTGTCAGAAAGATATGAACAGTCTTTCTTAAGAATGAGTTGATGTTGAACTATGACTCTAGTGGAATAATTCCATCTTGTAAATTATTACTTTCTGAATCCCTATAAACAACAATAATTCACTGTAGGTGTTATAATGCTAATGATAATTGTATAAAAAAAGTATTGAAATTGCAATTATTAGAACCATTTCTTTCTTAAGGTGCTTTATATGTTGTGATAATTCAATTTAATTAAATTTTCACCGGTTAGAAGGTATTTTTTAAGCAACTTTGTTAAATGACTCTGGAACATTGAGCAGTAAGAACTACCAAGGTCATTTTTTTTTTTTCCTCATCATATCCTGCAGAATGAGTTTCTTAAAGCCTCTAACCATTTAAAGGAGAGGTAATAGGCAATGTACTTAGGACATACAATAAGGGGATTTTTCTTGAGGAGAATTTGTAGAAGCAAATTTTTGCACTTTTTTTTGCCTTTTCTTTTTTTTTTTTTACAGATCAACTTACTAGAATTCACATGAAAATCAGACAAGGTTTTGGTGGGTGTAAAGAGATGTCCTCTGAACAAAAGCAAAATGGGTCTGTTAGATCTGGGATCATTATACTACAGACTTAGAAGACCCAAAAGGAAGCAGTCTCACAAACTGGAGTGCATTAACTTACACATTCATTAAGATGATAAATAATTATCAAGGAAGTGCATGTATGCTATTTTTTTTTTTTACACATAGATTATTTTTTTTTAACTTAGCGAAAGTACTTGCTCTTTAATTTCATGTGCCAGTCTTTTCAGAGATGGCTTCTAACTGCAAGAGCTAAACTATAATGTTAGGTGTCCGTACAAAATGAATGTAATGTGGTGAAGAAGAAAATGTAGTTTTTTGCAGTTGGCTTTCCTTTAAAGGCAAAAAACCAAACAAACAGGTGCTTGACAGGTGCTCAGAGATTTGGAACATTCAAAGTGGTCCCAGTGGAACATAATTTGTGGACCAAGCACAGGTGAGATGCAGACCAATGTTACACTTGCAGAGTTTATTGCATGCATCTCATCACGCCAAATGTAGTTATAGTACCTTGTCCATTGACTTACTATTTGATATTCTTTCCTGCAGATCATCCTTCCTTGTCATATTTAAGGCTGTCAACATGAACTACCCCACTGCCATGGTGTTGGGCTTGAAACAAGGAAGGGGAGAGGGTAAAGCAGAGTAGGACTTCAGCATAATTTTTCACATATGGTGCTCCTCAGTGTCACATCCTATAAAACCTTTAACATAAGACTACAGTTGTGGTGGAATGAAATGTTTGTTGATCCTAACTCAATTTTCCTCATTCAAATGCTTTTGTGTTAAGACAAGAAGGAGAAAAAAATGTAAATATTAAAAGTCAATCAAGTTCTGTACTCAATCCAAATTATACCTCAGAAACATCTAAAAAAATGTATTTGGAAGAATAAATGGGACCATTTTTTGGGCAAAAAATTCCAAACCAAATAATTTCTGGCCAAAGATAAAGTATTTTAATTCAGAAATATGGGCTTGTACACCAAAAATCTTCAATGCAGATTCTTTATGCACCTTTACGTAGCTTGACCTTCCTGGATTTTCATCTTCAGTAACCTTTCAGAAATGGCAGACATTTATGTAATGAAACGTTCTATTTTCCACTGGAAAAAGTCCCACATTTTTATGGTAAATTTTCAATTAAGTCTACCAAATATGCTAAAAAATTTATGCTTGGTTTCTGCTAGCTCAGGTAATTGGTTTCTCACTTCTGTTTCTTTTGGACCTATAGAGAAGCCTGTCACAAACACAGAGGCAGGTGGGGTGTGTATGCCATAGGAACAGGACACATCAAAGGACATCACTGTATTTGAGAAGTTCTGATAGCTTCTATTTCATACTGAGCTGAAAGGAAATTTTAAAAGTACTGTGTAAAGGGATTATCTGTGTTGGTCTCTGTAGTCCCATGAAAAGTACCAGCGTCTTCTTCAATAAAAACTTTCCTTTTTCTTCTTCTGCATCTTCTTCTTTTGCTGTTTGTTGGGGAAAAAAAAACACAAACAAAAAAACAAATGAACAAATAAACAAAGTAGAACATCATCATACAAATAATAACAAATTACATTACTGAGGCAGGCAAAAATAGGGAAATTGTTAAACACCATCAAAGCCTAACCTAAAACAAATATTTTGGTTCACAATTAAATGTGATAGATGCACTGCTGGGTTCTAATAAGTAGATTTTCTACTGAGCCAGTTGTTTCTTTTCACAATATCCAGCCACCTAGTGACTGCTTTGTGCCAGGTGGCATTTCTCCAAATATGTGATATTTCCATGCCTCTGTTCACAGCTTTCTGGAGACAGACAGATAAAAATACACCAGAATATCATTCTACCTGTGGATGAATGAAAATGCATATGACACTGCAACTAATTTAATAGCAGACTAAAAAGACAGTCAAAGCAGAAATTTATTAATGAATTTAGGGTAAATGAAAATGTTATTAGAAAGCTAGAGAAAAGCTAAGAGAACATACTAAATGTATTTGAAAAAGTAAAACATGCACACCAGAAGGATGAATTTATACCAAATATAAATTACTGTATTGTAGAAGCTTAAAATAATCACTGTTATCCCCTGATAATCAGTGTTTATAGCAGCTTGTGATGAACTTTAAATAGCTATTGCATAAGTCAGGTGCTTGAAGTAAAAAAGGAAACTAGATGACTGTCAGATTGTCAGAGCTCTCTGGCTTATTTGGAATCACAGAACCCAGAAGTTTGCTGTAGTGTACATTTAGTCCCTACCAGTTCGGTGCTTCAAAGGTAGGTCTCCCCCACAGAACTGCAAAGAAATCAAGGTTTCCATTTCCTTCTCTGTGCTGAAGACTCCCATTCAGGAACTTGATGTAGGGCATATCTGGCCAGTGTGAAACTTCATCAAAGGCACTTTGTTCTCAGAAAGAAAGAGTCTTAGAAGAAGAAAAAAGCTTGGAGGTGGTCTCCTTACCAACTAGGAAGGAATATTTTCACTCCTTTCTTTTCGTGGGTCTAAAATAGAAACCACATGTTGGTGATATGAAAATGTTTCTGGAAGGGAAGATGAAAGATATCAACTGCTTTGCAGACAAGATATCCCAGAAGAGTGAATGAAACAAAGGATTTATAAAAAAATTGGGGTTTTTTTGTGAGTTTGGCCAAGAATAAAAGAGTGAGAAAATGATTAACAATAAAAGTGATTTTTATAGCAAAAAGTTTTTCATCTGAGTAATATTTTAATACTTTATATTTCTTCTTTCCAAACTGTGAAATCTGTTAAAACAAATTGTTTTGTTCTTTTGCTGCTTTAAAATAATCGGTGAGATTAAAATAATCTCACCGATTATTTTAAAGCAGCAAAACAACAAAACAAGAGAACAAAAGAGCAATGCATTGTTTATATAAACTGTAGTTGATATCTTGGACTTTTGCATATATTAGAAGACTAGGACTAGACTGTAGCAGAGTATTACTGTGTTCATGAGACAGAAATGTATTCATTAAGAACATTTTACTCTTGATCCTTGTAACATTTTAGACTCCCTTTCCACTGTCTATGGAAGAAAAATGAAATTAGCTATTGTAAGCATTTCCCAATTACTAAAATATGGTTATCTGATAGTTTTTAGAAAAGTTCATGGGTTTGTCAAATCCTGCTGTTTAAAAGCTGTAGAAGTTCGAACATTAGCGGATTTTGAAAAATGTGTTTTCCTTTTTATTTCTCTGTCTCCAAGGTTTTTTAGCAGTATTGATCTTCAAGTCAATGCATCATTATGTTGTTCTGTGAAGCCACTCATATCCTATTGCTATGTAAGTGCAGCCACTGGGGGAAAAAAAAATAAAGTGTATTTTCAAGGAAATAATACCTGGATTACAAGCAAAACCAAGAAAAGGAAAAGCAACAAAAGGAATTTCGCTTGAATCTACAATCAATAATATTTGACCTTATCTGGTACTTAATTGTTTGGTTCTTCAAGTGTTTAGAATGGCAGATTACTTACCCTGGTTAGTGGAGCTGGTTTACAGCAACTATGTACTTCTGTATTGATCAGGGCTGTGTGTTTGGTCATGATTACACCATAATGGATTGTTCAATGGAAAGAATTTACTTGAGCACTGTTAGCTCTTAATAAGTCACCACATGTTCACAGAACAGTGTGATTGTTCTGTTCTGTTCCAGAACTGAGAGGTGCTGAAGCAATAATATTAGGAGACAATTTATAAAGAAGTTTTATCAAACTGGAAAGACTAAAGTTGAAGTAGAAAGCATTTGTGAGCTGTGAAGGGTTGTCAATACTTTTGACTAGTTTTACTTTTAAATTTAAATTTATTCAGTTATTGCTACATGGAAGTATATATGTATAAAGACATGCTTATCCATGCACATGTGCCTACACAAGATTGGATGTGTCCTGAAGGTAGAACTATGATTAAGCAACGGTATAAACACATCCTTGTGCTCTTGGTGGTCTTCAGTAAAGAAGGACTTGCTTTTCCTTTCTTATTTTAATTCTTATACTAGTTTTAATTTTATCCTTGTTAAATTTTAAGGTCAGTTAAATGTGGATGATGGCCAGCTACTGAGAGCAGACGCTCATCACTCAAAGATACTTTGTCCAAAAGGACTAGGAAATTTATTACCTGTAGTTCTGTTCATTTTCTTTCGTGCACTAAATTTAAGCATATTTCTTCCATTTCTATGAAATGCAATACTTTGAATTAAAATCTCTTTAGACTTCTTTTAGGTCAGAGTCATATTCAGGCATGGATTTTTAATTATTTTCATTAACAGGAATTCCTCTACTTACTAAACCTCCAGTTTCATGTAGATTTCAGCAACGTGACAGCCAAGCACAGAAATCCTAAAAAGAACTCATTATCTAAATTGTGTGTCCCTGTGTAATTATGCAAGTCATTCAGCAAAACATTTCTGTTATCATTAAACAGCCAGTTGGCTCCTGTATGTTGATATGCAACCACAATAACTTCAGTTAGTGTTGCAGTGCATAAAATAAACACAGAACTGTTGACATGACATATTTAGGACAAAAGAAGCATACATACAGTAGTTAGAAAAAAAAAACAAAACAAACCCAGCATGCTGAATATTTTTTGTTTGGAGACACTGTACAACTTGTTCGTATAAATCCTTTGCAGAGTTTCTTTTTCAGTTATGAATTTAGAGCATACCCTACAGCATTTTCTCATGCAGCAGCAACTAATTGAGGGAATTCTCTCTATTATTTATGGACTTTACATTAGCTTAAAATTTCTCATATTTCACAAACAGTTTCTTTAGGATGAAGGAGAATAACCTTGATCTAGATTCTCCAGTTAGATTCCATTAAACTCATGTAACCTTATTGCTTCTCAACCTCTGTCCCAGCATTGGTGTTATCTGAAGAAAATGTTCTTCTTGAGTTGAAAGAGAATGATGCATCTTTTAATAGAATTATTTTTCACTGAAAACATGTCAGGACAGCAATTGCAGCAAAGAATTTTCTGTAATGCAGTTTGGAATGCAAAGCATCTGCGACAAGGACAGAGAAAGCTTTAAAGATAGCTGGTTATTCAAGACTGTTTTGTAGATCGTAGATTCAGACCCTAATCAGTGTTCACAGTCTGATTGAGTAGCTTTATCTGGAAAACTTCTGTTGTCTTAAGTAAAAAAAAAAATTACAGCAAAATCTGATTATACATGTTTGTGCATGTAAAAGACGTAAATAAGACATTTATATGTGGATTTTTCTCCCATCAGAAAGGCGGTGTGTTTAAGAGTGAAATCTGTGTATTTGACAAGTAAAACACCATTTTTCTTAATGTAAACAATAAGAATAGAATTTTTTTTTTTTTGTCCTACAAGTGTGGTTTTCTTTACCAGACATACATTTTTGGTTTTTGGGACATTTTTCATCTGAGTGACCTTTCAAACAGTCATCTGTACGCAGACAAGTGTAATGAATCTTCCTCTGTTTTCTCGTTTCAATTCCACTAGGTATTTGTGACAGGGTAGTTCATTATGGTTTTTTCTTCTGGAAGTTGCCTCAAACTTTTTTTGAATGAATGGCATTTTTTTCCCCTCTTTTAAAAAGAAGATAAAAATAAAATCAAGTGTTTCTGAAAAAGTCTTGACAGAACAGTGAAATGAAAGCAATAATTCCAAGGGCATAGTAAAATGTGACAACAGATCAAGGTATTTTTTGTGGCAGTAACAATTAATGTAGGAAATATATTTACATGGGTTTTGAAAAGCAGACTGGAATCTCTGGAGGGGGAAAAAAAAGCCACAGTAGTTCTTCCCCTTGCTTCAAGTTTATTTTTATAAACTGAATATGTTTATTGCTTTACTCATATACATAACTTCAGACAACCGAAATTATATTTCTATTTTTATTAACAGAAAATCACACAAGTTACAAAAGTCTTTTATGTACTTTTATTTGATTTGCTACAGAATCTGCCTATACCATAAATACTCCTGGGACTGGGACTGTGTCAAGGCAATGAGGCCAGCTGGGGACCCTGTACCTCTGTGCAGTCTCAGGAGCAGCGTGGCTGGATGCTGGGAGCAACCCCTGCCCCATGCTCTCCTCCCTACACTGACTTGGAGAGGTTGTTCGAGGAAAAAACCATTCTCGGCCCTATCTCACCTGGGTGCTGGTGTTTTTTTCATTTAATGACGGTGAGACACTGAAGTAATTGAGAGGTTACCCTCAGTGGTTTAGCCTTCTAGTTTCTTTGGCTGGTTTGCCTAAAACAAAAGTGAAAAAAAATCCCAACTCTAAAATAATCACTGTTAGAAATGTGTATATGTCTTAGCATGCAATTACACCTCTTTCCAATTCCACCCATTTCTCTCATATGAAAAAATGTCATCAAGTGATTCATAAAGGCTAATTAATTGAAGTTTCTCCATAGCAAAGTGAATAAGTCAGTGATGTAGAAAGCAAGCTACTGCTAGAAACAATTCCTCCACTAATCAACATTGTAAATAAAACAACAAAAAAGCAAAGCTATACTTTTTTTGTAAGCAGAATAAAAATTCAAAGGTGAATTTTTAGCAGAATATAACAGAGGAACTTATATCGGAAAATTTCAGCAGGAAAATATCTGAAAACCAGAATATATTCCAGTGATTAGTTTTAAAATTTGGTCTGAAATATCCTCACTAGCAAACATTTAATTTTCTATGTTTATTACTGTAATTTGCAGTCAAAAATATCATGACATTAAGCAGAAAGAATGATGATAAAATATGTTAATTGAAAATTTAAAGCATGGATTCTGATATTGTTTACTCCACTAAACTTTAAACAATGTTAGTTGTCACCAATTTAAGTTCAATATCAGTTTTTGACTGGAAATAGGCAGTTACTCAGATAAGAATCTCAGAATTTCTAAATCAGTATTTCATGAAAGTTTCAAAGGGGACAAGCAAAGAAGGGGGCCAGATGCAGCTTTCTTCAAATAGCAGAGAATAGGGAAAGTGCCATTCTCATTCTTTGTTCATTATTTAACCCCTGTGATTTCTTCCTTGCTTCTTAAAAAGATCTGTATAACCAGCTACTTTGAAAAATACAAGAATTTCAAAGCTTTTGATTATAGATTGCCAGGAGTGTAGCCTTCCTTTTGTCTATTTAAATACCAAAATTGACCTTAGAGAATCTAGAGAAGCACCTCACAGATCTTTTCGATTAGCATTCATAGAATTTGAAAGAGTTGAATTTTTTCTCTTCTTTGAACACCACAAGCTCATCTGGATAAAAAGGGAGCTCTGTAAATTTAGGGACAGTGGAAATTCTCCAAGGAAATCCTGTGGTTCAATGAAAAATTTCATCCATACGAGAGCTGTATAAACCTGACCCTCATGACTGCAGTACCAGTAATTCAAATAAAATCATATATAAAGCGGCATTGGGTCACAGCACAAGATACAGTGGTTATTGCTGTGCAGTGATGGATGGGCATATAATAATGTCAAAAACTGATACTGATTCATGAAGGGTCTTCTACTTTCAAAATAAGCAACCTTCACCTTGCCTTCAAAATCTTGCTGGGGGAGGGAAACGTTTCCCTTTCTTGGCCTAGATAGATATTTCAAAAGCTTATTCCCTGATACTTTTTATATTCACCAACTATTTGTGCTAGCTGTTTGCATGATTTACCGCAGAAGGGATTCACTCTACATGAGAAATCATTGTCTGGAATAAATAGTACAGAGATGGTATGCACAGCACAGAAGGCAACCTGAGGTGAATGGCAGCCAAGAGGGTGTGATGGGAGTTATGTATGTTTTACTTATAACTGGTTTACACCCCTTTGTGATGTATAGGCGGCATGATGCACACTGTGAATCTTAAACATTTCTATTTCTGTTTCAGTTTTGAGGAGGGAGAAATACTGTGCTCTGTATTAATTGGATAACTTTGGCTCAAGCTTTTAAGTGTAACAAATGGAGATGTGCCAAACTGACTGAAAGTAATTCTGGTTGTCAGTGAACCACAGTGGCTGCCAGTTTGCAGACAATTTCTAGTCTTCTTGAGTCTGTCACATCTCTTTCACACTACCTATTTACCATCTGAATAGAAAGCCAGCACTGTGAGACATAAATAAATGTATTTGTCTTTAATATGACAGTGTTTCTTTGAGGGACTTGTGCTACACTGAGCTACACATCAAGAACCAACCTGAACTTCTGCAATGACACAAATTGCAGACAGGTCTCCTGAAACAAGCAACAATTAAAGTGCTGCAGGAAGTCAAAGAACATAATTAATAATGAGGTGACTTTGTGGTTACCATGTAATTTTCTTATGTTGGAATGATGTTTGTGTTAGGTTAGCTCATTCTCCCCAGGACACCTGAAAGGATATTTGCGATAGAACAAACAACCTACCCCTGTGGATGTGACAGCAGAAGGCTTTGTTGCTTTATGAGTCTGATCCAAAGATGCCTTCTGTTCCTTAGTTTACAGGAAATCCAGGGCAAACCTTTTATTTACAGATAGGGAGCACTTGCCAGAACAGAATAAAAAAGCAGCTGATTAATCAGCATGCAGCCTTCATCTTGTAGGGCCTAGCTGCCTGGACCTTTTTAACATTTGGAAGATTAGCCTTGGTGAGAGACATGTTGTGTGGAAATGCCTTTGATAGCTCTGTGTTTTAGTCTATCATGTTTTGCAAAGGGGATGGCTCAGGGTTTGAAAAAGTCTGCGTGTTAGAGCAGAGGATGTTCATGGCTGGGGAAAAAAAATTACCTTGTACTAGTTCTGTACTGCTGCCCTTTGAAGCAAAATAAGAGAAAAGCTTGCTCTGCAACTTCAGTTGATAAAATCTGTTTTCTGGAACATTACCAAGTCTAAACATATATCATCTATGAGAAATAAGGCAGATGAAGGATTATATTCCTAAATAGGCTGGAATACCCAGGCAACTGCTATGAAAACAAAAATAAGGAACAGTGCCCTGCTAGTTTGACCCTTAAATTATGCAGCTGTTCATTACCAGAATTATATATCTCATGCTGCCCTTTGGAAGGAAGGTATGGTGCACAGAGCTGGAACAATTACTGAATTATAGTACAATAAGAAAGGCCTCCTAAAGTGTCACATGCATGTAGAGGAAGATAAGAAAGGCCAGATCAAGTTCTTGGCATTTTAAAGAAGGCAATCAAGAAACCCTTTGAATTCTTTGGTGTTCTTTCCCTGCAGTTCATCTACATTTTTATGCAAGTCTGACAAAGCATCCCATTCATGTGTCAGCACTCTCGTCTGCGGACGCATTAGTGTTTATAACGGGCTGAATTTGCAGATGCTGCCATTTGAACACAGTAAGAGAGCCAGTTGTGTGGCCTTAATATTTATATAATTAATAATGATTTCATGCTTCCCTCCCCAGTGCTTCTGAAATAAAAACGGCTACATTAGCATGGCCAAGCATAACAGGGCTCAATACAATCCTGTAAGCCTAAATTGTTTTGCCATAACAGGCTTTGAATTTTACTCTGAAATAAAATGTGTTGTGTTAATCAGCTTACTGTTAATGAATTATTTGGGTGACACATTTGGCACATTTTTGCACATTTAGCTATGAGATAATTTTTTATATTGATCACACATAAAATATATACTCTGAAGAGTGGCCTACAATGTCTGGAATCATTTGTATTTGAAAATAATAATGTGCATTTTTCATGTCCCAAAATTTATATGTGATTATGGTCTGAAAATTAGCATAAATAAACTTCTTTTTTCTTTTTTCTTTTTTCTTTTTTCTTTTTTTTTTTTTTGTTTTTTTAATTCCTTGCATTTATATTTCCAGATAGTGTTTCTCTTCATGCATTTGGATTGTACAGAGAGTACCATAATCACACACAGACTTTCAATGAAGCAAAAGTTATACAATTTTTCTTGTTGATATATTACTTATACAGAAATAGAGCCTGTTGATAAAAAAAAAAGAATTACAACCTTCTAGTATATTTAATGGAAAAGTTTTTTGTGTGACTACATGTTAAATGTTTCCACATATTGACAAAGATAAAATCATAAGGAAAATTAATTTAATAATACATCAGGCTCTCTATTATTTTTCTTTTATTGGGAGAAGAAGATTCCAGCTATTTGTACATGTTGAAATTAAAAAAAAAAAGTTGGAAGACTGGGAGAGCATTTAAAGATGTATGAGGTTTTTGTTCATTTGTTTTCGGTTATTTTTATTCTATTGATTTATCCAGAGTTTTAATGGTGATTGATTCAGTAAATTATCTGTCAATCAGGATCAAATTCTAAGCAAATATTCTATAAAAACCAGCAAAGGACAGTAAAAATTTTACAGTTCGTCCTTCTGTTTTGTAAATATTATAAAACTTGAGAAAAAAGCAAAAGCAAAGAAAACCCTTTTGATTACAAAGACGAAAAAAAGGAATTACTTGCCTCTTAGATGATCCAGCTAACAGAGTTTATATGTCTGGGGTTTTGGACTGATGAGTGAATACAGAGAGAGCTCTGATAGGCTTACTGTGTGGCTATGCCTAAGAAACAGGATCCCTATTATCAGAGCTGAAAGACACTTTTATTGCTTTTGTCTCAGATGCTCTTTAACTGTGTTCACAGAATAGCTTTACCAGAACTTGCAAGGATTGTGTGTGAGGGTTCTTGTGTCTTTTGTCTTCTATTCCACTTACTTTGCTCTGCTGTAAGCTAGCCACTAAAAGCTTGTATCACACCTAATTTCAATAATATCTCTACTGCATAGATGAGGCAAAAGTCACTTCTTCCCTTGCTCCTTACTCAGTGATCCAAGAATAGGATGCTTGAGAAGGAAAATCAACAAAGTCATCAATGCTTTTTGCTGTCTCCTTGTACAAATACCTCAGGTAGTAAAGTACTTACAGTACAAGGAAAGTTGTAACTGTCTTATACTGTAACAGTTCAGATGTCTTTCAAAGACAAAAAATTTTAAGTCTTCAAGACATGTTTGTCTTTTACACTTAAGCTTCCAAAACCTAAGCAGACCTTAATCAGAAGGAATATTCCATGTGAAGCATAAAACCAAATGGAAATCCATCACTGAGAGAGTAAGTTCCTTCTTCGCCGAAATTGGTCGGTGGTAGAGAAGGATCTGAAGGGAGATTGTGTGTGGGGTTCTGGTCTCAGGTCCACATGCTTATAGTTCAAATTACCACGTGGGCACCACTGTGCCTGCATAGCTCCTTTTCTGATGGGTGTTGGGCTGTGAGTGGACATCATGTTTATTATTTGCTCGTATAATTTGTTTGTGGTCCATATATGAGGTCAGAATGGGGAGCTTCAGGACAAGAAAATGGGTTTTACAATTTTTCTGTGGAATAGAGAGTTTCCTCTTCGAAACTAATGGGATTAATAGAGTAGAACAGAGGATCCTTAGCCCCATGTAAGAATACAAATAGCATATGCATTATTTTAAAACTAGAAATTATATATTAATAGGAACTTGACAATTAGATTTGAATGATTTTTACCATTGAAAATTAAAGCCATTACTAGGACACTTTCTTAGATTTCTCACTGAAAATTAAACTGTGAAACTTGCCATTGCACTGTTTTAGGAATATGTTTGCTCTCATGGAAGTTTTTTTTTTGAATAGGAGAATTGCCAAACTGAAGTAAAGTGATACCTTTCAATTGGTAATGTTACTAGATTTGAAGATTCAAAGCTCTGTTTTTGATATTTCAGGATGTGGTTTGAATAAAATCATTTGAGTTATTTAGAGTTGTAATTTATTGTAACAAGTAAAACAGTCTACAAATCCTTTGAGAGAAAGAAAATTTTCCAATTAAAATACAATGGGGCAGTAGGATATAATTTTTTCTTTCTTGTCCTGACATTAGTCTGGTTAGCAATATTTTTTGTTGCAAATTTTATTTACAAGTAAACAGACCTTATTTCACTGTTTTTTTACATGGCTGATATTGAATAGTATTGGCTTGTTTTTATGTCTCTCTTACAGGGACAGATTCTGGGGGTGACACCCTCTGACTTTAGTGCTGCTGTAACAGTTGATACAGCTGGGGATTAGGTTTATGATATCTGTGAGCAGTTCTGCCTTGAGAAAAAATAAAAAGAGAAAAGGATTTACATTTGTTTTGTGATTCTTTGTTCCTATGGAAATTGAAGACACCTTTTTTTTCTATGAGATGAATTTCAACTTTTCATATCTCTTGAGAATGAATTTCAGGCACCAGGGAGAACAAAAGAGAGCATTTCTAAGTAGGAAGAGTGCTTTCAGCCCAGATACAAAAAACATGACACCCCCCCACTGGTCTGGCTTGCTAGAGGGGTTACTAGTCTGTCATCTCTAGCACAGTTATCTCAGTACTTCTTTTGAGTGATATAAGAAGACTCGAATTTGGGCCTGTGAGCTGCAGATAGCTTTTCCTGAGATCAAACAGAGAAAATAATGTCTATTTTGGCTTTAAACATTGGATTGCAAATATAGGGCTGTTGTTCTTATTATTGACAAGTACTTCTTTGTACCTTTTTCTCTGCACTCTCCAAATTCCATCAACAGCCATTAGCTCCAAACAATGTAACAGGGGGTATTTTTTCTTTTTTTCTTTTTTTCTTTTTTTATAAGTAGCAACTTTGAATGCTTCCCTTCTCTTTATGTCTTCTGCTATTGCTGTTAAAATATTCATATCCTTGATTTTAAATAAATAAGGCCTCTACGTTTCTCTAAATCAATGGGATTTAAAAAACCTTTCTCCAAGGGTATTCTGGGTGAATGCTAATTTATCCTTACAATAAAAAGACATTTTCCTGCTGGAGATTTGTAAGCTCTGGATGAAATATAAGGATGATTCTAGGGTAAAATCACAGTAATTTAGCTGAAGCCAACTGGTATTGGTGTAAACAAGATTAAAATCATCTTTTGCATACAAGAGACACACATGTATCTTAGCATAAATCCAGTTGTTACTCTAGAAATGCGTTGGAATGACTGCTTCAGTAAATATTTCAATACTGGAAAACATTTCCCTGGTACCCATCTTAAAAAAGGGCACAGACATTTTAAGAGGATGCATCATGTGTCAGTGGGCTATAGATATAAAGGATTATTTTCTTGATGCAGCAATTGTTTAACTAAGTCATGAGACAAATGGAAAAGCTTGTGACAAAAGAGAAACACATATCCAGTCTGAATTCTCTTATTCAGGAGGGAGGGATACCACCTCTTTCAAACACATCACTCAGTGTTATGATTAACAGGATGCTTTACAGGAATCCCATCTTTCAATGGTGCATTGCTTCAGGGAGGTATCAAATGGGTCTCTCTGCAAATAAATTAGTTTGCAAGTTTTACTTTTTGTTCTTCTCGGCTTCCTCATTTAACAGTCCAGAATAGGCCTGAGTACTTATAGGGCATCCATTGCCATGGGATTAGAGAGCATTGTAATCCACAACCCGCTGTGTTACCCTGTAAGGTATGGAAATTCTATTATCTTAATTTTATAGATGAACATAAAGACACAGAGGAACCAAATGACACTGCTAAGGTCACACACATTGTCTTTGATTTAGGAGATATCTTCAAAGATCTGTCTTCTGTTGCTTCAGCTGTAGAAGCTGAGGAGGCCATGTATACACCTGAACTCTACATTTTGGGTAATTTAGTAGTGTGCAGGGAGAAGTAGACACTTTCATGGCACAATTCATCTCATTGTAAAGTAAACCTAGAGGAGTTCTGATGAATCACATTGCGAAAGAGCATGTTCAAATAATTTAGTTGATTAGCTGAAAGGTATTCTTCAATTAGAAATGCCGGTATTTAATCAGATTATTCCTTCTTCTAGTACCTTCCTTTACTAGATGAGATTTTTCAGAAGCATTCATACTGAAAAATCTCACCTTCTTGCTAAAAATTCTTATCCTTAATGCTGCAAATTCTCTTTGTAAGGAATTATAAATCCTTTTATCTATCTTGTATTAGAAACAGTGCATTGTGAATACAGTTTCCTAATACTTTATTGCTGCACAAGCTTCTATTGTATATCAGCTACCTTGACTGTAGTCAGACATTAAGCAATTAAATACAAGACTATAAACTTGCAATAATTTGCAAAATAAAGTCTGTTGGTTTTATTGTGGGATTTTTGCTAATATAAGAATCTAAATGTTGCGGTGGAGTCCAGTAGTGTCTTATCATAGACACTGTGTGGTCAGATTCAGTCTCATGACAACACTTTCTCTTAATTTACAAAGTCATTTGATGTCTCTATTTGTTTATCAATGGTTTTCACCTTTTTGTCTGTCTGGGTTTATTCTTTTAAATGAGAAAAGCTAAAATCTCCTAGTCTTCTCTAACAAGAAAAAATTCTGCCTTTTTATTTCATTCTTTAATTCTTCTGATAACTTGGTTTTCACTGAAAGTACTTTCCAGTTTTACGTCAAAAACACATTGCATCAGCCCTTTTCCCTATAAGTCTATATTAAGGTCATTACTGAAAATATTATTCAGAATTAATACTGATATTGAATTATGTGGGACCTCTCTCCAGCTCCATCTCTTCCCTCTTTGAATCAGCCTACAGGTTCCATTAGCCTATATTCTTCCCAAACTAAAATAATTTACTATATGGAAATTCATCCCATGCTCTGCTGAAATCCAGAGAGAAGATATTGACTCAATTTCCTTTGATTTAAAAATGAAGTAATTTACCATGATAACCTCACATTATGATTCTTAAAATATTTGTGTCAGACTTCCCCTTTTATCAGTTGTCATGGTGTCAGTCTTTCTCTTTTAGTTCTGTTTTATTCCTTCAGATCAATTCTTATGGATTTCTGGCAACTTGTGCCTGCTTTTCTCCCCTCCAGGTTTCGGTATACATTTATGACACCCCAGTCAGGTAGCACTCATTCGGTACATCATTTATTTATAAAAGGGGTTGGTGTTGAATGTGGATTTTCCCTCTGATTTATTTTGCCCATTTGTCTGTAGTAAATGCCTCCCCAGCAAACAGCAGGTGCCAGACAAAAATACACAAAGCATGGACAAGGAGCCTTAGGTGCTATGCAACAAAGTAAGCATGAGTTTAAGCAACTGCTTGTAGTTGGTGCTGTGATTGCTGCAGCCCATGCTGAGGGGGTCATTTGTGCAAACAAGTGTTGCAGTTTACTTAATCAGCCTTATCAAAAAGGAGATGTTACTAACTCCATCTTTTAGCTGTAAAATAGCAGGACTCTGAAGGTTTCCGAAGATGAAAACTAAGTAAAGAGATGCAGAGAATATGTTCTCAATGCATAAAATTTAGAACAAAGAATGCTTTTAATGCCACTGCCTTCTAGAAAAGGGAATTGCAAGACAGCACTGGAAAATTTACCAAGAGGTTTATGTCATTCCCATGTTCTTTGACAACACGGGTATAGAAACTGACAGAGCATAAAGTTCCTTTGAAAGACTGCTGAGAAGTTGCAAAGTGATTACCTGAGACTGTGAAATAGATTAATTAACAACAACAAAAAAAAAATGCAGTGCTTAATAAAAGTTCCATATTCAAGGTGTCTGCCAGGTGTGTTTTGCTTTCAGTGCTATTTTTCTCCCCACAGCAGGGAACAAAATTTTCCA
Source organism: Euphonia xanthogaster (assembly GCA_034509185.1). Classification (NCBI taxonomy): domain Eukaryota; kingdom Metazoa; phylum Chordata; class Aves; order Passeriformes; family Fringillidae; genus Euphonia; species Euphonia xanthogaster. The sequence goes on along the minus strand of JAYDZK010000001.1, from coordinate 61,631,941 downwards.
TTATAATCAGGAATACTCCTAGCACTTAATGCCTGAATGGGGGACCAAAGACAAATTACAATGTAATCAATCTTTTCAAACTTTTGTGGAGGGTTTCTCCTTTCATCTTGCACACAAAAATGCTATTAGCATCAGTGGAAGTTTCAGCTGTTCCTTTTTCAGTTTTGTTGGCCTGGCCCACTGTCCTACAGCTACAGTTTTGTCCCCTTAATACTTCAAAAATCCATACTGCTATGGTGAGTGATATCTTAAATACTCTGAAGGAGGAATTCAGAACTGAAATTCCATTCTATTTTTTGTGTCACAATGCAGGGGGAAAAAAAAAGAAAACACAAGACAAGAAAAGAAAATTTGATCTAGCAAAATTGTCCTAAAATGCCTCATCATGTGCTTTGAGAATGATCTGAAATGTTTGGTAGAATAGGGGCTCTGTCCAGATGGAATCCACTCACAAGTGACAGAGGTCAAAGGTATTAATTTTGCAAGTAAAAAAAAAATCAGGTTTTTATACAGCAATTAGTTTTAAGGAAATAATTAACTGTGTAAGGAAACATTTCCTGATCTGTGTATACACATTAAAAGATCTAAGTGATAAAGTGTTATGGCAAAGCCAAGGGTAAGACATAGCTCCAGATTCAAATGCTAAATATAGCTATCTACAATGAAGCTGTGTACATAATAGGTGCTATAACTTCTTGTTGTTTTTAAGGGAGATTTAGTCAAAGCAGTATAATTGCAAGAGCTGTTCAGATTCATTTCTGTACATTAGGTACGGTGATTTACTATATTTTATTGACTAGACTAACTGACAAGATGACAGGATATCTGTTAATCAAAAGGAAGAATTAGAAAATACATGTATTTGTGGTTCCCATGTAGGTATATACATTGCAAATGTCTAAAATTTCATTTCAGTCTTATCCTTTTCTTCTTTGTAGCACTACATCACCTTGACTCTTTAAGCTGTGAATATGAAAGACATTTCCTCATAATTGGTTCAGATCACATGACCAACAAGGTTGGAAGAAACATTCAAGATCATCTAGTCCAGCCATCAAACTGGCACTACCATAATTCCCCCTAAACCATATGCCCAAATGTCACATCCAGATGCTTCTTGAACACTTCCAGATGACTCTCTGTAGAGCTGAACCCCAGGCTGGGATGAATCCTACCTTACTTCTGTCTTTAATATCCTTGAGTTTTATACCTAAATAAATTATAAGAAGATTCACCATCACTTATTTTAAGTGAAATCTGTTAACTAAATTCAGTGATATAAATTTATAGGAGAAGGATTTGTCATCCAGGCAACTGAGAAGATGGTGAGAGGAATATTTTTTTGGAGAAAAATACAGGAATACAGATGAGAAGTGAGTTGAAAACATGTCAAAAGAGACAGTAAGCACAACTATATAGGGACAGCTTGGAAAAAGTAGAGTCCTCTGCTGGAGAACTTCTAAAGAAATAATTGGTATAGTATGTAGGGAAGCTAAATGCTAAAGAGATGGCTTGCAGATCACAAGGTCTGTTTCCTTTAGAGCATACCCTCCCAAATCAGGCTTACCCGTTAAATTCATTTTGTGTTCTGCAGTGACAAAAGACCAAGCTTTACAACCAACGAAGAGACAGTAGCAAAACTGCAACCTGTTTCTAATGGAAGCAGGTATGTGAGCAATGAATGTGTGGGAAAACAGCTGCCCATCTCTGCTGTCCCACCAAATAAATTGGCCTGAAATACATCTTTTTGTCTATCAGTAAAGTATTCTGGTATCTCAGCTCATCATGATTTTAAGCATTTGGCATTGTTTTTAAATAACTCGCTGGCTCTGAAGTTGCTCTTAAATAACTCACTTGATACAAGGGTAATAATCATCTTAAAATTAACTGTTATTTCCCTCATGACTACAGTTTTATAATAGTTTCTCTTCTAAAGCTAAATTGTTGGCACAAAGCCATGCTTTATTTGCAGGTGTTTACAGGGAAAGGCAGGGTGTCCTAACCAAGTGTCCGTGATCCTTTTCAGTGATCTTGGTCAGAAATCAGCCATTGAACCCAAGCACAGGACAGCGTCATTAACAGAACAATAATTCTTAGGTGTTTTGACAAGACATTCGATGAACAGTAATTAACATCTGCACTGCCATTCCTGTCAGGGAGGTGAATGGAAATGCTAAGTGACCTAAATCTAGTGACTGCTTTTCCTATTTTGGTAAATCACCTTTTTTGTTTGTTTCTTTTTTTATAATACAAGAAAAAAAATATTTAATTCAGGTTGTTCATCTGCTTCATATGTTTTTATTTCTACTAGTTCAGTAAGCACAAACTTGTTCATACTTCCCATTATTTTCAGAAGCTTGAAACTGATAAGCCTATATCATACATCATTAAATTTGAGTCCAATGCATGTTTTTTTTTTTTCTTAATTTATTGTTATCCTGTGGAAAATAAAACCAGTTTACCTTTACATCTAAAACTGGAACCAAGACAATAGATGCAGTGGATTGCCAAGTTTTCACAACTCTCATGGTATAGAAATGGTAGGATTCTTACATGACTGGACAAGAAATATCTGTTTCTAGCCACATTTTATAACAAAAAAATGAATTCTATGGAGGTAAGCAAGCCTTCCATTTTGTCTTTGGGTATTATAAAACCCCAGTGGTTTGAGGAAATCAAACCAAAGGTTTTTCTTGGCATGTTCCTTCTCAAAATTTGCCTTACATATGAACCCATGATTTTTTTTACTACTTGAGAACCAGACTGTGTACAGACATAAAGGAGAATGCAAAGAGCATGTAGCTTGTTGTGTGTGTAAATGTTCACAGTCTGCGATCATAGTAACAATTTTTCTTCAAGCATCTTGCTTAATCTATTTTAACGTATTTAAAAATCAAAACTAAATTATAATATTCTCTTGCTTAAAAAAAGTCCAGGCATCTGGAGATGACATCCAAGATATTCCTTTAAATGAGTTAGGTTAGACCTACTCTATGTGCATTTTGTGCACTAATTTCAGGCAATCCTTTTATGTTGTACTTAGATTTGAATTCAACTTAAAGTGGCCTACTTTAGAGATATTCTTTCATGAATAAATAAAACATACTAATAAAAAAAAGAGGTGTTACATGTTTGGAAGGGTTCATTTGCTGAGATATTTCATTAAATAGGAAGAAGACAAAATAAGGTTATCAAAAATAAAGTTTCCCCCATTAAAGGTGGATTCATTAGTCATGTGAAATATTATTTGATTTCCTCTTCAGAATCACAATGATAATTTTTTCTGCAGTCTTCCAATGAGATTTGGAAGCCTGGAAGTATACCTCTTTCTAAACATCCAAATTGAATTGTGTGACTAACCAAAAGTATTTGTTGCATACAGTTGTTGCTTCCATATTGATTTTCAGTACATTGAATTTAATGACTAAATGCAGCACAGGTTAATTCTCAAGCATGCTTTAATAAAATGCAAGTGTTTTGACTCAGGAACATTTGTTTAATGGGAGTTTTAATGTAAACTATATAAGCTCATTAGGAGACTTATGGATATCTCTTCTGAGAAATGATGTAAATGAACATAGTTTTTAAAGAAAAAGAAGGAATTGTAGCATGGGTGTAGCTCAGACATAATGAAAGAGAGCACTTTCTATTATTCTCTGTATAATATGCCTGCAGAGCTGACAACTCAACTGGCACTGAGCTGAATTTTACGAAATTATCTAAATGAGATGCTGTTATACAAACAGAATTAGGAAATAGTTCTTTTGTCTCTGGATTAATTTAATGACATCTCTGACATCTGTGTCCTGTGATATTTATCAAGGATATATTTTTTTGTAGAATAGAAGACAAAATCAACAATATAATCAAGCTTACTATTTAAGCTTGATTTACTATTATTTAAGTACTTTTTCCTGTCACATTTTTCAATTATTCATAGTCAAGAAGCTTAAGTTAGGAGAACAAGTTCCCAGATTTAGGTCCAAATTCCACTAAGAGAAATGTACTTCAAAAGTATTTTCAAATCAGTTAAACTACCTATTTACATATTAACATGTATGCATAAGCCATCTGCCACAAATTTGCAACAAATTCAGTTTAAGATAAATCTGATTTTGGTCTGATTTGTACTGAAGGAAAATAGAAAAACATACAAGTGACAAGAAGCATACTTTAGAAATAGGGATTCATTAAAAGATGTATTTCAACCTAAATTGAATGTTTGTTGAGACAGTTGAAATTAACCTAATTACTGAATGAATTTATACTTTTATGCAAAAATAGTCTTAATTATATTTCCTAATTAACAGTGACTTTTTAACACCATTACATAAATGTTCATTTAAATATTGTCCTTAGATGAGCTGCTTTCTTGAGTACAACAGTTGTAGCTTCTTGATCTTGTCTGGTTTTCCCCCTTTAATTCCTTGGAGGTAATAATTTTTCCCTTCCCTTCCCTTCCCTTCCCTTCCCTTCCCTTCCCTTCCCTTCCCTTCCCTTCCCTTCCCTTCCCTTCCC
>JAYDZK010000001.1:61615291-61627411 GCA_034509185.1 Euphonia xanthogaster | reverse complement strand
TCCCTTCCCTTCCCTTCCCTTCCCTTCCCGGAACCTTCCCTTCCCGGAACCTTCCCTTCCCGGAACCTTCCCTTCCCTTCCCGGAACCTTCCCCTCCCAGTACCTTCCCGGTACCTTCCCTTCCCGGTACCTTCCCGGTACCTTCCCTTCCCGGTACCTTCCCTTTTTCTCAAATTAATGTTTAGATGAAAATGTTTAATTTGACGCTTTCTGCTTTACAGAGGTCAGTCTAATTCTAGGAATATAATACTTAGGAAATAAGTCCCAGTTTTCGTACACGGATTCCTTATTTATCAATTGATAAATATACATATAAAAGTTTATATAAAAATATATAGATATGCAAATTTAAAAATAATAATTATAATTTAACAGCACAGTTCATCATATATATATGTAGATGATGATTATTATTATTATTTTGCCTTTATTCTGTTATTGCTTGATCAAGTCAATATCCTTTTTTCAATATATCCCAAGTTACCATGCCTGTGCTCCAGGGAGCCAGGATATGTATTTATCATAAGTCAGAAGATGAAGATTTTGCTATAAGTTAGAAAATTATCAGGAAAACTAATTATTTTAGAATTTTTTAACAATCATAAAAAATTAAATGAAATTCAACCTGAATGGTTTTGGTTTTTTCTGCTGTAAATGAGTTAATGGTCAGGCATCTAAAAACAGCGCAAATATTTTACAGCACTGCACAGAGTAGAAATAAATATTGTTTAGCTCAGTTTCACAGCATTCTGCCAGTTCTTCTCATTTTCACTACCTTTTCCCACATTGAGTCCTTCCTTTTCTCAAATAGAATTTGTAGAAATTACTAACCAAAATTTGATTTTATGTTAAACAGTTGACTGAATCTTCCAAATAGAGACTTAAGTTTTTTTAGACTGACAGCAGGTTCATGTTTAGGGCATATTAAGAGATCAGAAAATGTGACCATGTCAAAAGTGGTGCTGTCTCAGCATGTTGCCTGTAAATCAATTCAATAAAATAAGTATCATAAATATTTAGGTGTGTGAGAAAAAAGATAGTAAATTACTGTGACCATGGGATGCTTTATGAATATTTGATTATCACCACCCATCATCACCTTTTAGGAACAAAGACTTTTTTTAGGCAGCAAAATGAAGAGATACATAATGAAAAAGATTAATGCTGAAAATAATATTATTCCAAATATTTGAACACTGGTCTCATTAAGTGATACAATCAAATTTAAAAGGTTCATTTGAATCCCCTGAGGAGTTCTTATGCATTATATTGTCCTGCTAAAATTAAATGTATGGCAGGAAAAAACTGCCAATTTTGAGGAAATAAAATTAGGTGCGATAGCATTCTTCAGAGGAGTAGCTTGAGTGGACAAAAAGATGGATGAGTTCCATGCCGTACTGAAGATGGTTGCAAATTTATAAAGATATGCTGTCTGCTCTTTTGTGCCATAAAGTCTGTCTAAATAACAATATCCTCTCAGGGAGAGAATCTGCTGTTCTGGCTGCCCATGCATTGTTGAATTTGGACTATCTCCATTTGCAAATGTTGACTTTTCATCTGTGCCCAGAGAATGAAATCTGTATGAGAGATGTGCAAAGCTTTTAATCTTTATTTATTTGTTAACAAACGGGGTTTTTTTTGCCAAATACTGTTTGCATTTCTTTTCTCCTGCTCTTCCTGCAAGGTGACTGTCTGCATCCACAATGTGACACTTCAGCTAAGAATACAAATTGCAGTCATTTGTGTGTCTTTGTTTGTTTGTTTATTCACTTTTTTGTTTGTTTTTAATGACAAAATGTATTAAGTCAGAATAAAACTCCCAGATATTATTTTGTATCTTCTGTATTTCTAAAGGGTATGCTAGAATTGGTGTCATTTTTCAGTGAAAGCTTTTACAAAATGCAGCTTTATGTTAATGGTTGCTGATACATAGATTTTTAAGACCAGAAGGAACCACTAGATTATCTATGAACCTATTTTTTATTTCTTTTTTTAACTATAAATTGTAAAGTTTCACCCAGTTAAGTTAAAAAGTAAAATAAATAGTGGCATAAAGATCTGAACATAGGCAATATGCAATCCATGATAACTAATGGAGCTGGATTTGTATGACCAGCGAAGAATCATTCAGGTTTGAGTTGCTCAGTTGTAGCTCAGCACCACTCCAGACTATGGTGCTTTGTGACACCTCCTGTGGCATCTTCCTACACCCTTGTTGCAAGGACTGTGCCCTTGTGATTTCAGATTGTTGCAACTTGCCTGCAGAATAGTCACAGGCCTCATGCTGGTTCATATGTCTGTTTGTTCTGAAACACTAGGCAGCACTAAGTAAACTTGGCCCCTCATATCTTACAAGCTTAGCAGACACAGGAATTGTATGTCTACTTCCAGACCATGCACACATGAGAGATTTATATACATGTATGTCAATGAAGAAAGAGAAGTTGGAAATAGGAACAGAAAGTTAGGTCCGGAAAAAGTAACATCCTTACAGTAGAGCCATTACTGATGGAGGTGTACCTTGTAAGTCATAATGGTATTAAATGTCTAGGCAATATACCAGAAAAAAAGAGAAAATATAACAAACTAAGAAACATTCCCTTTCATTATAGCTTTTAAAGTAGAGAAGTTGCAGAGGAAAGGAACTTGAGATAAAAAATGCAGAATACTTTCTTAACTTCTACTTTGTCCACTTTCTTAGCTCTGAAAAGATATAGATATGAAGAAACTTCAGTCATCACAAAACCAGATAGAAACCAAATTTCAAGTACCTGAATATTGTTGCCTTCAAAATTTAGTTGCCCACAGAATCAAAGTCATGCAGAGTTTTTGTACAGAGTCAGGTCCATGATACAAAACCCATCTGGATCACTTAAATACTTTACAGAATAGCGTAGAAAATCTTACTGTGCAAGGTTTTCCTGCCTTTTCAGAAAATACTTTTGTTCCTGTTTTTCTGCATCCTAGGTAGTCCCTCCCACACACCCTTACTTCCCCTGCTTCCTGCCCCTCCTCTCATTGTGCTAATTAAGGATTCTGACAGCTTGTCTCTGCTAAGTAATTCAGCTATAAGCTAACATTACAGTGTCATTTATTTGAGCCTTAATGAAAAAGAAGTTTCGTCCAAGACAGGGAACAGAGAGTAGCAGGGGTTTCTTGATCTGTACCTTAGAGTATAGAGGATGGAACACCAGGAAAGCAAGAGAGAAGCAGCAGGGTAAAAAGTGGTAGTGATAAGTCTACGAAAACTGGCAGCAGTGATAGGAGGAATCCAGGGACCTTTGAAAAAGGTAATTTGAGGATGGAATGTGAATTGACTGTGCCAGGTAGAATGATCATGGAATAAGTCACTAAAAATATATATTTTAACAGACACTGAATGTTTCTTTTAATTAATAATACCAAAGAAGCCCATCTGACACAGCATGTGTGTGGTTTTACAGTCTTGGATTTTATTTTTTTTTAACAGACTAGAAATAAAGAGCAGTCTTCCCCATTTATTTGTTTGATACTTAAGAGCAAAATAAAAGGAAAAAGAATCTTCATAATTATAAACTTTTTTTCTAGTTTTTATATTTAATATATGACTAGTTGTAAAACCTCTGTGAAATGGAGTAACGTCATTTCAGTTCCATGAATATTCCTTATCCGGGAAGGGCTGTAAAATCATGAGGTCTCAGAGAAGGTCATTTAGTAAAGTAGCCCATGAAAGCTCAAAAAAAACCCCAAAAAGCCCTTTCTGTATTTGGGGATAAATAGAGCTGAAAATGTTGCTGTTGTTTTCTTTTTCATTTTAAAATGCAATATGAAAAATTAAATAAATATGATTGTCTGAAACACAGCTGTGACCGTGTTCAAATCCACTGTACTTAATGTTAGCACCCTCGGGCAAAGAATACCTATTCATATTGCTTGAGACCAAAAAGTCTCACTGAGTGGAAATTATCTTGTGGCCTCAACTCTTTCAGAAATGAAGAATGAATTTTCTGGCTGTAAGTAAGAGAGTTTTAAAGCAGCAGGTTGAAAAGCAGCTGGTCATCACACCAGAAGCTAGCTGCTAATTGCAGAAGTAAGTTAATCAATGAAATAGCTGTTTAGCTTCTGGGTATAATAAAAAGAGATAAAAGACCACACAGAAATTCCAACATTAGGGTATGACCAGCTCTTGAGTGGCATACATTATTTTCCTTCTTCCACCTGTCTGCTTTTGAGTAGGCAAGTCATGCATCTGCTTGACAGCTATTAACAGAATAAAATAGCAACAAAAAAGCATTTTTGGGTAAGATCTGATATAAATATTTACAAAGACAATTTAAGGGAGTGTTTGTTATGCACTTTTGTGTTTGCTTTCAAAACATTTAACTCCAGAGACAGATGGCTTGTACAGTTTTATCAGCACTTGTGTCATTATATATTCAAGCAGCCAAGACTGATAACCAGCCGCACGGATTATAGATTGTTCAGAGAACAAATACTTTGAAAAAAAATCCCTCATATATCAATAAAGTACTTCAGCATGGAAAAGCTAGATACAGAAATTGCAGTGACATTTTTGTGAAGAGAAAGGAAACAAATTAATACACTTATAAAATTAAAGCAGCAGGAACAGGTTTTTAAGTGGTGTCATTGTATGCAGTAATGAAACAACTTCAGAAAATTGGGTGAAATCTATTGTTCATCTGTGGTGGAGGAGAAAGATAATTACCATTAAGGCAACATTATGGCTTTCCCAATACATAGCAGCCAACTCTTCAGCCACACTATCCCCAGAAGATCTCTCTCTTATCATATTGCTCATGATCATTACACTTTATTCTGCTAAATAGCTACCTGAATAATAAAGAGTCTTAGAAAAGAAAAAATTTTATGTTTGAGAACATAATAAAACAAAACAGAAACTCAAAATACCTAATTGCTAAATCAGTCTTGTTTGTTTGTTTGTTTGTTTTGTAGGTGAGATCCTTTCATTTATCCTTTTCATCTGTTTCTTGTATCTCACAGTAGAAAATGTGTAGAATCCCCTAAATCACAATTATCATCATTATTAGCAACAATATTTATCGAACAATTATGGTTCATCTAAGGGCCTTAACTGAAGATAGCTATGGCAGGCACCACACACATTATGAATGAAACTGCCTTTTTCCTCAATAACTAAGCATGACCATTCCCTTTAGTAGCTCAAGAGTAAAATATATTATTCCAACAATCTGCACTTACAAAAAAAATCACTTTGTGGATTTCTTTTTCTCTTGTGACGGCTCAAACCAAAAGTGATTAAAACTATAATTCTTAGTTGTATATTAGATGAAGCCTTGCAAGGCATTTTGTAAACTTAAACCTCACAATATTTTAGTAAGGCAAGTAAATATTCCCTGCATTTTACAGATTGGAAAGCATGAGACAGAGGACTGGAAAATATGTGTACACATTTGAGTAGGAGTCTAAACCTCTTCTCAATTCTGGACATTCTTACATACAGGCATATGTAGAAGTGTGTGCAGACTATAACATATCTCACAGCTGTTTGAACAGTTATACAGCTAAAAAAAGTGTTTTTCCGGTGTTCCCTGAGATTCCCAATCCTCTCCTCAAAGGACAGTGTCTCACTCTGTCTACAGCTGTCACTTGGTGTGACCAACATCCATATACAAAATTGTAATTGGCTGCTATAAGGACGGCATGGTCCTGCCTATGGTTGACATCTCTGCATAGGGAAGGTTGACTGTCGCACACAAAAATTAATTTTCCAGGTCTAAGTTGGACAGTGGTATTTTGTTGAACTGAAAAACATCCAAGGAACAATTCTTGTGCAGGCAATCATCTCAGCATTGTTACCCCATTCCTGTCTGCTGTTCACAGTAGTAGCAGATACGTGAATATTCCAGAAAGTCTATCAGCTAAAGCAAAGGTTGCTTAAAATTCATTCTGAGTGGAACAGCATTAACTGCCTAGCACTGTTACTAAAGAGAGCAAAACACATCAGGTAAATCTTCCAAAGAGTTTGTCATGCAACTTCTAGGGCCACATGCATATTTATTCTTAAGTAAAACCAGCTTATTGCTCATTTAATTTTTAAATGGAAATGACAATCTTATCTCTTGAAATTTATTTAACTAAAGAGAAAAAGTAATTTACCCCCTCCATAACTATCATACTGAAAGCTCTCCTGTTATTCTTTTATTCCACTGCAGATTGGAAGCACAGAGTGCATGTATCGTCCTTCTTGAAAAGTGTCATTCTGTGGCAAAATTTTTTCTTTCTATTATGAAAGATTTAATGTCTCCAAAACCTTCTTTTCTTTCTTGTTCTGTAAAACAGTAATTTACTGGGAGAGTAGGCAGGTTGAAAATAGCTCTGCCACTTCTCAATATTTTTTTTCTCTGAAATGGGAAAAACTAATTAAAACTGAACTTTAGTTGACAGACAAAAAAAAAAAAAAAATTAAAATTCAGCTTTTAACCTGTGGACTAATTTTTTGAAAAGTGAACAATGTACTGTGAGTCCTTTCTTTACTTTTAATTGTTTCGGTTTGGGTTTATTTCTCTCTAAGTACCTGCCTCAGTTTGGTTAGAACTTCATAATACAAGATTACAGCAAGAGTTTTATAGAAAAAAGAAAAGGAAAAAACCACCTCTCTTTCAGGTCTCATTTTAGAATTGTGGTTCATGGTTCTCATTGAAATCTCTGCTTAGATCCTACTTTACAGTTGTTTTTTGCTTTTTTCCTAATGACTTTGGTTTAATTATTTCACCTTGTATTGATCTAAATGGAAGGGAGCGTTGATTCTATACATTTTTCATGTTCTAGTTTTCAGCAATAGGATACTTTCTTATGTGGGGAATTCAGTAGCAACTTTTATTATATTTTATTATAGCTTATTATATTCTGTCACATCAACCATATATTCTCTAAGTATTCAAAAAGAGTTGTTGCTCAGAGATAAGAAGATTAGCTAATTACTAATATAACATGTGGAAATATGCCTGATTTTTTTTTATATCTGTGTTTAAAAGCAGTCAGAAATGAATAGGAGTTTCCATAAAATTAATTGAATTAATTTCAGTGTTCAGAAAAAGATGTTATTAAGGGTAATTTATTGTATATGCACGGAGTACAAGAGAACAAAATATTCTTTGGCATTTTAACAGAGAAATCTTTGTTAGACTGTCTTCACTTATCATTTTGATTCTCAATTAGATTATTATTAAGATACACTTTTTTTTTCTGATACACCGCTGACATTTTTCTTCTGATTAGTAACTTTGCTATTCATGCCTACTTGCTAATGTTCTTTCTCAAAAATCACTCTATAATTTCCTTCCTGTCACTGGGCTGGTTAATCAAGGAAATATGTCTCCTTAACTGTTCAGATGTTTTCACTACTAGCCTGTTGATTTACTCTGAAGTCAAGAAAAGACATCTCAAAATTCATGCTCAAAATTACGACAGAGCAATGACTCCTGGCAAAGAATATCCCAGATACTGAGAAATATCTAACAAAAATACACAAAATTATTTCTCTGCCTTTTTCCTAGCTTGCCCTTCCTCATACAACCAGTCTGAGCAGATGAGCAAATTAAGTAATTTAAAAATGCAGTAAGACTGAGAGGAATTTAGTGTTGCTGAAGACATGGGTGACCTGTCTGCTTGATTGCAAGAGGCCTGCAGCTGGCCTGCTGTGTCCTTAATAGTGTGTGAAAAGTTATGTAGATATTTAATATGCATAGTACTTCAGCAATCTTCATTTCTGTCTCCTGTGGTTGTATATTTCTAGCCTACAAAGAATTATGAGAACAGTTCTTTTTAAAGTGCCAGATTTACATAAGATTTTTTTTTCCCCTTGACTTTTATGGTTGTATCTCTGTCGCATCTGAGATGTGTTTAATGGTCAGAAAAGTTACAGATTTTATTCTCTTACCTGATGCAATGTTTTGAACTGCTTCTTGGTTTCATATTAAATCAAGCAAATTTAACTTGTGTCTTACTTGTTGAGACTATACATCGGAGTGTGCATCCACTGGGTAGATACCTATAACTGTGCATCAAGCTGTGTTTGTAAAACAGTAGATATTAGAATAATCCTGTGTACTGTGCATTCCTTTGGGCAATCTTGTTTTTGGATAGTACAGATGTTTCTCAGTTTGCAGTAGACTGTTAATCCGCCAAAGTTCTTTAGCAGTAAATTGAGTTGAAAGCAGAACAGAATACATCCAAATAATAGGCCCTTAAAAGCATTAATTCTCACTCAGAATCTGCAGAGGTAGGTTACTTCCTCGGACATTTTCACTTACCTAGCTCTATTTTCTTGATATGACTTAGAAAAAACGACTTATAAGGATTTGTAGTAGGATCTGAGACCAATTGCATAGTGATAATTGAACTGTTTCTCCACTTCTGGAAACAAGGCAGGTAGCATATACAGGGAGTATATGCCCTACAAAGCAACTACTCTCTAACAGAATGAAAATGCATGTAGAATTTACCAGCACAATATTTGGTTGAAGGATCATTGTTAATTTTCTCCTGAGGTCTATGTATATGTTTAATGACAAATATCATAATCTAATATTATGTCTTGTTTTTCCCCCTTTTCTCCCCCTTTTTTCTTTTTCTGTTTTTCTTCTACAGATGGGCCTCTTGGTCCACGAGGATTAGCTGAAGCTACAGAGATGTGTACTCAAGAATGCCTGGTTTTGGGTCACTCAGACAACTGTTGGATGCCTCCTAGCCTGGGCCCATACCAACAGCCAAAGTCTCCTCTCTCCACCTTTGCACCTCAGAAGGAATGGGCTAAGAAGGACAAACTAGTTAATGGACACACATTGACCAGGACCTGGAAAGAAGATAGCAACAGAAACCAGTTCAGTGATCGAAAGCAGTATGGTTCCAGTGAGGGCCATTTTAACACTGGCAACCACATGACTGACATTCCTCTGGCCAACTTGAAGTCTTATAAACAGGCCCCGGGATCTGTGGAGAGTCCAAAGGAGCACCAGCTATAAGAAATGGTTACTTTGGACCAATGACTTTAGCTTACTTAGACTTGCTAATACTATGTGTGTGTCAGAGCTTTATGTACTGGGTAGACCTCTAGAACTGTGGTTCATCTAGCAGAGATGTGCATATCTTTATGTTAGCACCGTGGATGGTAGGATGTCCTGCAACATGAAAGAGTGCTTCTACTAGTTGTGCGGTTTTGTTAAATAGACATTATTAAAGTCTGCCGAGATCTCTCCAGTTTGAAAATACCATTTTATTTCTTTGGTTTTTGACCCTGGACTGCTGCTATGAACAACAGAAGATGCATTTGGAGAGTGAGATAGTGCGAAAGCTCAGTGGATTGCAAAGATTGAAAAGCATATCCAGTTAGAAAATTGTGCTTTTGTTGTCATTGATCTATGCCGGGACCGTTATACTTGAGATCATATTGCAAACAATTGAAGCTGTAAACATTAAACCTATTGTGCTATTAACAATGTTAGTGGACACTTGTAAGTCAATCAGCGTTCAAATACTTGTAAATAGCAACAATTATTACTTACAATTTTTGTGTACTTATAACGTTCACTTGAAAAGATACTGTAGCATATTTCTGTGTTTCACATTTGCTTTTTAATTTCTTTCGTTTGCTTTCTTGTTGTTTTGCTTTTTTTTTCAGTGATGGTGTTTCTGTGTTAGTAGTCTGTCTGACACACAATGTTCCAAGAAACTCAAGCCACTTGTATTAAAAGTGAAAAAAGTGATGAAGTAGGAAGAAAGATTGCTTGTAGAAAAGGAAAAAAAAAGTTTTTTCTAGTAGTAATAAATGATGCCAGCATTCAGTTAGAATTTCTTCCTTTTTTTTCTATTTTTTATTTGATTTAATATTAATAAATGAAAGGACTTGTGTAAGGGCTTAAAAACTTACCAGTTTTTTGTTTAATTTTCACTATGTTTCATAAAACAGGGAAATTGCAAAACAGAAGAATATTTAAATGTGTGGTGGTGGGCGAGGGAGAAGGCTATTTGTTTGGGATTTTTGCTCAAATTAGTTGTAGTCCGTTATCTAATGAGTGGTAGCTGATGTTGATCCCAGCTGAAATACATGGAGGAAATTCTACAGGAGCAAAATACGACAATAATGTTTTTCCAGTTGGGCAGGTGTGTGTCTATACCTAAGACAGTTTGTATTGCTGAAACAGCAGTATTTGTGTTTACCTTCATCTGCGTTAACGTTGTAGTAACACGAGTGTTTTTAGACCATAGCCACAGAATATTTAATGTGTTGTGCCTTCATGATGTAACAGAGCATTCTCCTGGTAGGCTAGTTGGGGGAACTAAGAGCTTAAATCTCTAATTATTGCTGTTTAACTGTTTGTTATCATAGTTGGTCAATGCCTGGCAGGTACCAGTATCATGTCACCTCAGTCAAATCAGCAGAGTGACTCCTAATGTTAGTAAGATCTAAGTTGCACGCAAAACAAATCCAAATCCAAAACATTTTTAGATGGTTTTTGTTAAGGCATGAAAGATGATTTACACAAATAAATAGCATGCAAAAAAAAAAAAAAAGCCCTTACAGAAAAAAGCAAGTTACTTATGCCGCAGTGAAACATCAGTCTTAAAGTAACAAATTTAGCTAATCTGAAGGTGATTTTATCTTTACAAAAAAAAAACAAAAACAAAACCAGAACTTTTTTGTTTCTTTCTTTCTTTATTCTTTTGTATATAGCAGTTCGCTTTTATTTTTTCCTCCACAGTACAAAAGGCTTAAAAATGGGTTAGGGGTGCATTGCTTATTGCAGTACTTATGTCAGTTTGTGAAGGTTGTTTGATGACTTTGACAGAATAAATATATAACCAGTTATCCTTGTTACTGCTTTGCCAGTTCAACATTATTTAGTTATTCAGCTTTTGCAATAAATGTTCTGAATTTCTGATTGTCTTGTGTTAGTTCTTGGGCAGATTCCTAAGGGACTTTATTCCTGTTAATTTCTCTTTCCTTCTGTTATTGTTGGTTGGTTTGTTTCTTTGCTCCATTCTGAATTTCCAGTTATTTTTTGAAGCATACCATGGTCCATTAAGTTCATATCTATATATGTAAGACTGGAGTAAACAGCAAATGATAAATCCTGAGGGCTATATTCTGACATTCCTATGTAAGTAGGAACCTATAAGAAATTAATTATTTGACTTTGATAAAGTTTTATTTACTCAGTACAAGGGTGACAGAATCTAGCCCACAATTGTTAGGCCTACATAGGCATATGGAATAAGCATCCTAGCATGAATCTCTGCAAAAGTACAGGGGTAGCACATAGAAAATATAGCACTTGACACACTTTGGTGTTTCTTTTGAGAATAGAATTATAATATCAAAATACAGTAAATTCTTTCCTACAAGGAAAATTTGAGTAGCTGAATAATAATTTTTGTTGCAGCACAGGTGAAAAAACAGAAACAAAAAAAAATGCTGAACAACCTTGCAAAATATGTATCAATAAGACTACCTGTTTTTGAAAACGCTGAGTTTTAAAGCAGAGATGCACTGAATTCTATATTAATACTAGAAATAAAACAATTTTTTGAAAACCCAAATAGCACCAACCACTTTAAATTACAAATGCCTTTTTAAACAGAATATAGTTGAAAATATTTCGATCGTGGACAGAAAATAAAAGATGTGACTGTTGCTGCAAAAAGAGAACTATAGTCTGTTCCAACCTTCAATACTTTCTCCTATTATCAAACTATGCAGGAGGAGCTAAAACAAATTTGGTTTCAATTGCTAGCAGGTGAAAATTTTCTTATCTAATTTTCTCAAATGCTGTGTAATTTAAGAATCTTAAGACCTTACCTAGCTTTGAAATAGTTATTAAATGAAAAAGACAAGAGAAAAAGAAAGCTGAGAAAGAAAGAAGAAAAAGAGAGCAAGAGAGACAGAGACAGAGGAAGGAAGGAAGGAAGGAAGTGGCAGAAGGAAGTGGCGTAAGGAAGGAAGTGGCGGAAGGAAGTGGAGGAAAGAAGTGGCGGAAGGAAGTGGCGGAAGGAAGTGGCGGAAGGAAGTGGCGGAAGTGGCGGAAGTGGCGGAAGGAAGGAAGGAAGGAAGGAAGGAAGGAAGGAAGGAAGGAAGGAAGG
>JAYDZK010000001.1:61593789-61609924 GCA_034509185.1 Euphonia xanthogaster | reverse complement strand
GTTTTTAATTCAATGTAGAGTTTGTTTTCTTTTGGGAAGAGAAAATTTTAATTCTGTTTACAGTGTTCATACTTTTAATTTGGGGGGGGGGGGTTAGATTTTTTCTTCAGGAGTATTATTTACCAAAGGGAATGACAGAGTCCTCTGCTTTAACTGCATGATCTTGTACTCTTAGGACAGTTAAGCTATCTTCAATAGGAAGTTCTTCTACATTATTGATAAAGATCATGCATAATTACTGTCTACCATGTGGTGTTTACACCCCCAGTGGAAAAAAAATTAGAAGGAGGTAGTCACATAAAGACAATTGTTTTACTCAGTACAAAGAAACCCATAACCAACCAACCAACCAACTCAAGAAAAAACGAAAAAACACCTGTACTGTGTTATGAAAGCAAAATTTATGACAGTCTATTCATTCAGCCAGAACTACCTACTTGCTGAGTCAACAACATACTGCTTGCTTCCTTCTTTAGGAACAACACTGAATGAAACTGTGAACAGTTGTGCCTCATGGTGAGTCTAAACCTCATTCTTAAAACAATTTGAAAAATGGCTCTGGAGCCTCTAGATGTATGGTTTTGAGGGAAATGAAATATTGGGTAGGTCTCTGGCTCCTTAGATTTAGGTGCATAGTTGAGCAGCCCTTTAAAATAACCCCAAATTCCCTAGCAGGTAAACACCTATTTTTTAAGAGCTCCGGAAATAATCCTTTTATTCCCAAGTTTAGCCACATTAGGTCTCTATGGAGAATCATAGTGCAGAACCTGTTCCAAACTTTGTAGCTGACAGCTGCAAAGTGTCTGGATATTCTACCATGGCAAATTATGCATCACTAATAATGGAGACCTGAAAACCTGTAAGCAGGACAACAGTGAAAAAGAGGGATTGAAGCTCAACTGATTCAAGCATCCTATGGTTCAAAACGAAAGCAAATAAATATTGTGGAAGAATGATTGAAAGATGTATCTAAGATTGTCAGATTCTTATTTTCTTTATGAAATATGTAGCTGCAGGGAAGAGGGAAATATATTGCTAATATTGCATTTTCTTTGGATGCCCTACTGTGTTTGGTTCAATTACCATGCTAAAGGCTAAACTCAATAATTTTACTAGCAATAATTCTACACAAATATGCATTCAATCAATATATGGTTATTGTATGAAAAGTAGTAGGAAATTGAGTTTTTATGCACTTCTAGAATATCAAATGCATAATTATTATTTTTAATAAGCTTACAGTCACAGAATCTGTAATTCCTTAGTCCTGAACAATTGCATAATTACTAATTCAACTACATTAGCATTGGGAGTAGACATGGATGATTTCAAAAGGGGTTCTACTGATTTAATGAGGTCTCTGTACATTTCCAAAATTACAAAAATCCTGTTTAACATCCAGCCACTGAAGCTTCTGGGTATTTGAACCAATAAGTCAACAAACTTCCAAACGAAAGAATTATTGGAAATGAAAACACAGAAATGAGAATGAAATTGCATTTTTCACAACGTGAAGCTACCAAAACTCTATTTTCTGACTAGTTTCCAACAGTCTGTCTAGCTTTGCTGGAGAGTAGCTGCTGCTGAATCTACTAAATACCTAAAGCTGCCATTTGTGACAGTGTTTTTGTATTTTGAATGTTTGTGGCATTGTGATTATGCTAGGATAAATATGACAATAGACCACAGACACAGAAGGGCTATTCTGAATTCATTGCCCTTCTTTTGCATTCACCACCTCCTTTTTTCTGTGTGTGATAGACAGCAAATTATCAGATCCTGAGGTCGTAGAGCTGGTAGTTTGCCAAAAGTAAATAGTTGTCAGGTCTGTCTAGAAAGGAATTTGTAAAATTTTGTAATACTTGCATGTTTTTTCTTGAAGGTATCTTTATTCTACAAAGGTCCCTGCATTAAAAGCTGCCTTTGATTTCAGTGGGAGACAGATTAGCTCAAGCAGTAGTTTTCATGTCGAAGGTCATTACACCAAATAAGGATGAAAGGATATGTCAGTCAGAGACACCACAAAATCCTTAAACTCGTAGGCCCCCGAGTAATCCCGCTGTGTAACCGACAATTACTATACATAGAGGAGGAAAGGAGAAGAAAGATTTTAATGTAAAAAGATTTAGACTGCCTAAGTTATAGCATGGTAATTTCAGAGCTGTCACATGGTACCCAACTGTAATCAGCACTTCCTCATCCCATGGAGGACATCCATCAGTTGTAATGATTTTTTTTAGTGCATATAGTGTACATGTGTACATCTGTACATGTTCATAAATTTCTCACACATCTCCATCCAACAAGCTGCTCTTGAAATTAGGTAGATATTGGCTTCATCAATATGTTCACTGGAAAAAATAAATTAAATTCTTGTCCGCAAATCAGGACACCTGAGCCTGAACTACAGGTGAATGGGGTCATCTTCATCTCCTCTTAACTGGAGAATGGCGAGAGCTAAATCACCACATTTGCCTTCCGGCCAACAGACCTTCTAAAGATCAGGCTGAGTGCTATGAACTGAGTTAGTGTCCTCAGATTGCTGAGCCCTATCTAGAACAAGCAGAGGTAATATAGGAGGCAAGAACTACCTACAACTTTCTTTAGCATTCCAAAGAGGAGTTATGCCATATTAATCTCTAAATGGTAAGCCTACAACAGGTTATTTTGCTACATGATCTCCTACTGCAGAAGGCTGAGTGCAGATGACACTGTCAGATTGAGGAGCACCTCTCCTGACTTCTCCTAGCCCATCCTCAAACATCAACACAGCTGTGCTGAGATTCCTCTCAGCACCTTCACAGCTACTTCTGGGGAAAACTGGCCCCTACAGACATCCACAGAGAGCTCTATAATGAAAAAGAATGAACATCAGAGTGCAGACCAATGTGGCTCCTCCAAGCCAGAGCATTCTGCTTCCATGAAGTATGCATATAATGCCACTAGAGAATGAAAAAATAAAAATTAGTGAAGAGTTTACCCTAGATACTTTCTCAGATAGAAAATGTATTTCTTTATGAGCTTGAATTTCTGCTACTTGAATTCTGCGTGAAATAAGAACATTTTCCTTCTTATACAATCTGCCCTCTTTTTCCCACTTTTATTCCAGTAGCATTTCAGCCTTCTGGCTCCAAGGAACAGATGTCAATGTTCCTGTGTAGTCTTTCCCTGTTCCTACCTATCTTTGATCTACTGCAAAATCTCCCAGGATACCCAGGATAAGCAATACATTTTAGAAAATCATAAGCCTTTTAATCCTGCAGGACCTCTTTTATTTTCAGATTCAGACCTCTGAATCTTTTTAACTTTAAGGGAAAGACCACTTCTTTTTCTTCCTTTAGACCCTCATGTAAATCAGATTGTCCATTAATTCAGTTTTGCACAACAACGTATGTCCCAAAGATGATGTTGACCTGCTTGAACACTTGCTGTGAATTACCTTTGTGGACAGTACCCCCACATTTTGAGGGGAAATTCTACTTTACAAGGGTGTTAAAGGGTGTACACTTGTAGGTAATTATGTGCAGCAGCTACTTTCACAAAATGCGAGGGTTGTAGAAAGGAGACAGAAAATAGGATAGGACAGGACAGGATAAGGGATAGGATAGGATAGGATAGGATAGGATAGGATAGGATAGGATAGGATAACTTTGACTGTCTCTAGAGAAAGGAAGTAAAAGGAGTGGGAAAATAAAGATATAATACTTGATGTTTGTGCTTCCTGTAGCCAAGATCAGGATGGATAGTCTCTCTATGATGTCTGAGAATATGAGGAAACAGTGAGAAAGTTGTTCTGGATCATGGAATTTTTAATGCAAAAAGGTGAGGAAGAGTAGGGAAGTAACTCCAGAAAGAAGGAATATGCAGTCCAGGTTTTAGGCTGCCAGACCTATGTGCAGGTGGCTTGTAGTGTGTATGCTGTAAGTGAAGCTTTTCCCCAGACTTCACCAATTCCACTGGAGTTTGAGGGGGCCTGGGTGTCTTAAATACAACAGTGCTCCAACACATAAGTAATCAAGCAGGATGAAAGACAACCTGATACACTTAGATAATTACGTCTTCAAACTCTGAGAACAGTAACTGCCTCTCCACCCTTGTCCAGAAGCAGCAACTCCTCATTTCCCCATTCAAACTTTGCCTTTCTGGCTGTAGATGTCACACAAATTCCTGTCTAACTGATCATATGAGCATCATATTGCTAGACTGAATCCTGAATTTTCATTAAAGCCTGTCATCTGTATGCAGTCTTCCTCTAATTTGTGCCTCTTTTCTATCAGTCAGTTCTACTTCCCCCTCAGCCTATAGTCTTTGTTAAGGTTTTTAAAACATCACTGTGCTTCAGATGTCAAGATAGGCATGCATGGTAGTAGACTGAGAACAGAATGTGGGTGTCTCTCAGAGTTTATTTTGGACAGTCTTAACTGGTACCCACAGTCCTGGCAAAACTGAAGTAATGAATATGTAGCCAATGTGAGCATTTTATCAACAAATCTAGAAGCAGTATGTTATTTGTAATATATGTAGAGGGCTGTATTACAGATGTTGGTGTTTTCTAAATCTCAGTGCATTGCTGCAGATGCCTTCTGACTACAGACATTTATCTTTGTGCATATGTGAATGGGAATGTGGGGAAGAAGCAGTTATTACAACTCTGATGAGTACTTAAAGTTTTAAAACCCTTTTAGTCTGATGAGCTGCACCTATTGCGACAGCTGTTTTGAAAGAAAAATAAGATAAAGTTCTTTTTTGGTTTTTTTTTGTATTCATAGGGCTAATAATTTCCCTATATGTTTACCAATCTCTGATAGTTTATTTCATAATGAGCAATTCCAGGTGATAAAAAAAAGGGTCATCAAACCAGCAAATAAATAAATAACATGTAGTGAAAATAATATATATTCATTCCTGTACTGAATAATTTCAGCTGAATATTTTTAAATGCCCATTTTTTAAAATTTTATTTGTTATATTGAAGTGTTTTATTCTCAATTCAAAATGCAATTGAGGGTGTACATAAACATATAATTTAGTTCCATGAATTCAGAGGTACTGAAAGCCTGATCTGAAATCTATTGAAGATGATTAATCCTTTTCTATCTTCACTTAGAAATTAAAACAATTTTGTAAACTAAGTAATTAGTTAGAGTATTTAAAAACAAAATTTGAAACTAGTGTTATTAATTAAAGTGAGGCTTTGAAATCAGTTCAAAATATTTAACTCCAACTGCAATTAATGCAGAAACTTAAAACAGAGTTTCTCATCAACTCAAGTGTGAAATAATGCTTATGATCTGGTTTTCATAATAGAATCCTTTCTCTGTCATTTACCAGTTATTTTTGCTATATTGTCCTTCAGAAAAGAAGAAAATATCTCTCATGGTATTTTCTTCAAGCATTGTAACAGGTAGAAAAGAAATATATCAATCAAACAAAAGGAAACAAACAATAGAAGGAAGAAAAAACCTCGAACTGTGGGGTCATCCCAGCGTATTACTGGGATATGTTTTTCTAACTTGTTCATGAGTAGTCCTCTGGGTTGCTGTAGTCCTAAGAGTTGCTGTTGATATTTAATTATTTTTATTCTTTTGTTTGCTATGAATGCTATACTTTGCTCAGGTGCACAGGATTGTGGACATCAGAAGTGCCTCTGAGTTGTCAAGATCAGATTTGCTTTCTGCTGCCATAGGGGAATCAGATCCAGAAATATTAGCATCCCTTGCCTGCACTCCGTAGGAAAACTGAGTTGGAAGGGGCACTCTTCGCTGGCTTAAGAACAGACTGAATGGCCAGACCAGAGTGTGGTGGTGAACAGTCCTGCACTCATTTGGTGCCTGGTCACTAGTAGTGTTCCTCAGGGCTCAGTGCTAGAATCAGTTCTGTTTATTGTCTTTATAGGTGATCTGGGTGACGAGGAGATCAAAGACACCTCAGTAAGCACGCAGGCAACATTAATTTGTGTGTGACTGTCAATCTGCTGGAAGGTAGGAAGGCTCTGCAGGGAAATCTGGAAAGGCTGAATCAAGGAGCTGAGACCAAGAATATGAGGTTCAACAAGACCAGATACTGGGTCCTACACTTTGGACACTACAACCCTATGCAGCACTACAGGCTGGGGCAGAATGGCTGGAAAGCTGCCCAGCAGAAAAGGACCTCAGGGAGCTGAACATGAGCCATCAGTGTGCTCAGGTGACCAAGAAGTTCAATGGTACCCTGTCCTGTCTCAGAAATAGTCTGGCCAAAAGGACCAGAGTAGTGATTATCTCTGTACATGCACCTCTGGTGAGCCTATATCTTGAATAGTTTTGTCGAGTTTTGGGCCCCTTAATTCAGGAAGGACATTGAAGTGCTAGGGTGTGTCCAGAGCAGGGCAAAAGAGATGTTGAAGGGTCTGGAGCACAAGTCCTATGAGGAGTAGCTGAAGGAGTGGGGAGAAAACGAGGTCTTCAAGGAAGACCTTATTGCTCTCTGCAAGTTACTGAAAGGTTGTAGCCAGGTGGGGGTCAGTCTCTTCTGCCAGGCAACAGCAACAGGACCAGAGGACATATCCTCAAGGTACGCCACGGGAGGTATAGATTGAACATCAGGAGGAATTTCTTCACAGAGGGGGTGATTAAACACCAAAATAGGCTGCCCAGGGAGGTGGTGGAGTCACCATCCCTGGAGGTATTTAAGGGAAGACTTAGTTGACATGATGTTCAGTCAAAAGCTGGACTCAATGATCTCAGATCTTTTCCAGACTAATTGATTCTGTGATCCCATAAAAACCAAACACAGAGACCAGCAGAGATGAAAATGACCTTTTAACTAGAGACTTCTGTCCTGGTCAACAGATTAGCAAGACCATGCAAGCTTCTGCTAGTATGTTTAGATTCAACTGACTCCCTCCCACCTGGACTGTGATGTAATCGGTCCTACCTGGTTGAACAATTTTTATCACTTGGAGTTGTATTTGTGTGTCCTTGAAGTGTTTCATTTGTCTGTCCTGGTTAGATGTTATTTCTTTTAAGTCCAGCGCACACCAGCTGTTGCAGGATGCCAGTGTCTTTTATCCTAGATGTGTGATCAGCCTAGTGCAGCCTTTTTATAATGATCATGGCTACAGTCCCTGGAACATAACCGTGCTCTGAAACTTTTTTATTGAAAATTTTATCCTGCCATCTGATGCACAATATGGTCCACAGATGGTGCAGATGACATTTGTCTAGGAGTCATGTATGTCGTCACTAGCCCATGTCTTCAAACCATTCAGCAAATTGGATAACAGAGCTGCTTTACAGACTTTTAATGTGACCTACCAATTAATGTTGAGCTGCTGTTTGACCTCAGATTAGCCTGCATCCACAGCCTCATGGTGCAGTACAAAAAGTGGTATTCTTTCTTGAAATTTTTAGAACAAAAACAGAATTGTAGAAGAATGAGGGGGAGGACATATTACTGTTTTCTTCTAAAGGTTTTTTTTTACGTCTGGTTTCCATTGTTCTAAACTGGAAGCATAGCCATTGCTGACATCACATGTCTCTTAAGAGTCAACACTTCGCAGTTTATAGTTCACTTGTGTTTCTTATTTATTGCTATAAGTGGCTAAGTGCCTCATGGAAGGGCCAGACTTTGATCACAGCAGGCAGCAGGGAGTTAAATGTCTTATGAATCTGAGTGTACAGATAGATAGGTAGTCTGATGCTAACAGGACATCTGCTGATATGTAACAAATACTATATGTGACTAAGGCTATAGAGTTTGTCTCTCATGTTCCTATTGTTAAGGACAATTAAAAATAAAATAGGAAATTTTAAACCAAACCAAAACAAAAAAAAACCCATACATCCGCTAACGGATCAGATTTTTGCTCTTTTCCTTGTCTATGGAGAAAACTTAGAATGTAAGGGAAATTTCATCTCAACAGCAGATTTTCTTTTTTGTTCCACAGAATCACAGAATGGGTTATATTACCCCACTGAGAGAATTATTCCTTTTTTTTTTTTTTTTTTTAAGGTTAAAAACATGTAAAAGAGTAAAAGAGAGTTCAAATTAAGTTGTACTAATGCATTTCTGCTATGAAGGGTACATTTTCCCTCCAGATCTACTGTAAATTATACAGTACTAGGCTTTTAAGTTTCTCATATGGAAAATTTCTTCTGAGTAGCTGTGTTGTCTTCTTCTGGACTATATATACCTCCTTCATGTTTTTTTTTTTTTTCTCTGTTTATAATCTATTTCTGGATAATCAAAGCCGATTGCTGTTTTAAGTGATGACATGATTAAATCACATGCTTCTTGCGTCATAATTTTCCTTTTGCAATATTTTCTATTTTAATATTCTTTTCTTTTAAAAAGAAATAAAATTCTAAGTTACAAAGTGAACATATGTTTCCAGTAAGCTTCCCAGGTGTTTAGCCTCAGTGACTACAGTTAATTTGAACCCAGAAACATAGATGAATAATTCAACTGAAATTATTCCTTTTGATGTGTTTTTCCTTTAAAACACCTTATCTTTTATTCAATGGATTTCCTCCTCATTTGTCTGCATTTATTACTTTGCAGTGAAGCTCTTGTTTTTTGTTTTCTTAGAGAATGTAAGTGTATCATTCAATGTATTTTTTTTAACTGACTTAACGAGTATATGGGGTCAATTTAGTTTGTAATGTTTTTCATAGTTTGTTAGTTACTTTGAAAGGTAATATGTTGCTTCCAGTTCTTTCCTTGGATATGACTGTGTAATAGTCTTAACAGTCTGTATGTGTCTCTCAGATGTTGACATCAGGTTGTTTACTGTCTTGTCCACACTGGTAAATAATGCTAGCGCTAGTAATGGCCAGCATAAGCCTATTTCCAGTCTAACAATGTTTTTTTTCCCTCACCTTTGAGGTTTTATCTCCTAAGGAACACATTATCCACATCATTCCTCATCGTAATCATGTCTCCTTAAAGGCTACATAAAAAGGTCGCAGTATGGTGTCTTGAAACCCCAGAGGAAATATAAGTACTTGTTGGGAGGGGGGAGCTTGGATAGAAACATTTTAGTCACTTTCTATTCTCTGGAAAACTTAAAGTGAGTTTTCAGAAAAAAAAAAGAAGACACAAAATACTTCCTAAAACGTAAGTTAGATCATTAACTGTGCAGAAACCACATCAGGCTCTTTCTCCTTCTGTGGTTGCACAAACAACATTACAAACTATCCTCTGCATTCTTCTCTCTGTTAAGTATTGCTATTATACAGTGGTGAGTCTGTTTCTTATAAGTAATGAATTAAACAACATTTCCCTTTCCTTTTCTTTCTTATACATTCTCCAAGGACCAAAATCAGCAGTGAGAGAAAAGACTTCCAAATTCAAATATTTCAAATTAATTTAAACTCTTTCTCTATGTATGCAACAAGTCTGTTTTTCTCCCTAGTGATTTATTAATTTTAAATACCTCTGTATATAGTTGTTTCCTTCTAATTTTAAAATACCATCAGAGGCTGTGCCAGAAATTTGCAGCACAAATAGGATGTGTTAGAGAGGAACTGTACTGTTAACTGTAAAAGATCACAGGTCATCTAAATACATTTAACAAATAAATTTCATATGCTCTGTATGTGTCAAGAAAAAGCCAGAGCTTAATCACTTAATGGCATGTCTATGTAGACATAAGCAAAGATCTAGCTGATCCTGCTTTAGGGTATTATGACTGACTCTCTCAGCCAAAATTCTTTAAATGCCATTTTCTATGCTTTCCTTTCAGAGCAAGGATTAAGTTCTAAAGCTAAAATACAGCATAGCTGTTCAAAAGTCACAGTCACTGTAGTACTAACTCAGCTATGTCACAAATTGCTGTTGATTTATTTCTATTAGACTTATTACTATTACATTAAACAATATAGATGGATTATACCTATTTTTCAAACAATACAACTTCAGATCTCAAGTTCAATAATTTATTTTTTGCTCCAGAAACCAAGAAAAATTGCACCCTTGGAAAATGAAACTCTTGTTTCATAACACAGGGAGATACTGCAACCTAATCCTTCAGAGATTTGCATCTGTTTTTCTCTAAACCATCTTGCTAAATCCCATGTGACAAACTTACGGAACAAATGATAGCACATCTGGAACTAAAATAGTGATGGTTGACTATGGATGACTTTATGTATCAGCCAGTTTTACATTAAGCTAAGAGAGGTTCCTTGTTTTGGAGAGGGGAGGATCACCATCAATTTAAATAGGCTGAAATTATGTTTACTTATAATTGAATATTAAGTATATTTTCTAGGTCTCGAAAGACTTTCTAAGTGTATTGGAGATGGACTTTTTTTCCCAGTCATATTTTTGACATCAAGATTTTCAGAGAAGGCTGATGCTGTATACATTTAAACAACCTTCAAGGCTTAGGCAATTCAAATGAGGAAAATTTAAAATGTCTCATTGAGCCACTTTGACAATTCCTTCATTACAAGAAGGTGATAAAAATCCTGACTCATTTGAGTTTCATTTTTAAGGCAGTTTTCAAAAGTATGATGATAGTTTACTGTCATTGCATAATATTTCTAGAGGTTTAGTGATTTGATTTGTTTCTTACTGGGTAAGAGTGCTGCATTTTTATATTTATCGACAATTTGGATTATCTTATTATACTGGGGGTGGCGGTGGTGGTGTTTTATTCCGCCCCCCCCCCCCTCTGTTTGCAGATTCAGTATCTGAAGGTTTCTGTAGGGCTTTTGCAGAAGTAGTTTTGTGAGGCAGGGGGGTTGCCATGGTAGGCTTTTCCATGTGGTTGGGTTTTGGTTTATTAGGGTGTTTTGTTTGTTTTCTATAAATAATGGATACATTTTTTGACACTTTCATCCCTGAAAAGCCTTTTTCTCTGATTTTAATCTGCTCTTTTGGAGAGAAGTAGATTCATGTGAACAAAAATTATATAAATAAAAAATTAAACACCAGTTTGGTTTCGGTATGGTGCAAGTCCATTATTTTTTATGATTTTTTGAGAGAAAGATCCCAGAAAATTACATTACTAGTAGAAATAAGAGGGCCAGTTTTATTAGGGTAACTCTTATTTGCAGTGACTGCCAAAAAATGCTTAATGCTTGTAGATTTTTATATAAAAAGGTGGCAGTTTTGGAAATACTGCTGCTGAAGTGAACTGTTCCCAGATCCGAGAATGGCATGCAAATTTTATTTCCTGTAGGTTGTGTTACAGTGGTCAGTAAATGTTGATACCCTTACCTCTAATGACTGTTACAACAAGAATTAAAGGGGTTTTGTTGGGCCAGTTCTGACAGCTGATACATCCCTGAAAATATCCCCTTAAATCAGTCCAGAAAACCCAGTCACCCCTGAATGATAAAGGTGCATGATGAGGGGTTCTCTTTCACTAGTGTGTTTAATCCTTTGTTCTGTCTTTTCCTCTTCATCAGGAATAGAGTTAAAACTAAAGCATGTGTTCAGTCTTACAGTGTTGAAAGACATGGAGCCCCAGAAGGGTGCCTGTTTTAACAATTTGGATGTTTTTCTCTCTTTTCTGCTCATCCTGTGTACACACAGAAACCAACGTGAGACATCCAAGCATGAAATGATCTACAGCTTTGAACTCTAACATTTAATTCACTGGCTTGGGTGGGAGTGAGACCTTGCTTCCAGATGAACAAATAGTGTGTTCATTTTACATTCAGTGGTATGTCATAAAATGTTGCAACAGTCCTAGAAGCCAAGATCTGAACTGCACAATTTGTTGTTCACATACAGTATACAGTTACTAGGTTTGATTCTTTTGTGAGTGGATTAGAACAGGGATTAATTGTTGATCAATTCCAACATGCACTCCTGATTTTCAGTACAGAAAAAACCCAAACAAAAACACCAGGGAAAAAATACTAGGAATGCTAATTTCTGTTCTGCTCTGTTAAGAACCATACAAATCCTGAGGCTTCAGAAGGGTTAGCAGACTACTCCAATCCTCTGTGCCATCTTCAGTCACAATTCCTATCTAAAAATTGCCCTTTTGGGAAAGGAAAACAAAGTAGAGCTGTTCAATAGTAAAGTCAAGGGAGTCAGATATTTAGGGAGGCCTGCTCAGGCCTCAGTCAGGTCAACTCCCTGTTTGTCTGCTGTGGCCATCTTCTACAGAGGGCATTGTGAGAGCAGAAGAGAGAAGTGTGAGCTGCAATGGAAAGACATTTTTGTCTCCTTCACAAAGGTATTAATCTAGATCCATGTTTTTGTTTCATGTTGCAGAGAAAGAAGCATTCTCATATTGATGAGTGACCCAGAACTGCATATTCACTTTTTTTTTGGTATGTATATCTGTTTAAGATTATCCATTAGCATGCCTTGTCATTGAAGTTTCTTCAGTATCTCTAATTTATCCTTAAAATATGATATGTCTCAGTTGCCCTAGGTTTGGGAACATATTTTTCCCAGTGAGCTAGGGTGGGTTAAAATGCATTGTTGGTAAACCCTGCTTGTGACCTAAACTGACACTCACAGCAGGAAATATTTGGGATAGAAGAACTGTCTCAGTGGGACACGGTCTGGGGAGCAACGAGCAGTGCTGAATCACACTGAAGTAACTTAACAAAACTGCAGGGACAAGCAGGAAATCAGAACATTTTTTTCCCCCTTCTGAGATTCATTGCAAAAATTCTGGAACTGAAACTTATGACCTAGCAGGGTAGAACAGGGAGTTTACAACAGCTCTTTTTCAAACAGGAAGTACTTTAATTTCATAAGTGGCAGCACTATGGTTTTCATTGTTGAGGACGAAAGCAGTGTCAGCATTTCTACATTGCAGTAACCCTGACCATAACTTTGTTAGGAAAAGAAACTGTAAGACTGCTTGCAACGGCAATCATGCAGAGAGACTCTGCAGGAAAACTTCTGGACTTACTCCAGTCATTACACATTTGGAAAGGGCTTCACACAAAGGTATTTTGTGCATGAATAGTCCAGAGGAATAGGTTTCTGGACCAACTGGTGTGTAGCTAATTTTAAAAAGTCAGTTTACCATAACAATTATTTTATGGGCTGTAGAGCAGATCTCATTAAAGTAGGAAGAGAATAATAAATTAAAGGAGAACCAAACATTAATACGTCTAATGCTGCCTCTACTTAATAGGAACATTACAAATGGTAATGAGAACACTCTTCATCTTTGTGGGGGATGGTGGTAAATATGGTAAAAATAGAAAAGTGTTATATTCTCAAGCACAATTTTCTGATGTCATTTCTTCTTTTTTGTACACAGACAGCCTTGCATTACTATTCTGCTTACTTTTTCAAGTAATTTTCTAATCATATTACTTTCTCCTTTTTAAAAAAGCCTGTGTGCAAGTTTTGCCTCTGCTGGAGTTCGGAACATTTCATTCTTGCATTATCCCTTTTCTCATCTAGCTTGCATTGGTTTTTTTTCCTTTAAGTCCCAAGACACCTGGTCTTTCTATTTGTGTATAAACATACACGTGCAATTTACACTCCCACACTGCTTAAGCCATTTGGATGAAAAGGCAATAAACCCCAAAAATTACATATAGGAGTTTTTTTTTTGTGAACCGGAATACACACTTCTCTCCAGTGAGGCTCATAAAGTGGAACGAGTGTCAATACATACTGTAATAATGTGTAAAAATTTAGGGTTCACTCTAATGCAATGTAAATTTCTGTATGGAAGACTGAAGATCATGTGTATGTGTTTCCATGTAGCCAATAACAGAATAATTAGGCATTATTTTTACATCCTTATTTCCTTATTAAATGTATTTCTATAGATTTTTCTATATTCACAATGCTGATTATTTAAAATATTAAAAGTTTACCTGCTTTGCCCTTTGTTTTTATTTGTTAAATTAATTCAATTAATTCACTTTTTCTTAAAAAAAAAGTATATTTTATATATCATTGTACATAAAAGCTAAAGATCTTTTTATGGTGCTTTGTTATTCAACTTTATTCTTCCAACTTCCACAGTAAGTATCAAAAAATGACAACAGTAGTCAGCAGGAGTTTTCCCATTGACTTCAATGGAACCATACTTAGATCTGAGCTGAGTATGTTTGAAAATCTCAACGACTACTGAGCAATTCTGAGAAACACCATAGGGCTGCCTAAAATTCAACATTTGCCATCCAAAAGGGAGAAAACTCTCCTGGACTCTTTTTTTTAGTAATGGTAATAATAGCTATTTCTTTCATACTGCTTTTATCAGTCAGTCTTGGATCTCACTGCAAAGGAGATTGATACCACACTTTCCACCTGCGAAGTATGGACAGAGAGATGGAGGTATAGTGAGGGAAGTGTCTTGTTCACCTCAGCATTTGTGCAGACATTCAATTCTGATTGAAGGTCTGAGGGGATTTAGGAGAGTTGCACTTAAACAAAATCAAGACACTGTTTGGGGAAATAATCACATGAATCATGAAACATACTTAAAACATGGAAATGGTATCATGGATTTGTGTAAGTGAAGTGGATTCTGCAATCATAATAGAACCACTTCTAGTGCCATGCCTTGGAGCTCAGGCTCAGTAGCAAAGGCTCCTCCATCTGCACTGGCTGCTCAGGACCTCACAGCAGTGACTGAGGTGAGCACTTCTGACTCTTCACAGACTGGTGATAAAAACAACAAAAGTTCTTAACAAGTCTTAAATTTTGTGTAGTTTTCACTTGGGTTCATATGTGTTTCATGCACTCTGGGTTTGCTCATGCTTAAGTAGAAAAGCTCAAAAGCAAAAAATACACTGTTCAAGTTCAAATGAAACAGCATCATAGTTTTCATAGTTAGGTTGAGAGCAGTGCCAGATTACTACTTTGCACTGACTCTGAGTGCTTGAAATAAAGACTGAAGCTGAGTTCCAAGCAGCCACATTTAGGTTTCTGTTTATCTGTGGCATGCAGACTTAGTGTTGAAGCTTTCATTATTGCCATTGTAATCCAGAAAGAAATTCATCTTGGGGTTTAATTCAATTGCCTAATCATAGACTTTGAGCACTAATTTGAGACCTCTGAAGATAATCAAAAGGTTTCATAGATTTGCATATATAAGACAAGACTTACAGGAATCTCACTTCAGCCTGAAATATCAGACAGATGTCAGCCAAAGTATTCTTACAACTCAAGTGGCAGTGGATAGAAATACATGGGTAGCTGAACTGAGCAGATTATTGACCATAATATGAGCTTATATTTTTAATATATAGACATATAGATACTGTCATTAAAATTTCTTAATTAAAAATGCAATTTTATTTTCCATAGTGGATACTTTGCATGAGTTCACAGAAACTGGATTGACAGACAAGCTTGAGATGTGTTCCATAGTTAATTTTTTTTTACTTTAAGGAAGAAAATTAAGGATGAATCCACACTTCTAATCTAACCAGCTCACCTGAAAAGAATGCAAACTAGAATTCACTATATAGCGATAGAGTCAATGAGCTAATACAGCTCAGTTCAGTTCAAGAGATCAGCAACTTCTGCCATGCTACTTGCCCTATGCAGTCTGCTTTGACTTCCAATGCATTTCCCACAGAGTAATACTCCTGTAAATACTATTTTTCATCCCTGTGGGGATATTTCAGGTAACCAGGAGACAGTACTTTTCTTCTGTGTTTAGGCAACTGATATAAATGCTTAATGTTCTAGCTGTGAGGGAAAATAATTAATATTGAAGTCTGAGTTTCTTGAGAAAAGATGTTAGAAATAGCAGAAAATAAAAGGTAGCATGTAACAATAAACATAAAGTTATCTAAGTCTTTGTTCGGAAGTGTTATAAAAACTATTAAAAACAAAAAATGCACAGAGAGTGAAGATATTAATCAGGAAAAATTTGTCTGACTAAAAGACAAAGTAAAAACTTCAATATGTCAATTGATTCCTGATCAAAAATCATATTTATGTCTTGTAACATATATGCTGCAACCTTTTTTAAGAAAATAAAGATAAAAATATCTATAAATGAACCCTTGAAATAAGAAGAATGCTTTGATATAGAATTATTTTAATGTCTTTTTATTTCTATACCATAGATACTGAAGTCTGAGTAAACAGCTTCGATCCTAGTTTATTTTTTGAGGCAGAGGAATAGACACTTTAACAAAGTCAGTAAAACAGTGATTTTTAGACACCTGTATTAAGATTAGATGAATCTTTCTTTAGAACTGTT
>JAYDZK010000001.1:61563785-61593689 GCA_034509185.1 Euphonia xanthogaster | reverse complement strand
CTGTTTCTCTTCACTGGGTAAACTGACAACTTTCTTTTTCTAACTTTCATGAAAAAAAGCAGGTCTCAGACAATGCTGTCATTTGATATTCTTCATCCAGTAGAGCTGCAATTTGTACAGTCCTGTAGAAATTCTCTCTGTTTTATCAATTTCATATGTAGGAAAGAGTCACTGAAAAACTTGACACTGTAAGTTTAAATTGGCATGAGAATCCCTGAGCCTTTCAGACACATATCTTTATCCTCTTAGATGGGGCTGCATCAATAAACAAGTATGTTAGAATCAGAATGAGTGTCAGTCGAATGAACATCAAACTGAGCAAAGTATAAATAATAACAATAAAAAACAATGAGGATGTTCATTATGGCTTCTAGTAAAGAAAAGCTGCTGACTGGTGAAGTCAGCTTTAGGAAAAGTGATGTCTACTTCATACACTTGCAATTTTTCTCTATTATCACCTTTGAGTATTGTAAAAAAAAAGCATTGTAATTACTTAATAAAAACAGATGCAACATTTGTCTCCAACAAAACATGTATTTGGCATTATTCAGAAAAGCAGAGACCAGGGAAAGTTGTATTTGTATATTCATTGGGGCATCTGGACACTATGGGGATAAAATATTAAGCCTGTTTAGCTGATAGATGATAGGGAGAAACGTAAATCAGTGATTTAATGTCACCTCATAGGGGTCAAAAAGGAGAGGACTGGTTGCTGTTCCCATTGGCTTCACTGGCAAAGGATGTTATAGGCAGAGTGTAGTTTGATTAAGATAAGCAGGCTCTTCAGAATTTGGCTCTTATATCCATTATCCTTAAACATGTGCTCTGATACTGACCTAACATTTAAATACTCTGATAACCTAAAAAAGAAATAAAGTATTAAAAAACATATCATTATCATGGGATTTTGTTTGTTTGGGGTTTTTCCTTTGCTTGTTTGTTATGACTTTGTTCTGCTTTGCTCTGTTTTTTTCTGTTTTTTTTTTTTTTTTTGTTTTGGCTATTTTTTCTTTGCTTTAAAAAAAATCTTGTTTGTTTGTTTGTTTATTTGCTTGTTTTACTAGAGAACTGATGGTCAAAAGAAGAAACTTTAAAGAAGAAAATGCTACATGGTCTAAAACCTAAATGTAAAGACTGCAATTTTTGATGATGGAGAAAAAAAATCAATAGCAAAGTACTAGTTGTCTTCACATGGGTAAGATGTCTGGAAAATAAAATTAATTTGAACTGATGTTAAAAAAATTACGTGTAGTTCAAAAATCAGTAAGTGGAAAAAAAAAAATCAGTGTCAACTGTCTTTGTTCTTCCAATCCCATTTTAGAAAATAGTCATTTAGTGACATTATTTAATTACTTTTCAGATGTACCTCTCATGTTCTGCTGGAGGAATCATTTATTGGGCTATAAAAGAAAAATACGAGCTTAGTTACACAAATAAAGTCAGAATATTAATTTTCCTAATAAAATTATATCCTCATACATAGACATAGCCGATATTATTGCCATGATGGATGCACAAAGTATATTTGTCATTTCAAAATTACACACTTTTCCCCTTCAACCTTAAGAAAATCTAGTCTGAATAAAAGTTAACACATGTTCAATGTCAAAAAAATTTCCAAATACTATCATATTTATTTCTTATAAAGAAAAGAAAATCTTATAATCCATATGGTAAAGGATGAACTGGTTACAGATCTCACTGTGGCATGCCTCTTGAGGATTCATTTATTTAAACTTCAAGAAGCAAGTGAAGCTGAATTTCTTTCCTCTATGGTGATTGTGTTTGCTGACCTCTGCTAGGGCCA
Source organism: Euphonia xanthogaster (assembly GCA_034509185.1). Lineage (NCBI taxonomy): Eukaryota > Metazoa > Chordata > Aves > Passeriformes > Fringillidae > Euphonia > Euphonia xanthogaster. The sequence continues at coordinate 61,591,882 of JAYDZK010000001.1, read as the reverse complement.
GAAGTACTGCTGTGAGATGCTGTCACTTCCTTCTCAGTTGTAACTTGGCACTGAGGCTATTGTCCCTTCAGCAGGGATCCCTTGATTCGGTGCAAGATCAGAAGGCATCGCCTGTGCCTGGCATATTTATAAACTAACATATGTGATGCTGAATCTTCACTGTCCAAGGAAATAGAATGAAAAATAAAAGACCTTATAGATTACTACATATATACTTTTTTCTGTCAATAGACTACTATTTTAAATCTATTGCTTGATTCATTTATATCCCCTTTTTCAAAATCTTGTTCAAGCTTGATTTAAATACTGCATTTAAATACTGCAATTTGTGGAATGAAGAAAGTATTTTTGCTACTCCTAAACACTTAATACGTAATAAAATTGACAATTCCTTTAGAAAAGTGATGTTTTGATGCATTGCAGTTTGCCTAGCTTACCTTCAAGAAGCATTTTGCTTTTATTGCAAGATAAAATAATGGTAAGGATCCAAGTATAATTCTGCTGTTGGCTAAGTTCCTTGAAATGTGATTCCATACTATTTATAGCTATCTGTTTTAGGTAGTGATTATCAAGATAAAAAGTATACTTTTTCCTTGTCACAGATTTTTTTTTTCCCTTTAGTGCTTACCTGAAAGCACAATTTAAAAATAAGAGTTGAGGTGGTTACACTGTGAAATGTTTGCAAAACTTTGCAAGAATTTGATGTGTTCTCAGTTCTATGAATACTTCTCAGTAAAAGTATTATTTAAATTATTCTGAATTAGATTCCTGTGTAAAGAAATAAAATTATGCTTCATATGGGTATTTTACAGGCTTCAGCAAGGTGAAGTCTTTAGAGCAGAAGACATATCCATATTGAGGTTAACAGGAAAAAAAAAAAGATAGGCATGATGAACATAAGAAAACACAAGAGAAAGAAAGACTTGATTTGAATGACCCAGACCCAAAGTTATTTATTTGATGTTCCAGGATTCTAAAACAGCCTTAAATGGAATTTAAGATTTCTTTATTTTTTGCCACTAGAGAAATATTAAAGCATTTGATTAGCTAAGTCTGGAGAATTCCCAGAGAGAATATTGACAGTCAAGTACCTTTTTTATATGGAACTGAAAAAGGCTTTTATACTTCAAGAAGTTATCATTGCTTTCTCAGGGTCCAGTTATGATTTTAGATTTTGATCAGAGGAGTTTGCACTTCAAGAGGACAAATTGCTGCATGAATCCCCCAGAGGGGAAAAAAAAAAGACAAACCAAGACAAAGCAACTTCAGATATTATGTGTTTTCATACTTTAAATTCACAGTAAAAAAAAACCATGATGCTGACTTTATATCAAAAAAAAAAAAAAATCAGTGATTTGTTGGACTCATAACATCTTAATTGAATCCTCATCTTATTTCAAATTAATGCATAAACAAACTTCCTCTCATTTGTGAAGACAATCCTTGAGTTAGTAGCCACACTTAACAGTCAGCATGATGAATTAGTAGTCAGCTGGATCATTTCATGGGTTTATAGTTGACTCTCAGCCATTATTTAACTGCCAATGCTCAAGACACTTGTGAATTTTCATGTCTAACTTGAACACAGTGGGCTACATCAAAACCACTCACATGCTTATTTCTGTTGTCCTCCTATTTTAGTAATTAATGCATTCGCATTCATACATATATAGCATGTTTTATTATATATGCACACATATGCATATGGATATGCATATGCATATACATATACTTATTTAATTCACATATTCATTTCAGTATTCATATATTCCTCACAGTACATGTAATACAATCTAAAAAAAAACATAAATGGCACAGCAAAAACACAGATATAATATGTGAAGACAAATATGGCATGGCAAATCAGCCTAAAAAGTAGATTTGATACTGCTGCATGAGGTGCTTGAAGTTCTGCATTCAAATTATATTTCCTGTCTCAGTCTTGTTTGAATTTACAATAACTTTCTTGGAATAAATCTGCTGTCTACTGTGATTCCAGATGCTTAAAATAATGCAAATCAAAACAAAATTTGACTGTTAAAATATTTATGATTTTTTTTCATTTGCCACATTTATTTTAGTTTAGTCTAGTTCTATCATTGCAGTTTGCTAAGACACAAAATACATAAGAAAGAATAAAGTACATTTTGCACCTTTACTTGTCTATCACAGTTCATAATCAAATTTTTAAGTATCAACAAATTACACAGTTACAATTAAATTCTGAACTAATGCATAGTATGAGTACAATACTCACAAATGTCTTTCAGTTTCTTTTTGTTGCACCTTTTTATATGTTTGCCCCAAGAAATTAAAATATAGATCTTACTATTCCCATTGTCTATCATAATATGAAATATCTTCTGCTAAATTATAAATAGGATAGACATTAATTTAATTAGCAATCACTGTGTTCATGCCGTGGATGTCAGTAAACTGTAAAATTGCAGGTTTTTAACTTCCATAGTATTTTTCATTTTTGTGTCAGAAATTGCAAGAAATTGCAATTGCTTGTTAGATGTATGTTCATGATGAAAGTATGAAGGTAAGGAAAAATATGTCACTGTACTTTTGTCTTATTAGCACTTTTCTGATTAAAAGTTTTCTAATGAGTCTGGAAAAAAATTTATTAAATATGTATGAGTCTGTATGCTTTCAACTTTATGGTAAATCTCATTTCCTGAAATACTACAGTAACCAGTCAGGTAACCACCTACCCATTTTCACTTTTTCTTTGTAAAGGAAGTCCTATTAAAAGCATATACTGTACTATAAATGGTAGAATTGTTTTCCCCACAAAATTACTGTTTCTAAATTGAAATTGCCAAAGACTTCTCTATGAGCCTCTTCCAGCTGTCTGACTTTTTTGTTTTGTTTTGTTTTTGTTTATCCTTTATAAATTGGAATGGATGTGGAGAAAATGCATTCCTATTCAAATGAATCTGCTTCTACATAATAAAACAAATGATGCAATGTGATCCCTTTCAGGCAAAAAGCTCAGGAAAGCAACTGCAAGCTTTTTCTTACTTCACTGCTATGCTTTATTGCTGAAGTAAAACACTTCAGGGTGGTATTAAATATGCATGCTATTCTTTTTTTCTAATTTTAGTGTGAGAATTACCTCTAGAACTGTGTTTATACAGTATGCAGAATATAGCAGATCTGTGGCAGAGTTAAGAAACCCATGAGGAGGTATCAAAGTTTATGCATCTTACTTCAAATTAAATCTCTGCATCAGCAGGGTATTTTCATATTTAATAGAGGCAAGGAGATGGATTGAAAAATGTTTTAGGTGCCTTGTCCTTCGTTGTTATTTTTATCTTTCCCTCTCTAAAACTAAAGAGATACATTAAAACTATTCATGATAAGCTCTAAAATGTTATTTGCTATCATTTGTTTTTACAGTTCTGTGAGATATTTTTCTTTTTCTAGGAATTCTGAGTTGGAATAATTTTAAGTATAAGCATCAACTGCAAACCCTGTGTCTTAGAAAACCACATTTTTGAGTGTTTAAGCTTTCATTTTGGAACTAAAATCTTCAGTCTGAAGTCAATTTATATTTCTCTAGGACTTGGTATTTTGTGGGGTTAATATGCAACAGTCATCCAAATTCATTTTCTAATGATATATTGACTACTTTTTATTTTAATTTGGAAGATAAAAGTAATATAATCTTAAAAAAAATCTGAAAATGAGACAATTAGTTAATTCAGGTAAGTATATAAGCACCTGCTTCATACTGATTACTTAGTTTGAGTTCCATCAAAGTCAGTGGGGGTTAAGGACCTCCTTAAAGTTAAATGTGTATTCATATGCCTGGGAATAATGTCTACAACTCCATATTTGGAGGAATGGAACATTCATTTGCTAATTTGGCGGCATGGGAGGACTGTGGTGAAATGGGAGCCAGTAAACTCAATGCAACACAGCTCCATGACTTGCTAAAAATGTTTAACTAGGTTGTAGGATACTTATGATTAAGCTTTTATTTCTAGTCATGGACAACTTTGAGAAAATAAATATTTCACTACTCATTTAAGTGCTCTGAATTGTTAGTTACTTTTGTGATAATGCACCAAGAAATACTTCCACTAATCGCCAAGTGGAACTGAATGTCTCATTTGGGCTGAAGGTTCTGCTTATATCTCTGTACATACAAGCTAAGTGATAAAATAGCTAATGGTCATCTCCCTTGAAGGACTGATCTAAATTCAAATAAAATAATTAGAAAACTTTCAACTGCCTTCAGTTACTGTAGAAGCCTTCTTTTTCAGCTTTTGCTCACACAATGTTCCCAGGGGACTCAGTATGAGTTTTATATGGCCAAAACCTAGATAAAAAGGGAGTGACTTAGGCAGCAGACTTATTAGAGTAATTGAATATATTTTCTAATTTTTCCATTACGATAGTCTTTCAGAAGGGGAGATTGTGCATAGATTTTTTTTATCCAAACAGAAAGCAAATACATTTGAAAAAAATAATTCTCTTCCATTATGCCTCTTCATAATGTTGTGTACAAACACAGGAAGTGGGAGTACGTGAGATACACTAAATGTGAAACAGCATAATCAAACATGGAAGTACCACATGACTGCATTAGTAAGAGAAATGCAGGCTATTTTTAGCATTTATTACCAGAAAAGTAAGATTGATATTCAAATATTGTTAGGTGGAAGAGGAAATGTTTGTAAAATCTTGGATGAATGCTCTAATTATTTTGCAAATGGTTACTGCGATGGAACATTAATTTTGGTTCAATTTATTTTGTCTTGTCTTTTGTATCTGTTCTTTCTGCTTGTTTTGTGCTTCAGGTGTGTTCCACAAAGCATATCTTAATTTGAACACTAGAACTGGTTGAAAAAAAGCAATTGTTTCAATTAAAAATGTCACAAATGTTTCACAAACATGAAAAACTTTGCTGAATGTTTGAAAACACTTCTGTCTATAGAAATAGCAGTAAAATATTCTGGTTTTATAACTGGTAATTGGAAGAGTGGAACTCTGATAACTTTCGACTGAGAGTGGTCTACAAATCTTCCCTTTTCCATGTGATTGAATTCAATCTGGCCTAGGGCTGTGTTAAGTCAAAGCTCTTACTGTGTAAGGACTATTCAGCTGTACACACAGAAATAATCTGTGGTCACAGCCAAAATGAAAATACAATCCTGACAATAAACAAGATAAAATACACTAATTGTCATTGGTTTGCATTACTGATTAGCAGGCTTAAACAAAGAAAAAGGCCATAAAAAGTGGATTTTATTCTCCACACCTTTGAAAAATATGTAAGCAAACAAAGCACTGTCATCAGCATAGTTCATTTAGTACCAATTACATATCCATTATAGAAAAGACGTTTACTATGCTAAAATGAATAATGCTTGGGTTTTATGAGATTAAATTCATTAGAAGACTGGTCACAGGTATGTCCCTGCATCACAACACTTTTAAAAATTAAAAAAGTCTCTCTATGCTATTTATTTAAATATGCTTGCAATTTGTAAGTGATATGTCTATAAAATATAGTTTGTGTACTAAAATGCATACATATTTCAGATGCAGATTACGTACATGTATGTAAGGTCTATATGTTTAGATGGTTATGTGTATTTAAAAACGTTACATGTGTTTGTGGGATCCAAATGGTAAAAACAGTTACTAGGCTTCTATATTTAGCCTGATATTTGAAAAAAAAAATTATTGATTTGCAAACAGGATTCTTTGTGTGTAGGTATGAAAAAGAAATGTAAAATAATCCCTGATTTCAGCGCTTCTCAAATATGTCAATTATTGACAAGGTACAGCAAACCAAACACAGTAGGTGTACATAAGCTTCACATCTACTCTGGAAGAATGTGTTTATACATACAAATATTTTCATTTAGGAATTAAACAAATTTAAACTATTGTTTTTGTTTTCTGAGTGGGATTAGAATTTCTAGAGGTGTGAGGTGTCCTCTTACGGAATTAAAAGCCGGGAAGTAGCTTCCCACCTACTCATATATTTTGAATTATATGCAGTGGTGACAAAAGAGAGCTATCTAATTAGGTCCATTTCATAAACTGATGAGGTTTAGACACATCTTCAAAATCATTCTATAGCAATACTCATGTAATTTCTAGTGTTTTTCTCCCTTTTTTTTTTTTTTGATTGCTATGTGATGCATGTCTTAGATTTTTTTTGAAACTACTTGAAGTTTATAGGTAAGGTACTCCCTCAAATTCTGTAGATTACAGGCTTTAGAAGACATCAAGTCTGATTTATCTGCTTCGATTCATGAGTCTCTGTTCTTTAATCTAAGATGGATTCTTCTCATTTTGTAGGCAAATGTAAATTTTTTTCAGTAGCTAGAGTAAACTTCTCAATATGTCATCTTGACTGATGTCTCATTGTGAAGTCTTTGTTCATTGATTCAGAACCTATCTCAGAAATTGACTTTAAATATATAGTGATAAGATTCAAGTCTGCATTCATATTTGGCTACTTCTTAACCAGAAGTACATTGACTTGAAAAGGAAGTAGCTAGGGAATTAAGCTGATTTGATTTAAGATAAGCAGAGATAAAAATAATGTTAGCATTCACAGATTTGCTAAGAGAGAGCAAAAAACCTGCATGACAATCCCCTGGCTATCACTCAAAGAAGTACATACCAGACATAGAAATATAAAGAGTCACAGGAAAATTGTATAAATCGGAGGAAAAAAAATATGATAAAATTAAAACTCAAAGTTGGCATGAAAATCAGAAATTTCCAAGTCTTCAATCTGATGTATTAGATTGTAATTGCATTGGGGAAATGCTATATTAGTGGGATTACATAAGTCAAATAGGAAAAAGAATAAATACATTTGACAACTCTGTCAGATGTGAAAGGCACAAAAAAAAAAAAAAGTGTATTTAAAACCAAAGCACTCCTAATCTCTTAAAGTCATGACACAGATACTAGATATGGAGGAAGAATCAAGCCAAACCCAAGTACATGTTAAGGCTGAATCAAGTAAGAAATATGGAGTGCTTAAATTGTCCTGCAATTACAAAGAAAAGGACAAGATTGTTGATGTCATGGAGTTCAATCAAGAAAAATATCCCATAATTAGAATTCAGTCACAATTTGGTGTCACACAGCATTTGAGTTTACCTACATTCTGGGACTGCTTTACCCTGACATTCATTACTTACTCTTCTTCTTAGCCTGGATGTTCACTGGCCAATGACAGTTTAATTTATCATGCCTGCTTACAAGTGCCTGTTTTGGGGGAAAAGGTACTTCTTTTCACATTGGGACTCAACTATAACTCAAATGCATGATCCAAGACCACCAAGAAACCCCAAAACCTACATGTATTTGACACTGCCAAATTTGTGTAAACATCAGGCTTCATTTCATAGGATTGATGTAGCTTAAGAATGAAGTAGGAATTTGTAAGCTTGTTTTTTTGACCCTGTCAGATAGAATGACTTTGAACTTTCATCTCCTGGAACACTTCAGTGACAAGCAGTCTAAGGGGTATCCTCAGTAGGATATCTTCTATTTTTAGAAGACAGGTCGCTGGGCTGTTGTGGATGGGCTTGTAATGGAGTTAGGAGGAATACAAACTGACTTTATCCAACAGTTAGGGCTCATACAGAGGGATGGAACTATTTGTAGAGAGATTAAAATAAAAAATTGGTGGGTTCAGGTGCTATTTTCAGCTTCTGTTTTAATCCATTTGGGGGTTTGGGGTTTTTTTCTATTAGAAAGAAAAATCCCTTTTGATTAAGATTTATCCTCTGAAGGGGATGAGAAAAACTGATTCAGGCAGGTGAACAGAATGTTTATGCCTATCATTTCTTACCAGTTCTTATTCAGAAATTAGAATATAGTTTTCACTACTTCTGTAGGGAATTTAATTACTCCTATTCTTTCAGTTATCTAAATTTTTGCTACAAGAGTGCACCTAGATTAGGTCTATGTTCTACCTGCAGTAGTGTTTCCTTAACTGAAGGAACTGCAGTAAATAAACCTGCACACATATTAATTTAATAAATTTTTAATCATTGCCTGATGTGAAAATGCATTAATATGTGACACATACATTGACATGTATCAAATCCTGAAAATCACAAAACCAGCCACATTTCATATCACATTTAATTTGGTCATATTCGATCAGAAAGAAAATAAATTTGTCTCTATGAAACAGGGAAGATGATTTTTTTTTTGTCAGTTCTTAAATTACCTCAGAAATGAATTGAGTAAAAACTGCAGGACAGCAAGTGTAGTAGAGAAAGAGATTATGAAAATCCAAAATAAAAGCCTCTTAGTTGTCTTCCATCTTCTTACTGAGCTTATACAAAGGCCTGTTGTTTGAAAATAAAGTATTCATTCCTGAAAACAGAGAAAAGAAAGGTTTTATCCTATTGTAGATCCTTTTCTTAATTCTGTTAACCTGTTTGTAATCTCATTCTGATCCTTTTTAATCAGTAAAGATTATGGTAACATACTGGTTTAGTTATGATATTGGTGGATTGTCTTCAATAGGTAAGGAAGAAAACCAGTACGCACTACATGTTTAAAGGGAATACAAAAGCTATCACACTATGTAAACTATACACTACGTAAAATAGTGTACCACACTATGAATCTACCACACTATGTAAAATAGCCATATATATACACAGAAGTGTTTAGGTTTTGGGAATAGGACCAGTAATTTTTCTTATGGCTGAGAAATGAGCAAAATTTAAAAACTGGTTTAGTCAAAGAACTAGTTCATACTATTTAGCATCTGGCCTATTTTATGTCTTCTCATGAAGCTCAGGGGCTGCAAGCCTGGAACCTATTGGAGCACTCGGTAATGTGTTGAGTGCCAACACTTTCCTACCATAGTTCTTCCTCCTCAAGTCTTTTGGATGTGCATGGTATGCACAGGAAAATCTTCTTGGATGTTCTGTATCTTCTTATAGCAATATTGGCAGCTTCCTTATCAGTACTATATTACTTCCTTTTTTTCAGAAACTTTTGGAGAAGTTCAAGCTAAACAAATAAATAAGTAAAACCCTGATATGATTCTGGCCAATCTAACTGTGTGAGAAAAGTTTCTCTCTAGCTTACTGCTTATGGTATGACAATTCCTTCAGCCTTGCTAAAGAGTGGTTTAGCAAGGTTGCAGTGCATGGGTTGCTGCGGATTCTGCAAGCCTTAGTTTTGTCTAATATCAGGAGTGACCTATCTCATAAGCTCATCTGCTCATTGCAATCTGTGGCTTTTTTAACTTTCTGTATTTTTTTTTTTCTGGCAAGGTTTTCGTAGCAGGTGGATGGGATACAAGGGTGGTTTCTGATGAGAAGACACCAGAAACTGCTCCCGTGTTCCAGAGACAGCTCCAGCTGGCTCCAAGATGGACCTGCTGCTGGCCAAATCTGATGTTACAGAACCTCTGCCATAACATATTTAAGAAATGGTGAGAAGCACTGTGTACCAGCAGATGGGAGAGAGGAGTGAGAATATGTGAGAACAAGGTCACTGAAGACAGAGGATGAGGAAGTGCTCCCGCTGCTGGAGCAGAGATCTCCTTGTCATTATCTCAACAATTTTTTAGTTTATTTTATCTTTGTCCTGTTGCTGGAGTAGGATTGATAGAGCTGCTTGTTGGACACCTGGCAGCCAGCCAAGGTCAACCCATCAAACTTTTCTAATAAAGCACCAGTTGGGAAAAAGTCAGTAACTACATGTCTAGGGTCAAACTCATCCCCCAAGAAAGTATCTTGGTCAAACACATCTATGAATATATTATTTTTAAAACAAAACAACGTCTTACTTCATAGAACTCAATCCCAAACCAGCTTTGCATTTACAAAATTTATAAGGTATAGAAATTAAATCTTAGCTACATATAACTATATAAATGGCTTTGTTGTTTTTGTGTGTGTGCACATTTCCAGTTCTTTATTGGTGCTCTCTGTGCCAACAGGAGCAGAAGATGAAGCCCACAGTCAAAGACTTAGAGAAGCATCGATAAGTATACAGAAGGACAGGAATTAAAAGCAAAGGTGAAAATTTCTAGTGTGTTTTTTCTATATGGTGAAACTTGGTTGCAACAGTAACTGTTTCAAATATTTCAGGTCCCTGGGAAGTAGGTTTCAAGTGATAATTCTGAACCATGAACTGCCAGAGACAACTCTGACCAGAAGAATTTTCTTTTGAAGAAAGAACTATTTTGTCAATTTAAGTGTTGTCACAGCATAAAAAAATAGTATCAAATGTAGTACTAATCACAAATACTCCCAGTAGACATTATTAAGGTGGCATAAATGTCACATTAACATGTCTTTCTGTTTATTCTTTGCCCTTTAAGGTGAATAGTAACCTTAACTCCGTAGCTCATAGAGCATCACTCCTCTGAATTACAGAGTATTTTGTCCTTGAATTCTTCTTCATATATCTGTTATATTTGAAAAAGTATCAGAAGCTTCTCATCAGGATGAATTCGTTATAACTATACCTAATATTTTGAAAAACAGATGTGAGGTTCTTGAGTTGAGAATCACATGAAATAAATGAAACTGCGTAGAAATCTTGGTGAATATTTATTGATTACTTATGAAATGAAAAGCTGATCAATACTTTAGAAAAGGATTGTTTAATTTCAGCTTCCTATATCAATGTTTATACCCTATTAATCTATCATTCAGCACCTGGCTGCTACTGCTATTTCATTAAAGGTTGTGCAAAATCTGGAAGGTCATGTCAGTGACAGAGTTTTGACTGCCCCCACACTGCTGATTATTTTTTAGGTTCTGTTTAATTCTCTTGTTTTCCAGAAAGTAATGTGTGCCTACAAATGATGTGTAATGTTTGTTATTTCTGGATGAATGCACTTAATTATCTCTAAAAATCATTTAATCAACAGACGTCTCCTCCTCCTTCCTTTATACTAATCATTCTCTATATTTGTGTATTTTTTTTTTCTCCTGAGTCCTTGTGTTCCCTTTTTTCTTAGCTCTAAAGGATTTATCCTTCAGGGCAAAGCTCTTTCTCAAAACCAAAAATTGTGTAGCTGCTTAAAACACACCATAAAAGCTTTGCAAACATACATTCCCTGGTGTACATTTGAATACATCCATGAGATCTGTCCAGACAGCCTAAAAGAAAAAAACAGGCAAAAAAAAAAAAAGAATCACATAATTTTAGTAATTGCTACAGTGTGTTGTAACAACTATTGCTTCAAAATATTCTATGGAACTAATAGCACTACACTATGTGCAAGAAATTAAAATCTTTCAGGGTCCACAAATCAGGAAGTGTGCAAAGGAGAAATTATCCTCATAAGGATAATACCACAATTAATAGGGGACTATGTTTTCTGGTAAATCTTAATGACAATATGAGTAAAATATTTAGAATCATCCTTCTAACTGGAAATATAAATTAAAAACATTACCTTTGCAAAAGGACTGTTAATATTTGTTTTATTGAAGCACAGCTTTTTAAGTGCTGATACTGCAATATTTTATTCTATTGCTATTATAGTACCTGCAAAACTAATATAAGTACAAATGATGAAAAATGGGTGCATATTATTTGTGTAGCATGGAAAAAAAGCTAAGAAAATTCTGTTCTTGCGCTTCAAAGGAGGATAAGCCTTTAACATGACCACTTAGGCCATAAGAAACTCCAGAATACAGCTACCTAACATTGCTTTAAAGGATGCAATTCTCCAATTTGATAGAATTATTTTCATGCTCTTGGCCAAATGTAAAGCTGAAATGAGGATCAGTCTGAAAGACAAAACAATGACACAGTTTTCAAAATGACTTTTTTTTAAGAGTCTGTTAATTCATGGAAATGCCCTATAGGCCTGTTGACATAAAATTCAGTCTCTTAATGAAATACCAACTTTGTGTTACAAAAATACAATTTTTTGACTCAACATCTTAACAAGTGTTTTTCAGCCCCATGAACAATAGGGTTGTTCCACCTTATTTTTTTTTTAACTCTAGTGTGTCATTTATCCATTTCTATAAACCCATCTAACAACCTTACGCACTCCTATCAATGAGAACTTCAAACAACTTATCTTAATATGTGTAGGCCTTTTTTGTCCTAGACTCTTCATTCTAGTATATATTATGGGAGAGAATGCTTGTCCATAGCTATTTATTTTATTATTAGTGCTACTTATAACTATATTATTATTGCCTGTGGTGACTAAAAATATTTGCTGCAACTCAAAACTTTGCACTGCACATATTGAAACAATTGCCAATTCTATACAGAGCTGGCATTGTAAATAGAGGATAGATGCATATAATATTTGTTAAAAGGTACTTCATAGGATAAAAAAATGCAAGTATTTTTACACCATTATAAATTACTCTGTGGAGTTAGTCTCCCATCATAGTCAATAAGAGAAATAAGTACTCTGATATTGCCTACCTGACTTATAGGTCTGCACCAAATAAGACATAATGCAGCATATACATGGCTATTTTCTTTCATTAAGTACGAGAGGATGGCAGAGATACCAGCTCTCACAGAGACTTCTACAGTGTACAGATTTTAAGTTACATGAAATAAATCCAAGCCATGAAAGAATTAAGCTGTTCTTAAGCACATTATGGATGTTTCTACAGTACAAAAAATGTATTGAGGAAAAGGTAAAAATAACATCATTTAGCATTGCATGGCTTATATACTTTCATATTTTATATACTGTTTCTAGTAAAAAAAGAATCATAATCTAGATAGTAAATTCAGACCTGGAATACACTATATAATTTTGCTAGTACGGGCATTTTGGAGCAAAATGTCTGAGAAATTAAAACCAGATATCTTGTTGGATAAACTAATATTACAAAGGGAAATTGTCCAAATTTGTTAATGTAAAAAATTCCTTTTTGACATACCATTCTGTACACATGGGCTCTGATCATATATCTGTGGTGGCTATGTATCGTTATTATGGTGGCAGGCTGTGGAATACTTAAACCCTTTGGGGAAACTATTGCCAAAATCATAAAGGAAATATAATTTGCATGGGCCACAAGTTCCCCAAACACAATCCTGTTTAGAACTATCTTTCAGTTTGAAAGATAGTCCAGAGATAATCAACTTTAAATATAAAAGTTACACTTTAAGGAATAATGGCTACTATCAAAGAATAGATGCAATATATTAATAATGTATTGGAACGTCTGTCTGACATGGTAATCTTCAGGACAATAAAATCCCCAAGATTTCAATTATTAATTCTTTATCTAGTAACAAAAATACTATCTGAGGCAGAGTTTAAATTAGTCTGTAGTAACAGAACTATTGTACATTTACCTATTGAGACATTGGACATGGTTATCCAAGTTTTTTAGTTTTTTGTTTTTTTAATGGATCCTAGGGAGATACCACACCTAGAAAACTCTAATTATTGGAAATTCCACTTTTTGAAAAGATCAGCTATCTTTAGGTACTAAGGACTGGGGACTTTAAGGTTATTCTTGTCATCACTCACCAGATTTTTACCAGTTAAATTTTCTGTGTACAGTAATCTCATCTATCCTTTTGGACAGTCAACAGAGAAATAATAGATTTTTTACAGAATGTATATTATCAACTAAAGAAGAAATGTAGGATCAATAGAGAGAAGAAAACTATCTTCTTGTAGTTAGTCTCATAACTAAGTAGTCCTTTTTATAGTGATCTTAACAGTTTCTCACAATGTAAGAAAGGTTTGGGACCTTTCTTGGCAGCTTTACATTGAAGCTGATTGCAGATCTTGTTCCTCGGGTATTTGTACTGAATGTTAGTTCTCAAGCACTCTTGAGAAAACATTTCTCTGTCTCTGCTGTTGAGGTTGAAGCACTGGCAAGAGGAAATTGGGGAGAAAAATGAGCAAAGAAAGTCTAACTTTAATCCACTTATGAAAACATGGTTACATAAGGAAGAGGGCCCTTCAGTCTGACTGTATTAATTGTTGACTAATTTAACATTTAGAAACTGATTCCATATGATTTAATAAAGTTACAGCAGTGACCTAATTATAGGTCTAAAAGGGCAACATTCATGCTATATATGTTATAGGGTGTTTAATTCAATGTGCACACACAAAGATGAATGCACTTAAAAGTACCAAGGTATACCTGTTAAAAATTCCCCTCAAGTTCAATGAAATACGTTTAATGTCTTTGCATTTTTCAAGGAATGGATGTTGAGCCCTAAGGGTGGGTGTATCAGCCCAGGCCACATAATTAACTTTCAGTGATAGTCCTCGAAACCTTGCAAACCTGAGAATTTGATTGTATACTGCTCAGAGGGAGGTGATGGCCACAGCCTGATGCTGTCCAGGAGAGCTCAAACAACCTCGCTCAGGACCACCATTTTTAGGGTCTCAAGATGGTTGTCAATGCTGTTTTGGCCAAAATCCTGGTAAGCAACTGCTAGAATTTTTTAGAAGTCCAGTAATGATGGTACCATTCCACTTGGGCTGCAATTCAGGTAAGTAATCTTCCAACACTGTCAGGCGATGAGTGATGATTTCTCATTCCCCTCCTTGGTCAGGAAGCAGAAGTCTCTGGTATGGCAATTCCAGCCCCACTGTAGCCACACGAGAGTTCTTGCTACTGTCGAAGGGCACTTCACTGCCCAACTCATTACACACGGGCCAATGGATAACAAGACTTTCTGAAATCATGGAATGGTCCAAAGAACAGGGGCAGTGTATGCATCGCCACAGATATACACACATGGGGAGGTGGACAAGCACAGCAGACAAGGACACAGCCACAGCTGTGACTACACAGATGTCCACAGACAAGGCATTACCCCCAGCAGCCCCCACATTCAGGAGTCACACAGATGGCTGTGTCTCCTCATCTTCTTGGGCTGGCAGAGGTAGGAGTTCACTAGCGTGGCAGGCACACCACATTCCCCAGCTTCACAAACACACACATTTGGGGTTTCCCAGAGCAGTGGCTGCGTATCAAAGATGCTGCTGGCTCCTGCAGCTCATGCCAAGACCCCACTGGCTCCAAGAGCAGACATCAAGGGCCAGGGGTTCTCACAGCCCCAGTCTGAGTCCAGCAGCTGGCACCAATGCCCCTTCTGCCAGTTCGCCCAGTAGCTGGCACCGAGTCCTTGAAGCACTGGCACGTATGGGGTAGAGAGTAAGACTATGCAGAGGTCATTAAGAAAGGATGTAATACAACAGGACAGACTGCAGAGATCAGGTGTGTAGCTCAGCCAGACAGGTGCTCTGAAGGGCCCTGTTTTGCCCTCAACTTTGCCTTTTTTAAGTTTTTCTCTCCCTGTTTTTTTCAGAGGACATTCTGGGTTTTCAGAGATAGAAAGAAAAAAAAAGAAAATGCATAGGGGTTTATGGAAAAGATACAGAGACACTTTATATCGTAGTGACCTGTCTGTAGTGACAGAACAAGGTAATGACTTCAAAGGGAAAGCAGGTAGCTTTAGATTGGATACAAGGAAGAAACTTTTTACAATGGGCATGGTGGCACACTAGAATATGTTGTCCAGGAAAGTTGTGCATGGCCTGTCACTGGCCATATTCAAAGTCAGCTTGAGTGACTTTGGGAAAAATGGTCCAGTGAAAGACATCCCTGCTTTTAGCGGAGGGCTAGGACTAGATGATCTCTAAAGGGCCCTTCCAACTTAAAACATAGTGCAATTCTGTGATTCTGTGAGGTTAACATTCCAACTAGAACAGTAACATGTAGAAGACCAGCAAAATCATAGTGACTTTACACCAGCAATTTTAAGTAGACTTTTAAAAAAATTAATTAAATTTATATTAAGATATATGAGCTGTGCAGAATTAATTCTGAAGGTAAAAGCTAGTCTAAACACTACTTCATGAACCTTTTATTAATATCTGTACTATTAGCAAATGTTACCGTACTAGGAACATGTTTTTGTTCATCCTCATTTGCAACATCTATGAATTTTCTGTATAATTATTAAGTTATTAAATTATAACTTTTTATGAAATGTAAGTAATCTCTGAACAGATGTTTTAGCCTTCCTTTTCTAGGCCTCTGACACTTTGACCCTCCTAGCACTGTGATCTGTTCATATCATTTGAGGAGAGTAATTGTGAAAATGTCTTTTTTATGTTAGTTTACATTCACTTGGACTTATTTCACAAAGGTACAAACTATTACACTTGTTGAAAATTGATGGAGAACTGAGCCCAACTGGTTTCATTTACATCTATGTGATGCAAGGGAAGATATCACACAGAGTGCAAGACAATTGACTTGAACAGCAGATGCTTGTCCAGGTTTCATAGAATGCACAACAAAGTTGGTTTTATTTCTATTTTGCTGCCTTCCTTAGTTATGCATGTAAAGAGGAATGGAAAAAGCAATTTTATGCTGGGTTTTCTCTGTATTGTTAAAGCAAGAAAAAACAGAAATATAATCTCTTGTGTCATTCGTATGAGATATCAGTGAAAGTGAGGCAGGTCTAATTCTGATTCAAATTATATAGAGCCTTGAAAATTTTTGGTCCCCATTCTGAATCTTTTGTATTCATTTTTGGACCTGAGAGCATTATCCTCATTTGTGCAATAGAAACAATTTGTTCCAGGGTCCTTAGCCAGTAATGTTCCAGAAACAAGACGAACTACAAAGCAATTCTCCCAATACATTTATCAGAACAATGTGATACAAGCCCAAGTGCAATAGTAGCAACAAAGCACTGATGATATTTCTAAAGCATGACTTAATTAAGTTGTTGTTCATGCAGTAAACACAGCATCAGATTCCCAGGCCTGTCCTACTGTGTTGAGGGACTTAAGAGTTACATAGCAGACATTGGGAACAAGGACATGCTTCAGGCATAATGAAGAAATCTTGTGGGGGAAAAAATCCATGCAAATGAGGAAACAAAGAGAACCCATGACAGATAATTTAGTACAAGATACTGGATCAAAAGCAGCTTTTTATTTCTTTTTATGCAAATGAAATTTCTAAGGAAAATTACTGAAATAAAAATGAGAGGAATGAATATTCTATACCAAGAGAAAGACACAAACAATAATAAACAAATAAGAATGTGAATAAAAGTGAACTAGGTTACACGAAGACTTTAACTTACACTAAGATAAAATAGAATAAACTTTTCAGTGACAAGTGGCATTCCTCAGGGACTGATCCATATTGGAACCAGTCTTATTTAATATTTTCACCAATTACATAGAGGGATCGAGTATATCCTTAGCAAATTTGAAGATGATACCCAGCTGAGTGGTCCTGTTGACATACCTGAAGGATAGGATGCCATCCAGAAGGACCTGGACAAGCTTGACATGTGGGTGCACCAGGAGGGATCTCATGAAATTTAATAGGACCAAGCACAAGATGCTTTACCTGGGTCCAGGCAACCCCTGGTATCAACACAGGCTGGAGATGAACAGATGGAGAGCAGCTCTGCTGAGAACTTGGTGGTGATGCTGGATGGGAGGCTGGACATGACCCAGCAATGGCACTCATAGCCCAGAAAGCCAAACTTCTCCTGGGCTGCAACAAAAGGTGTGTGGGCAGCAGGGCCAGGAAGGGGATTCTGCTCTGTGCTGGGGAGACCTCACCTGAAGTGCCGATGCAGCTCTGGGTCCCAGCACAAGAAGGGATCCTAAATCTACCAGTCTTTGTAATATCTCTACGATTTCTGCAATATTAAATAATATTGAATAGTATTTCTAACAACAATATGTTTAAAAACCACATTGTTTTATGTGAAACTTAGTGGCTACTTCCATTAAGAGTTTATACATTTGCCAGTGTCACACTTTCTATGACTAATGTAATCTCTCAACGTTGAATTCTTAAACCAGGGATTTATGAGGAACTGCAGTGGCTTTTCATCTGATATCTCTTCTTGTAACTCCAGCTAAAAGGGCAGTGTTGCCCTCACAATTCTTTATAGCTCCTATCTTCTGTAGGAAGTCTGGAACTACTTCATAGAGAACTCTGCAGGATGATTTCAGTTTTTCCTTTGAGGAATTTCAAAGGTATTTTCCTTCCAATAGGAAATTTTGATATTTTTGTTACATTTTCACCAGGGGAGCACTGCACCACACGACAAGGGACACTGTAATATGCTTACATATGAGATGATGTATTGCTTTTATTGAGGTTAATCCTTTGGTGGTTTTAGTGGGTTTGGAATTAATTTATTATTATTATTTTTAATTTAATTTTAATATTTTTAACTTAATTTTATTATTTAAAATAATATTTTTAGCTCTAAAAATATTAGACTGAAGACCTCATTCATGTTGCTTTTTCCCAGTGCTTCCAAATAAATCTTCAAGGCCTGCATTGGTCTGAAGTAGAAATTTCATTTTTCAATTTTTGTTTGTGCCAAATTTTCATTCAGCAAATAACTCTTCTCCAAATATTTAGAACTAAAAGATAGGTAACTATCTTCTCTTATCACTACTTTTCTCCAAATATTTAGAACTAGAAAATAGGTAAATTAATACCTGACTAGGAAAATTCACAAGAGCACGCTTTCTGTGCATCAAATTGAACGTACTTTCTTTAGCAAGCTTTTGAAACAAATAATTGATTAAATCACTCTCCATTTCTTGTGCATTTACAAATGAAATTGTATCCTGGTTAATATTTCCATTTCTAATGAAAGACAGTAGTGTTTGTACTAACTAGATAGTTCTCAGGTTGCTTAGAACTGTTCTCTGCTTAGTCTTGGCTCAACTAGTTTTATTTTGTAAGAATTCCCTAGTGGAAAGGGAATCCCTGGCTCCCATCTTAGCAGTATAGGCATGGCTTATCAGACAGGCTACAAGAAGTTGAGTAAAACCTGTCTGACATGAAGGAAAGATAGTGTCTGAACCTTATGGCAAGACACAGGTGCCAAAGAGAGCAAGGCTAGATTGTGTTCAGCTCAGAATCTTAGAAGGGACATTCTGCCTTGTGAGATAAGAAGGATGGGAAGAGAGAAGTGGCTGAAAGGGTAATGGGATGAAATCAGGCTGGAATAAGGACAGAAGCAATATACAAGGGGATACCCTTTCTATAAGAGGATAAAGAGGTCAATCAAGGGATGAAATAGGATCCCGGGTTTATTGGTCCTATAAATTTTCTTATAACAGGTAATATAAACCTCATAGGATTATAAACCTCATACAAAAAGACAGGGTTTTTTAAAACATATGGATGCATTTTTTGATAACTGCATAGAATGATGAAGCAGAATACTGAAGCAGTCTGTGATGGATTGGTTCTTGTATAGCTTCAGTAACAGTGACAGGAAACTTGATCAAGTCAGACTTGGAAATAAGTGCATATAACTAATATGTAAAACACACTGACAATTTCTCAACTTCCTGGAGGACGGGAATACCCAAACAACTCCAAAGTAAGCAGTCTTAGGACATGTACAGCATTTGCTAACCACATTTTTAGAAAAATATAGAAATGAAATGGATCTGAAAGGAGTTGAAACAGAAGCTGACATTTGCACATCCTTGATAAAAGCTCACTTTAGAGTCAAATGTTTACATTTACACAGAACTTAAGATAATACCTTTAAATTTTGATGTATTTGGTTCAATGCATCTTTAAAATATTTAATACAGGATGCTGCAAGCATTGTTGGGTGAAATTGACAGAACAACCACATAGATGACAGCAATTACAGGATTTAGATTTCTCAGGATAATAACAGTAATGACAGTAAGTTATTGCTTACTGTATGGGGTAACTCTAGGGGTAGGTACAAAGGGAAAACAGGTGGGATGGAGAAAGTCTTTAATAACTTCATGATTTAAAAGCTAGTTATTGCTATATTCTGTGATTCAAACTACAGCCTTAGAACCAGTCTTTCCATAACAGACTTATCCTATTTCCAAGCAGAGGAAATGTACTGTGCTGTGTCTTTGCCTAGCTTGAATAAAAGATAACAGATTAAATCACAATGCAAATCTAAGAAATAAAAGATGTTGTACTGTATCTGGCTGGGATTTAGTTAATTTCCTTTATCATAGCCTGTATGGTACTGTGGTTTGGATTTGTGAATGAAATAGTGTTGATAGCACACCAATATTTTTGCTGTTGCTGAACAACCCTTGCACAGCATCAAGGGGGTTTTTGTTTGTTTGGTTTTTTTTTCCCACTCTGCCCCAGAAGTGAGAAGGCTGCTAGTCAGGTGTAGTGAATAAATTACCTCTTTGCTTGCATACTCAACTTTTTCTTCACCTATTGATCAGTCTCAGTCCACGAGGCTTCTTCCCTTCCACCCTTTCCCATCCTGTAGGAGAGAAGGGTGAGCAAGCAGCTGTGTGGGTGCCTAACTGCTGGCAGAAATCAACCTATCAAAAATGTAGATATAAAAGAGCAGACAATAAAAGATTATGCATTTATTCAATGTGAGGCTTCTTTACTTCTGTGACTGTTTTCATAAGCATGTGCTTGTTGACTGATTGATAGTATTGCAGTCATGCTAGATTTCAGTATGTTTTTTGAGTGGGAACCTGTCTTTAGCTCAAACTGAGTTAGGTATCGACTGAACCAGGAGAAGAAAGCAATGTAAAACTAACCAGGGAGAGAATGGGTACCTGAGATGTTCAGTACGAGGTGGAATGGATAGCTGAGAAATATGTTCAGTACAAGGTAGCAAAAAAGCACAAATATTTTATATTGTAAACTCTTCTACAACAAATAAGGTAGACTATCCCTGTTGTCAATAATCATAAGTGAGAGGCAAGTAAGAGATGTTATCTGAACAAAAACTGCTGAAAACCTGAGAGAAAAATTAACACAAATTTTCTCCTACAACATTTTAAAATAGATATTTTAGGCAGAGTTTTATACTGAATGAAGGAATGAAGAACCCATAGTTGCAAATTCCTTAGTGTATTTTGAGATGCTCTTTAGGCATACTGGTTTGTGCCAGTCATATATTATGCCCAGTAAGTCAAGTTGCAGACTAGCAGTTTGCCACTGTTTTACCATGCTCAGCCACAAAATATTCTTACACATTTTTCATCCTTTTCTCCTTAAGCTACACTAATAATTGAAGTTGTCTTAAAGTAGTATTAACCACAAAGTTAAAATTATAAATCCAACTGTGAAAAAATGAAACTGCAAATTGTGCATAGTACAGAGCCAGGATGACAGAGTTGTGTAGATAGTTGTGCATGTGTTCCTTCATTCCATTTAGAATTTACAGCTCCATCTGCTTAGATTAATTTTTGGGTGCTAAATGACTAGCAAGTTTTCACAGGAAAACTTACTTACTCATTTTTCAATCTTTGCACATAAAATTTCAATCACAGATAATCTTCTATAAACTTCCTTCCAGTAAATTTACCATTTTATATATATATATATATATATATATGGAATGCAATTGGATTACCTTCACTCTACACATCCTCTCTTTGTAACAAAAAGATGTGGAAGGCACCCACAGATTTTTTAGCTATCTATTGTAATCTCTGTAGACATTTTTTTCCATTATTTGGAGAAGAACAACTGTGGTGCAATGGAAAACTGCTAGCCCTGCAGCTGGAACACAGGAGTTTTCAGGACCCTTAGCATTACCCATAAATAGTTGTTTTTAATTTTATTTTTTTATTCCTGTGACCTAAAAATTGCAATACACTAAAAAACTCCATATTCTTTAATTGTTACAGAAGAATTTAGACTAAATAGTTGATTTTTCTTCTAGAACTACATTATTACTGAAAAATAGTATGGATGATGTATTTTAGATAAGAACTAGCAAAACAATTCTAAAATATTCTTTACGTATCCAATCTTTTGGGAATTTTATATCACCTAAAGTACATGGAGGCCATTCTCCTCAATCTGTTTCCTGAATTCTTTTTCAGTATCTCAGTGCCTGTTTCAAAGTGTCATGGAATTCTTCATTCTACAGTTTTAAATAGCTCATCTATTTTCCAGATACCATTTGAAATAGAACCCCTGTAGTCCCGGAAAGCCGTAAGAAAATGTTTTGAACTAGAATGTTGACTCTCAGAGAGTTCTGACAGCAACATGCAAAATAGTGACAAAGTCTTTCCCTTTCGCCTGTTTCCTCTTGAGGTGATCAGCAAGAACTCATTAACAGAGCTTCCCATACCGTTTTGTAAGTGTTGCTCCAACAGGCTGTGCTGAAGATTTATTAGGACTTTCATCTAAAAAGAAGAGAAAAAGACGTTTAAAAGATCAATAACATAAGCTCTCACTTTTTTCAATATAACTATACTCTATTTCAAGGTTTATGTGACATATAGAGGTAAAAACTGTATGTACTTTAATAATATGAGTGTATCCCTGTGGTGTATCCCTGTACAGTTTACTTATGGAATGGAAATACTTCACTACAATCCATGTCACTAGTAAACACTTAGTTAAAAGCTGTGGGAATTTTAAGCAAATTTAAAGCACACAACCAAGCTGAAGTCCATGTCAAAATATGGGTCAATAGGCTGCATTTAGGACTCAGTTTCTGTTTAAAAGACAGCATGTGTTCAAGGCCAGAATGAGAATAGAATTTAGATGTTCCCTGGTTTTGCAAATTGTTGTCACAACATCATAACTACAGGGTCTAGAAACTTAAAAATAATTACTCTTTTCCTGAGGCTAATATTACATTGGATCAAAATGTTATCATTATGGATAATGGCAGTCTGATTTTCATCTTTGAAAAAACAGAAAATAAAGAGAGACTCCAGTCATATTTGGACCTAATCCCAAATCATAAAGTGTTTTAGGTTTCTGGCACTGTTCTTGAAATTCATCCCTTTTAGTAAAAAGCTATTAGATTAATCTGTGGATTAGATCTTTTATATCTGATTTACAGATTGCTGACTTTTTAAATTAACTTCCCTCAAAAAAGCAACTTTAAAACGATAATCATCTCAATTTAAAGAAGGTCCTGTGCTTGTTCTAAAAATAGTTGCAACAACTCAACTACAACAGAATTTATCTGCTATATTCAGATATTACCACCTCTGAACAAAATACCTGAAATATTTATTAAAGACCTTTATGTGTTATTAGCAGTGTAAGTAGAGATAATGTAATTTCCTGTTTATTTAAGTCTCGTTACCAGAGTGCTCTGCATTTCTTAAGAGGTTCCTTAGTAGAAAGCAGTGATTTCTCATTATAACATTGATCTATTAAATAAAAAGACATTCAGAATAAAAGATTTTCAATTACTGGGATGGAGATTTCAAGAAGCCATTCAAAAATCTTTGCAAGTACAGCCTCTAATAAGAACTTTCCATTCTTCAATAAGATTTATAATTGCATTCTCCAAGACAAACTTCTGAAAACTAGACTGTAGACAAGCACAAGCTATAGGGTTCAAAGAAAGAGTAACTCCATGGAATCTTACGCCATGTGGAAGGTGAGACTAGATATTTTAGTGATCCTTTCTGGTCTGATAGTCCATGAATAGATGAATTTTTCAGGTTTTAATTTTAGTCCTCATTACAAACCTATACTCTAGAAAAGCACTAGAAAAGAATTGACAGCAGAAAATGAAAAAATCCCCAAATTTTAAAACTTTTTTTTTTACTTGGTAGTTAAGAATATTCTTATGTTTCTAACTAAATTATCTTAGAATTTTATATATTTTAATGGAAATTCCTTAATTCCTTTTTATTTGTTTTCATTTACAAAAGCATTTTGCATTCCTTTTCAAAATTAGGTTGGCAGTTTTTGCAAGTGTGTTAGAGTCTAAGCTCTTCAATGATGCTGGAATGTGTTATGTGATCTTTGAAAGAGGACAATTAACAATAGAATACAATTAATATTAGGTAACAATTAGGCTGTGTCCTTTGACAAATTCAGGCAAATAATCTGGTATTCAACTTGTTTATAAATAGCAGATAGTTACCCAATTAGGATTGTGGTTACTCAGACCCCATAATTTGGTTAGCAAATATCAGTAACATGGGAATTATAGACAGGAGCTGGAAAGTTCAAGTGTGTTTGTTATAAGCTTCTATGATCCTGATGCAGTTGGTGGGCATTTCAGGTTTGCAGCTTATTGCTTTGTTATTTGCACTTTCTTTTAGCCAAGTTGCCAGCCACATGAGAAGAACAGAGCAATCTGCCTGTGCCAATGCAGTATGTAGGTTTTGCTATGTACCCAGTTAAGTGTAATGACCACTGACTCCCTTTATGAGAGTCTCTTAATTTTTATAATATGTGTAAGATAACATACCAATTCTGTACTTATTTAAAACCTCGTGCCAAAACTACAGACCATCGCGAATAGATTGTTGGCTCAATACCATGACAAAATTGTACTTAGAGCAGGAAAATTTAGCTTATTTGTACAACACCAGAAATCCAAGACAAGCAGAAAATCATTCTCAACTATAACTATTCTCTTTTAACATTCTCAGCAAAAATGAGAGGCCATCTATTCAAAATCTACAGAAATATAAAATCTGAATGCTATCAGGATTACATTTCCCCTACCCTTCCTCTGCACCCTCCTTCCACTTTTTTTTTCTCTTTCTTTATGTGTGAAGAAGTTGTGCATCAAGGAGAATTTTCACATCTGTCTGAAACTTGTGTTATCCCATTAAACAAAAAAATCTTGTAAGGGGAAAAACTGGAGCAGTCTTAATGGAAGAAAAAGCTGTTTGACTGAGTCCAAGTAGGGAAAACCTCAAATTACTGGGTGATATAGTGAGCCAATAATCCTGTTTATAACATATTTGTCTACAATTTAGACAGCTGACACTGTTAAACTAAATGTATCTGAGCTTCTTAATATAATACATACATCACAGTACAAGTCGCTGGACTTCTAAGAGTGAGTTACAGACCTACTTCTTTGCTTTCTTTCTCTTAGGAAACTAGTTTATTACAGTCTGGAAGTAAATATGGTTTATTTTAAAGATTTTTCTTATTGCAATTTGCCATTGATACAATGAAGATGTGAAAGCTGACAGAGGAATGCTTGGATGGCTGCAAAGCCAGTGTTTACTTCTCTGTGGCAAAAATAAAAACATACTTTGCCACTTTAACAGCCCTTTTATTCTCCAAGTTGTGTATTAAATCATCGAGTCAGTGATGCCATCTGTCTTATCACTCTAAATCTTTTATGACTTGCAATGTAAAAATAGCTTACTAGAGAAATATTTCAAAAATCTAATGTATTTTTTTTTAAGAGCTAAATTATTGTCATTATGTCTTTGGCTGTCTGCAATTAAAAAATTCTGATCTTGTACTCCTTCCACTGAACTAAAAATCCATTTCTGAATAATGTTTAATTTGTGTCCTGCTACACTCATACAAGTACACAGCAAGAACAGAAGGTACTAGGTTGTACAGATTCAATTTCCAAGACAGTGTAGGTTTCAAGTCATGTTTAAAGTGTTGATCACTGCAGATATTTTGCCTTCTAATCTATTGTCATCAAGCTAGATTTTTCATTCTATCCTCATAATTTCCAATCATACTGGTGAAAGAGGTGGGTGCAAGGGAACAAAATCATAATTCATAACCCTTATTTTAGCTTTTCTTGATGCAATGGTACTGTGGATAATGCCTCAGTCACTACCTTTTGTCAGTGATTCTTGTTGAACTGCCTGGCATGGAAGGATACCTGTAAGACAGAAGCCTGCAGTCTTTCTGCCTAATTACAATTCTTAGTGAAGATTCCTAAATTAGGGGTCACACCTGCTCATTTCAGACAGTCTATGAATTCCCAAATGGAAAGTACATTCCAATATGGAGATTAAACTATTAAACTTATAAAATCAAATAAAAATAAAAAAGTAGGTAGCGTGAGGGACATAGATAAGTTATGGCAGGAAACTTGGTGTTACTGGGGTATTTTGTGCATAACAGAACTGCATAAGCACCAGAACATGTTTTATGATATGTAGTTTCATCTCTGGTTACAGAGCTCCAATTTCTTTGTCAAAAAAAAAACTTTAAAATCTTTGCTATTTGATATCACTTAGAGCTTGATCTCTGCAAACTCATCATAAAACTACTGCCCACATCTATAATTTTAAGAAAGTCTTGGTGGAAGTTCAAGCACTGTTAACCCACTGTACTCAGACAATGTTTGCTGAACTGCTGAGCGCAGTTTTCCTTCTGTCAACAGGCACCCCCAGAAACATGTCCAAAGCTCTGATTAGAGGTCATCAGCTACAAGAGACCATTTTCAAGGGAAAGTATGATTGCAACAAGGTTTGGCTCCCATAAAAAATGCCACTATGTTGGACTGCATTAACATAACATTATTGGAAACCTTTTAGAGAAAAGGAAACTTGCACAAAATACTTCTTTACTGCACCCCACCAATCTTAGGAGATAAACATGACTCTTCCAACAGTCACATCTTCCACAAAAAATAAATATCATAGAATATCCTTAGTTGGAAGGGACCCAAAAGGATCATCCAGTCAAACTCCTGACCCTGCACAGCACCATCTCGAAGAGTCACACCATGTGCCTGAGAGCATTGTCCAAACACTTTTTGAACTTTGTCAAGCTTAACGCTTCCACTCCCCTTTTCTCTGGGGAGCCCAATCAGTGCCCAGCCTCCATTTGGATAAAGAATATTTTCCTACTATCCAGCCTCAACCTCCCCCAGTACAGCATCATGCTGTTCCCTTGAGTACTGTCACTGGTCATCAGAGAGAAGCAATCAGCGCCTGCCACAGATTTAAATCAGAAGTTGTTTTCATGCAATGCAATGAAGTTAGACAAGTTACTTGCAATGGTTTACCATCTTTGGAAACATGTAAATGTTTAAACCTTTCTCTTTCTGGAGTAATTCACTGGAAAAAATATTAATCCTCATTTGAGTGTGTTAGCCAGTAAGCATTTTACTGTGTGCTCCACAGTAATTGTCTCTCATTGCCTCCAATCTCAAGTATGGCACATTAAAAACATAAATAAATATCAACTGTGTAGATTGTCTGAGTTGTCTTTTCCCCCATTTTAGGTTGGTGTTGCAGCCACTGAATTCTAAAACCAAAGTGGGAATCAGTCCATGTAATCCCAGCTGCGATGGAATGTGTATCTAGGTCTGTCTAGCCTTGTAGTCATGTTAAGGACATCTAACCCACATCAAGGAAAGTTAGATTGCCATCCACTGGTGCCCAGGCCTTCAGATAGGTATAATGAAAAGATGTAAACAGCTGACTAAGATGCTCTGGATTTCAGTTTACTGGTTTAAAATATGATTGTAGCTCTGTACCAGCTTTATTGGAAAATTAGAAACTTTCTCTCAGTGGCCTGGATCAATTTTTTGTCAAATTAGGTGCACTAGATTTCACTCTCATTATCATGATAATGTTGCATTCTGTTTGGAATCAAAAGCTAAAAGTGGTCACAGTATTTTTTTCTGCAAAATGACCATGAACTGACCCTTAATAACAAATTTTGATGTGCTAACCTTATTCACAATCATCAGTAAATAACAAAATGGTACAAAAAGCAATTAACATGAATTAAAACATAAATTTTACACAGCAAGCTCTTAAAATTTAATCAGACACCTTCTGACTCAAGATGTAATCCTGTTGACACTGAAGACAGACAATATATTATTTTAATTTCTTCTATCTAGCTTGCTAGTTTCTTGTTCTTATAATAGCATATATCACTGCAGTATCTAAGTGCCACTGAAGAAATAGTAACTGCTCTAACAACTGGCCAATAATGTAAGATTTTTTTCTCTCTCTGCTTAAGGCAATTTCAATATATTTTTCTTTTTTATGGTTTTTAACCCCATCTCATCTTTCTTTTTCTTATCTTCTGTTTTAGCATCTCTTCCATTCTTGAGAGCCATTTCCAGTGATATTTGGAGAATTTTATATATTAATTGAAAGGGTGTTCAATTCAGGTTTATTTTAGTCTGGTCAGACAAAATTTTGATGCTGTACCACATATTTCTTTAATCTCCCCACAACAACTCCTACAGATAACAATTATAAATGCAAGTCATCTTTATGAGGACAGACGTACTCCATGAGATATGTCAAGCTTCAGAGACAGAGATTAATTTTGAAGGTGGCTAATATGAAAATGACTGTTTCAGGTGTCATCACATTAAGCAATGTTCTGGAAGTAGATGGTGGTGATTTTATTTTATTTTTT
>JAYDZK010000001.1:61506506-61534824 GCA_034509185.1 Euphonia xanthogaster | reverse complement strand
GCTCTTCCGATCTGTTTATTATTATTATTATTATTATTAGTAGTAGTAGTAGTAGTAGTAGTAGTAGTAGTAGTGTTACTATTATTACTATTATTACAATTTCCTTAGTGGCTTTCTGTTTCTGTTGATACTGGAGTTTTATTATATATATATGTTTACTGGTTTTTTAGTATGTTTGTCAGCTGTTGAAGGCCAGTTATATTGTGGTATAGATATGGAAATACATATGGCATGTCCCTGTATATAGGAAGAAAATTTGACCACGAACTTATGGAAATTCTTGGCAAAAATAGCAATTCAATTAATTCCACAGTTATGAATAACTGAAAAGAGGTGATTGTGTCACGATACTTTTTATAATACTTTGCACCATTATACAACCTAATTAATAAATGATTTCTCAAGAAAAAAAGTGAAAGATTTGAACCCCGAGGAGAAAAATTACTGAGATTTTCAGAACTGATTTAAAGCAAATGAATCAACACGACCAAGTTTTTAGCCTTAAAAGACTGGCAGATTACATCCTATTAATGTCATGGGAATAATATGACATAATAACATGAGAAAGCATGAGGAAAACGTTTCTAAGATTCAGTAGCAGGAAATAAATCTAGGTGAATTTAGAATAGAACTGAAATACAGTTGCTTAATAATGAGTTTTAGTCATCATCAGATGTGCAGGATTCTCTCTCACTTGAAGTCTTTATCCCAAAAAAACAGTTTTTCACTGAAAATTCTGTTTCATTGCAAAATTCTGTTTCATTGCAAAACTGTAAACTTGAAAGATGAACTTTCAGGTTAAATTCCAATGGGCTTGGTTGTAGAAGTAGTCAGAATAGATTAAGACAGTTATTCCTTCTAGTTCTTGGGTTGTTAGTTTTGTTTTGTTTTTTTTTTTTTAACTCTCTCCTTAGGAAAGGAACATGGCATTAATATTCTACTTTGCTGATGCCTCACCATGAAATCTTTGGCATGTCAATGCCAGAGGTGTGAATCAGGTGAAAACTTAGGAGAAAAGAAAACGAAGATAAAAAAGGAACAGGAAATTTTCTTCGCTTTGTGCTTGATGGTAGATTTCCATGAAACAAGACAATGAACTAAAATGGATTTGGAAAAAATAATTCAATTGATTTTACCTATCTATCTTTCCAACAAATAGATTAGGATGGTTTTTGTTGCTTGGTGCAAAGATGAATGTATACAATAACCTTGAAGGAATAATTTTTTACAGTGTTGCCTCTGCTATTGTAATTCTTTTAGTCTTGTACAGTTTAAAAATCAACCCTCCCATCCATCTTTCATACCCACCCATCTATTGTTCATGCCTCAGCCTTTATAAATTACTAATTCCTTGATGGACAGTGAGAGATACCCTAGCAAATTTTTAGTTGTATGCAATGGAGAATTCTGTAGGTCTCTGATTTGTAACTTTAATCAGTTCCTCTGTCAGACAAGTGGTTCAGTTAATATGATTATATATATAGGTATAGGTGCCCTGTCTATGAATGCAGGACAGCATTTCTCACACTGAATGAGACTGAAATTCCAAAAGGCATATATGTCTCAAAGAAAAGTTAATTTGTTACAATTAAGAACTGCTTTAGGAATGTTGCTGGTAAAATCCAAGACTAAATCTAATAGTTATTTTGCAATTACATTTCTGCTGGTGAATATCCAAATGTTAGAGCAAATCATGACACATGCATCTAAAATATTTTAAATATTTTCTCTTATGTAACCCAATTTGTCCTGATCTTTTAATTTTTTAGCCCACTATATGCTATGTTATCATATTTTACATGCTATTAACCTTCTACTCAACTGAAGGATAAAACTTGTAATTTCAAAAAAGTCCATACATTTTCTTTTTTCCCTGTCATAAAATAATAATTGTTGTTGTTTGAAGAAATTTGAAAGAAATTCAGCATGGCCGATATCGCAAATTGCAGCATTTATAACATTGAAATTGTCTTAGTAGTTAGATAGATATTTTTCATTAAAATTACAATCTATTATTTATACTACTATTAAATATGTCTAATGAGTGTATCATCTCATAAATATTGATGACTTTATTTATTAAAGGGTATGAGGATTCTGAAAATTTTGTTTGAAGTATCTGAATTTATCCTGAAGCAGAAAACAAAATCCCTAGTTTAGGTTCCTAAGTACTTGGGCAGAATATCAGGACAGTCATGTAACTCAAAATGGAATGTAGAAACCAACATTCAGGAAAGCAAATATAGAGGCAGAGGTGTATCTCTTCCTAGGTTGTTGCCAACAGG
Source organism: Euphonia xanthogaster (assembly GCA_034509185.1). NCBI lineage: Eukaryota > Metazoa > Chordata > Aves > Passeriformes > Fringillidae > Euphonia > Euphonia xanthogaster. The sequence continues at coordinate 61,532,539 of JAYDZK010000001.1, read as the reverse complement.
ACTGCCACTTGGAACTGACAGTCTGGAACTGTTCTGAAGAAAGGAGGCCAAAAGGCAATTCTTCTCCAAAAGGAAATATAATCTGTACTAAATTCTGCTCACTGGGAGCATGTCCTAAGTTTTGATTATAACAAACACTGATATCGTCTTCACTTTGTCCAGTCTTGATGTGCAATTTGTAGGTTCTGAATGATACCAGGCTTTGGGCTGTCCAGGCTCATAAATCTGAGATGTACACAGAGGTGCAGCTTAAATAGTGAGGTAAGCATCAGTAATAAAAAGAAAGTACTAATATGGGTTAAATGATACTGAGTTGAAAAGACACATGCTCAGGAACCAACGTATTTAGCCTGTGATGTCTGCTGAATTCATCTCCAAGGACTGTGGTTTCTTGTTGCCTCTAATAAAAATTATGTTTTCATATTTTATGGGTACCAGTCACTTTGTTTCTATGAATTTGAAATTAATTTTGAAGAACACAAACTATTGCTCTTCAATATAAATAATAAAGACAGTTACAGTATATTTTTAAAATACTGCATATATTAGAAACTAATTGCATTCAGGATATCACTAACCACAGTTAATTGCCATTGAAAAATGTAGATTGCAATTTTGCTGTTTGATTAATGAAAGTTTAAACCTTTTGAATTCTCTTTGTTCTTTGTAACCATGATTTGGTATTTATAATATTTTAAGATAGGCTTTTTTTCATGGTGTTTAAATACTTAAGGGGAAAACCCTTTAGACCTCAATATTGTAATTTGGAGACTGTCGGTTTTAATGAGAGTTTTTCAGTTTGACTCTTTAGGCATTGCTGGTTCATTATCTCATCTGTGACCTTCAAACATTCTGGAAGGAGATATTGAGATAATACGATTTCTACTTTTAGCATGTTTGTTTTACGTACATTGAGGTCTCTAAATGGCGATAAGGAGGGCAGGAAAGAAATGCCATCAGTAAAGTATTTCTCTTACTGTGTCATCCCACTGACCCCCTCCTCTGCTGCCTTGCCCTTTGCTGCTCTCTGCAATAGCTGTTTCTCAAGGACCAGATGTCTAATTTCTCTGTGTCTCGTACCTTGCATCTGGATATGATAGGAGGATCTTGTCAGAGAAAGGATTAGAAAGGATGGACAACATAAAACGATGGGCAAAAATGGCCTTTCAGTAGTGATTGAGTCACAGAGCTGGATTTTACTAAACATTGATAAGGCTGGGCTGCAGAACATTCTTCAGGTTATTTGAGTGCATGGTCACCAATGGCAAGTGCATTAGCTATGAACCCTAGCTAGCTTAAGAAAATACTAGAAAGAGAACAAGAAAATATGTGACTAGATAATTGTGGATAACTTCCCATAAAAAAGAGCCAGATTAAAAACTTATAAAGCAAGCAAATGCTAATCCTTAATGAGGAAACTGGAGATGGGAAAAAGAAGAAAAAATATGCTAGAAATATGATATTCCCTCCTTTCTTTTTATCTAGTAAAGGCACGAGCATGATTGTACATACATTTTTACCATGTCAGTATAGCATATACTTTTTATCTTTGACCTGGGAGAGATAAGATGCCTATTTAGGACACCTTTGGTAAATTAATTTCCATCAAAGGCATAAGGTATTCTGTCTATGCTGAAAAAAACCCCATTGGAGACATTACGACATTTAGACAGCAAGATCTATGTCCCTTCATGTCCACATTAGCCCAGAGTATGAGTATCAACTGTCTTACCCATGGGAACCTAAAACCCCTTCTTCAGAAAGATATCAGTTCAGGCAACAAAGATCATCAGATACCTAACTGTTCTTATCTTTGTAATTAAACAAAAATTACGGTGGTTACATATATTCAAAGGCAGAAATACAAACATTTCTAGGGGAGAAACACAAACATTTTGATAACAGATTAGTTTACCCGGACTAGTAAAAAGGTAAAATTTATGCCTTGAAAATATACTTTTGAAAATAGGTATGCATGTATAGCCTTCAATATCACAAATATCATTAACCAAAAATGTAGGTATGAGTTGCTGTTTCCTAAAATTCTTGTGTATAATTTAACCTCAGACACAGAGGAAATAAGAGTAATTCAATTCTGGATTTTTGAAAGGTAAAAGATACAAGGACTGGTGGCACTAACACTTCTAGATGTGTTTTGTTCCTAGGCAGACAGCTCAGAAAAACAAAGGCCTCCTCTTTATTATCTTAAGAAATGAAGGAAGAATCCATTGAACTTATTAACATCTTTAATTATTTATGGCATTTGGGATGAGTCAGAAAGGTATCCATTTTGTTATTTAATAACTTAAATGATTAAAGATTCATTGTATCATTGATCAGCCAGAGACAGTTGTGCTGAAAGCTTGATCTATTCTGTTAGATAGTAGGCAGCTCCTGCAAGATGCTTGAGAAATATCTTTATCTTTCAAATTTGAAAAGCTGCCATCTGGAGCTGTATTCCCATGTTTTGCTGAGCAGCACTCTCTTGGCTAAAAGCAAAGTCATATGTTCTTCTTGGGATAGCTTATTTATGTACTTTCGAGCTTCCCATCACCAAGTAATTTTCAGTGCAAGTCAATCTTCCAAAAATGGGGATTTGCAGGGGCAAATCTCCACAGAGATTGGACGGCTTTTCATATCAAATAGTCTGGGTATATCACCTCTGCCTAGCCAGTTAATCCACCATCTTTTCTTTTTCAGAGTTTTTGGTTGGTATTTCATATAAACTGATAAGAAAAATAAACTGGATGAAACTGGAGCCATAGCCTTTTGTGGGAAATGGTGCAATAGAGTGGTGATTTGAGATAGGCTGGATGTGCAGTGCAAGCAGTCACTGCTTTCTAGTTGTCTATGCATGTGACATTGGTGAAATACCCACTTTTAATAAATATTTTGATCCAATTAAAATACTTCTTTTCAGGACAGTGGATAATATAGTATACAGATAACAACCCTTCAGCTTGGCAGCTCTAATTAGCATTCTAAGATAATGCACTAAAATATTTTTAATGTCAGTTAGTTTGGGGAGTTTATGGGAGTTTGTGTTTTTCCTCTTATTTTCCTTGAATCACGACATACTCCTTTCTGTGATGTGTCATTCAGTTGGGAAATAAACAAATCATTGCTGTAGTCCTGGCATTAATAAAATCCTATACACGTGACAATATGTGGTAGTAGATATTTTGGAAGCAAAAAAGAATGTTTACTGCATCTGCGCCAGAAAAGGATGTTTAGCCTACAGCTATTCCATGGCAGTATTAGTGTCCAAGATCTGAAAGCAATGGAATAGATTTAGCCTGCTTGTAGACTTTTGTTATTATTTTTGCATGGAAAATATCAGCAGACAGAAAGTCTGAAATGTCCCTCTATTCAAACAGTCATTGCGTTTCAGGAATAAGAAGCGTAATTGTTTACTCTGTATAGCTGCAGATAAACCCCTGTAAACCTGCTTTCCTCCACTACTCCTCCTTCCTTTTGCTTTTTTTTTCTCTAAGTAACAGTGAATTTAGTGAAGCATAAGCTCAACTGATATCTATCTCAATTGATTAACTGTCTAAAAGATTTGATTTTCAGAATAGATGCCCAAGAGAGCTCCAATTCATTAGTGGTTGTCCACATGTGATTAGAAACTGTGGGAGGTCTAACCCCCTCTTTTAATTGATCCAATTTCATATTCCTCATGGTCATTAAGTGTGTTAATGGTAACTTAGCACCTGCATTAAGAAACCAACTTAACAGCATCCTACAAATGACTTTAAGTCAGCGGGTGCCAAATTTACAGGGGAAAAATGACATGATTTCTGCTCTGATGTTACTGCAGGAGAGATATGAAGTAATAAAATGATACAATTGTTTAATCCATCATGATCAAGAAGTCATCATTTGATGATAACATGATTGTTATATAATAACTATCCTTTGTTACTTGATTGCCACTTCTTCACTCAAGGGTATCATTCGTTTTTTTTATGTTAATAACTACATTCATTTATGCTACTCTGTAAGGAAGTAAGACTTTCCACCTTCTTTGCTATAATGATATCATAAGATTGAAGAAGATGTTTCAGCTGTAGGTTATGCCAGAAACACCCGCAGATTCTTTATTGTTATGCTGTGTTTACATAGACATTTTACTTGAGAAATCTATTTGTAAATCATATGAAAAGAAAGCTGTCATTTTAATAGCATGCTACTTCTAAAGTCATTTTGATTCCAGCAGGACTGGCAGTACTTTAAATAAATGTTGACAGAGAATTTAAGACAGAGTTTGGGAGTGGTTATAGCAAATATTCAACTGCTACATTAGTTTTTAATGAGGGATGTAAGAGTAAAACTTTTCATTTAAATATATTGTCCAATACTGTTTCTTAGTTTCTTCCTCAAAATATATCTCCAAGATGACTGCATAGATAAACACCACAAATACAATTTCTTGGAATTGTACCTCTTCATATGCCCAAATTTGCCCCATTCTGAGCGGCCATATGCCTAAACCCTGTTCGTTTCCAGAAAATATCTGAAGAAATGTCTGTGCTCCCTGAAGTGTTCAGTCTGTGAAGCATTCTGACAATGGCATATTTAGCATGCACCTATTGGATTAGGTTGTCATACAAAATGGAGTTACTCTAGGTTTTGTTACTGCACAACAGTGCAATTGGCAATAATTTCCCAAAATGTCTGAGAAATCAAAGAGCATTCTGAGAATGAAAGAGAATCGGGTCTGTTTTAAGCTGTGACAGTTGGTCCCCCATACAGTTAAAAGACAGAAGGAAATACCAGAACTGTACCTTGCATTTGGTTAGCATTTAAGGAAAAATCAAGTAGAAGAATATGAAAGACACGTCATAGGGGAATGGGAATGTAGGGGGCAAAGAATGTTACATTAAGAATGGAAGCGGAAGAAAGGAGTAGAGAATGAGAGATGCAAAAAGTAGAGTTTAAGGTGTTGGCTGGCAGGATAACAGATAAATGTCATCGTTTCAGAAAATGAATGCAGTTTCTAATATTTCTAATGTTACAGAAAACCAACGTTATTGGCTTCTGGAACAACACAAAATATATAAATTCACTATGTATAAACTCCAGGCCAGATGTTTCCCAGAAAAGAAAAGATTGTGCTCTGAGTTACAGGAAAACCCAGGGACCTGTGGTAGCAGCCAGGTGACTGGATACTCAGCAGCACAGCTGGAGCTGAGGGTCCTAGACTTTTGCACACTTGGAAAGGGAGAATATAAAATCCCTGGATTTCCTTCATTTAGGGTTCCTTTCCAGAGGCACCTGGCTCTGGCTGTTATTTTGTTATTTAGCTGTTGCACCAGAACTAAAATATTTTAAGTATTGAGATGCCTGAGACTGAGTTTGGGAAACCTAGGGTAGAGATGATATGGACTGTGGGAATGGGGTGTGTGGGGAGTTAAAAGGAGCACCTGTTGTTTCGCTGGAGAGATGCCCTGTGAAGGGCTGCAGTTCCGCTCAGGTTGTGTGGTTGTGGCTGCTGGCATGGCTCCTACGTGGTCAACTGGGAAAACTTCCTTAACAAGGGGAGCTATGTTTAGATGAAGACAAACATATCTGAGAAAATAATTGGGTTGCCAATTGCTTTCAATTTTAAGTTCTTAGATGAATATGGAACTGTCCTGACGAAGTGCACATATTTGCTTCTTTCCAAGAAAGCAACAAGCATTTGGCTTGGTTATGAAGGCTTGCTGCTTTCTGCTACCCTGCAGGAATGGTGGGAAGGAGGTTTGCTCCTACAGTCCTATAGCTGGACTCCATGCTTACCTGAGAACAGTCAGCTGAGACATGGTATTAACTGACATTACTTGAGAGAGACCAAGGTTGTCCCTTCAGAAAGGAAAAATGAGTACATTGGGTATTGAGCCAGAAGCTCTGTGTTCTTTTACTTTAAAATAACATGCTCCTGGGATTCATCCTTTGCTTGTTAATTTCTCATGACTCAGACTCTTTAGGTGAATTGTTTTATCAGACCTCATTTGGTGATTGGTTTAAAAGAGAATAATTAGTTAAATGCGAGCTTCATATAAATATTTACATATATGTTTAAACACATATTCTTATACAGTGATATCAGATTTGTTTAATTAGTTCAGCTGAACTAACAGATTGTTATGACTGGCATAATGGTGTGTAATCAGCAAGTTTCTCAGTTAAAGCTCAGAGCACAAGTTTAATATGCAAAAGAAATGTAGAATTCTTCATGCTTGTATTTTGCTTTTTGGAACTTACGATATGAGTATAGCTGGTTCAAGAGGATGTAAAATGTGATTCTATTAATATTACCTTACATATTAAGTTTATATAATCCTTACGTTTCCATCTGTGTCACATTTTGATGCAGAACAAAAATGTTGCCAGACGTTTTACAATTATGTAGTTAAATGTAAAAGTGTTGGAACCATCTGTAAAATCCCACCACAAAGAAAATCTATATGTTTAGTATTTTTATTCTTTTTGACATAAGTCCAAGAAATTGCAACAAGGAATCTAAAGAAGAATACATGCAGCAATTAGAGGAAAGAATGAAATCATGAGGTTTTTTAACAGTAATTCACCCAGAATGCAGGCATTTGCCTACAGTCTAGTAGAGACAGGAAAGGGTATAGACTTAAAAGTTTTATAAGTACATATGCAGGTATATGTCTAAAAGTTTTTGTATGACTCAAAGAGCGTGGCTAAGCAGAATTCTCAATTTTTAATTTTTTTTTTTCAAATTCCTGACCTCCTTTTCCTGTTTTTTCTCTGATCTTCTAAGTAGAAATTAACAGAAGGCAAAGTAAGTAAAGTAAAAAGGGTGAGTAAGTAAAAATAATTATTACCCTGCTCTAGCCTTTAGGAAAACTCAAATCTGTTGAAACTTTTCATTAGTATTTCCCTGCTTGTCTCTTTATTTCTTGATGAATTTCCCACAGGGGAAAAGATTCTTATTAACTGGCTAATGAATACCTGGGTCATAAATATAAATTATGAAGACTCTGTAGACAACTTTTGGGTACAATGTGAATAATTTAATTTTTCATTAACTCCTTAGAGTAAATATTCTATTAACTTGTCAACTTTTGATTTTATAGTAAATTTAATTTGATCCTTATACTTCTAATATAGTATCAAAAGAAACAGCAACAGTTGCATAAATCAAAACACGTGTTGATAGTTTTCACAGAATTCCAGTCAAATTCTTAGTTTGCATAAACTGATTTTCATCTAACAAAGTCAGTGGTGAAATATCTTTTTACAGCAGCTGAGGGCTTGGCTCCTTATAACACAGAAAATGTATTACCTTTGGGACCCTACCTGATACTGCATTTATAAATTGCTACAAGCCTGGTGCATCGATAGCCTGATGTGAGAAATTCAGACCAATATTTTTTTATTTCAGGGCAAAATGGGAAATGTAGTTTACAATGAGAGAGCTTAGAAAAGTACAACTATAATTAGAACTATACAATGGATGAAAAATTGCGTATGTATAGTAGTTTCAGCTGATGTAGAAAAAACACATTGTGCTGATTTGTTCTTCCTTCAAAAAGTGTTGCTTTATTCTAATCAGTGGAAAATCCATGAAAACGGATTGATGAAGATAGGTCTCTCACTTGTTAATGTACTTTATATATATACAATAATTTTTAATAGGTTACCATTTACATATCTATGTGCTGAATATTTTATTAGAATATGTATGATAATGAGAAGTGGAGAAAGCAACAAACTGTCTATCTGGTCACAGGATTTGAATACACTGAACTGCTTCAGGAAACAGAAGAGTATTTACTCTGATGCTTGGGACAGAGCAGCGAGGGAAGTACAGAATATGCATATGTGCATTTGTCAGCACATATGGAGACACCAGAATTCAGGTGGTTTAATCTTCTACTGTATCCTACTTCTATAATTTGGCAAAACATTTGTACCCAACAGAGCAGCTTGCTTGCCTGTCTTCTAGGCTCAGAAAGAATTTTGAAATTTGGTGTACTCCAGGCTCTCAGAAGAACTCAGTCTGCCTACCAGGAAGACTGTGTGCTTCACAACATGCAACAGTACCTTCCCCTTTCAAGTGTTCCAAAGAGTTGCTTGCTTTTTATGTTCTTACTGATTTGAGGCCTCATAGCAATTCCCTGAACAACTACATTAGTTCTATTCCACATAAAAATAATTTGTCTTTCTACAGCTTAATTTGTGCCTTTGAAGTCATTAAGAGCAGAATCAGGTCTTCTACACATGCTTCAGGAATGAGACATTTGCAGAGCATTTTATTCTGTTTGGAGAAAACGAGTACTCCTAGTAACTAAATATAAATACACCATGCATTGTTATTACCATGGCTAAATGTGCTTTCATGATGGGAATAATTTGGGTGATTACATGATGTTGGGACATTGTGTTTTTTAAGCTGCAGTTCTGATTATTAGTCTTCATTATGAACGTTATAATCAAATTTTTATCTACTGGTACATATCTGCTATACATGGAATTCTTTTCTTAATTGGCAAAACAGTTAAGATTTAAATAATTTTCTAACACAGCACTCCTTTTTCTCTAGGTTCAAGTGTTATATATTTCCTTTTTATAGTTCATTTTTCATTCCTTTCGACTCTAAACTGATTGGAAAGGAACTTGCTTGAATTGATTAATTAACCTGCTTGGATTAAAACTTCATACTTAGGCAATGTTTGTATCAATGATCAAAGATTTAGAAATTCCTTACATTCTTTCAAGAGCAGCTCTATTATGAGGAAATATTTAAGTTGAGTGGAACCTCAGTAGAATTCTGGGCCGGCCTATCAGTTTCAGATGCTGGGCAGATTAAATTCCTCAAGATTTTAGGCAATCAGGTCTTGAAACCCCCTTCCAGTCTCTCTGGGCAAACTACTCCATTGTTTCACTGCTTTCACTATGAAAAATTTTCCTTCTAGCAAATCTGATCCTTACATGGTTTAGTTTGTACCCATTGCACCTCACATTGTGCTTGTACCAAATAATGGAGTAGGTATTCTTGGAACGGCTTTTCTTTAAGTAACTTCACACATTTGTCTTTTAGTACTGTCAACCAAAGTATTAAATTAGCAGACCTGAAAGATAACACCAGTTTCTTGATCCGGGCACAATGCAATAAGGGACCTACTTATGTTGGCTTTGAAAAAACAAAGCTAGAGTCTGCTAATAAATGCAAATGCAGAGAGAGATCTCAGTCTGCCTTTATACTGGTTGTTCTTAATAGCTGCATTTAGTTATTATATTGCCTTTCTCATGCCCCCCATCATTTTTCACGCAAATGCCAGACACCTTTTTCTTAAAACTTTTCATTTTTTTAACCTAATTTGTAGAGGGTTTTGCATTCTTATTTTATGTAGTTCTCGTTGTCCTACTCTCCAACCTGTTAGGAAATTAATGCATTATGTACAGGAAATTCCCTTCTTCAAATTTTTACATTTACAGTGGAATAGACAGATGACAAAGCAGACACTACAAAAAGAGTCAATGCCATGAATGCTAAAATGAAATCTTAGTTTTCAGTCCTTCTAGACTTACTATGCCAAGAGCTGAGATTTCACTAAGGTTCTTGTTACACCAAGCAATCTGTTCCTCTGCAGAAGTAGTTGTGCAATGTCATTTGATTGTATTCTGTCCAGTAGTGTTCTGCTTACTTGAGAGTTTTGGGGATTTTTTTCTCTTTTGTTTTGTCTTTTTTCCACAATGTATTTCCACCTTTTCTGTCTTCTTATAAAAGTACTTACAATTTAATGGGTCTTCTAATTGTAGTGAAAGGTGTTTGTGTGCACTTAAAAATAACTTTCAGTGAATTTGTCATGTACCGGTAATAGAAGAGCTGTCTTTCTGTTATTAGCACTGCAGAACAAACCTATGGTTAATACCTTGTTTACAGAAACTGAAGACGTTGGGCGACCTTGAAGCTGCATTGTGTTCAGTGCCCTTTTTATAACCCTAATTACCAGGGAGTACAGCGCTTTAAAGAAAGACTAACATTTCACTTTAACATCCACAATAATCTATTACAAAGCCAGCTAAGCCAGCCCCCAAATACAGAGAAATGTTATTACATGCTCAGCTAGCTGTCAAGGGGCCATGAGTCAGTGGCTTACAGTTATCAAAAGTAGCTAGGTTGTTCAGAATTTCATCCAACAAAGCCAGCAAGCTTATGAAGGGATTAAGCACTCTTTGATTAGAACAAATGGAACACATCCTGCCCTTTTAATTAGCATTCCCTTTCACTTGGTTTAGTCTGGTAATTAGACACTCTTACTAGCCAATGCAAGAAAAGACTCAGTTGTGGCCTACCCATGAGTGTAATAGCAGCAGTATATTAGTGTGCACTAGCTAAATTGTGAGCAGTCTTGGAGATCACGCTCAATGTTCTATGAAAATCCCAAAGGCATAATGTCAACAGACAGAGAGTAATAATATTTAATGCAATGTGTGACAGCAGACTCCATGAGCCTTTAGGCACAATATATTGCCCTAAGGCCACAGTCTTTCTACCTTCGATCCTAGACAACCAAGAAAATTTTATGTAAGATTTATTGATATTTTAGAGATTCTTATTTTAATTTCTCACTCAAGTCAGTCACAGCAACGTGTGTTTTCAGCGGTGAAGAAATGAGTGAAAAATATGTTGAAAATAATGAAGTGTTCACATGAAGACAGCTTGGTGTGGAAACATTCACCCTTGCCATGTTGAAAAGAAAGAAAACAGTTGTTTCATTGGAACACAAACACTGGCATCTTGATTTTGTACTGCCTTTCCTCACCTTTTCCCTGTTTTCTTCTCCCTGAATTGGTATCTCAGTGTGGATTGGTATTTGATAAAGACTGAAGAAATTACAGGTGAGAAACCTGCTCTCCAGATTTCAATTGTGCCAAACTCCACATGATACACTGAACAACCGCTGGATGAAATGATCATCAATGTTTTTCAAGCTGCCTATTTTCTCTGATACCTTTCATTGACATGCATTTGAAATAAACCCACTGTATGTTGTCCCTCTTTTTCTCAAATGAACTGCTTGAATGTGTACTTGAGAATGTCCTCCTGCTCACCTAAATCCTGTCATTCCCTCCTTTCTTCTGCCCTTCCTCCTGTATGATACTAAGTGCAAAATATCCAGGTTTGTTTAGCATAAGCAGTGATGACAGTCAGCTCATGTTTCAAGAGCAGGTGCTCATCTCCTACTCTCCACCTGCCAGACATCACCCCTTCCTCAGATCTGCCCAGTGATCTGCTTATGTAATCACTCCCTAACACAGTTCAACCAGAAGTATCTGTGTTAGAAAAGTTCTGACTTTTAAAGGGTTTGAGTTAACAAAAATGATATTGACTTAATGGCTTATTTGGGAAGTAGGTATAATCTATTTCTACTAAATATTCAAATTTGACTTTTATCTTGTATTTGTCATTCCTAAAAGTTCAAAAGCAGCATAGTATTTGATTTATATAGTCTTCTGCTAGACTCCAAAACAACTAATTTAAAAATATTTTTTTTTAAGGTACCTTCCGATTCAAGCCATTCTGTGATTTTATGATCAACTGGAGTTAGATTTCATGTATTGTCTCCCAAAGCTATCATTATGTCTCCCATCACACCTCTATTGTCCTGCAGTAGAGCATCAAAGCAGACAATATAGCCCACATTTCTGTAGATATTTAGACTTTCATTTTCAGTTCACACCAAGACTTTGGACTCACTAGAAATACATGACGGAACTTAGTTATCACTCCTTTCAAATTCTGTAAGTGGGCACTATTTTCTTAGGGCAGAAGAGCAGGATATTTGGTGTCTCTGCAGTATTAGATTTAGGAAAGTCTGCTGGGAATTACATAGAGTACCCTGGGTTTTGTTCATTGGTCTTTTTCTTCAACTGCTTCACCCTTTATTGGGTTATTTGCCCACCTACAGGCAGGAAGCAGTATAAATTATTGTAAAAATCCATAGCAGCTGAAACTGCACTCTTATCACAGCTCTTACCCCTTTCTAAAGTCTGTATTTTTGCATCACCCCTGACAGAAACATTCAAAGTATATGCTTCAAGTTCACTTTTCAGACCTCAACAATATTCTAAATTCTTTTGCAAGGCAAACTGTGCATGCTTAAAAAGTCTATATTCTAAGAGACAATTCTAGTCCATTTTCAAGGATAGTATTAAAAAAAAATTAAGAACAACATTTATTTATTTATTTATTTATTATTATTTATTCTGAAGATAAAAAAAGAGTAAAATTATTTGCCCTTGAGAATGAATAAGCTACAGAGAACAGATCAGTGTAGTTTGGTTTTTTTTAATTGCAATTTAAAAAGAATTTCTGTTTCAATAAAAGAAAAAAATTTATTTCAGATTGCCTGTCAAAGTAAGATCCTTTATAATGGTGTATGAAGTAGCACCACAATGATTTTTCTCCTTGATGTATATTTTTAAAAGATGATTGGCATGTTTTGGTTTGGGCATAATAATTCAAGTCATGCACATCATTGTAGTTTTTTTAACCTGTTTCTTGTTTTCCACTTTTACATTGGGGTTTTTTTTTAATGCATCCTAGAATGTAAAAATCATTTGAAAATGACAAACCAACTTTTCACAGTTTCAGAAGGTATTCTCAAAAAGAAATTTTCTTGATGGACAAAATATAATGAAATTAAGTGAAATAATTTCTTTTTTCTCTTATTTTTATAGAGGCTTTTAAAACATTTAATGTTCTATGAAATAATACTTTCTAGATTGCATTTCTCTAATAGATGAACAACATAGAATTAAAGTAACTGAATAGAAGCTGTAAGGTAGTCATTTAGTTTCAAGAATATTAGTATAGAAACAACCTGGGTAAGTTGCAGGATGAATTATAAAAATAATAATAGATGACATCATTGGGAAAGTGGAAAAGGGCCAAACAAAAGTATTCAAGAATTTATCCAGAATGTGAGAAGAGGTGAAAAAAAAAAGGATTCAATTGTGGCTTATGCATTTCCTAAGTTCTTTCATATGTCAGGATTGAACACAGAGAAATACTGTGAAAAAGCCACTGTTTCATTTCTCTTTTATGTGTGTCACAAACACCTACTAAAGAATTAATTACACAAAAATAAGGAAGGGTACACTTGTCATTTCCTATTATGACTAAAAAACCACTTTGATTTCACCTGTAAATATACACACATCAGATTGAAAAAAAATATATGAAGTAACATCTAGGAAACAAATTACCTGGGAACAATTCAATTGCTAGGATATTTTGTTTGTGTCCCACATCCCCCAATATCCATATAAATACAAAGACAGTGTATATGCACACTTACACACATTTGTGTGTGTTTACAATGAACCACATGCATAATTATACTAAAGTGAAACATATAAGGAGACTCTCCACTAAAGGTGGAAATATTTGCATATCTTACCAGGTATCTAATTGTGCTCAGCTGCTCCCAACTCATTGTTCATTTGCTTCATAGATGCAAACAATGAAATTCCATGATGAACTACTACAAGTTATATTAACAATTCATAACTGAACTTCAAAAACAAGAGAAGAGAAAATATCCACTTTTAATCTGTGTCATTCAGTCTTCCAGAAGCTTTTGAAGGGGAAATTTTGAAGAAAATATTTTTTTTTCTAGAATATATTTGGAAATTTGAAGTCTGGTGGTTGTTTTTAGATCTGAATCTGTATGTTTCCAGTGTTAAAGGGGGTCAGACTGTGTTTTCAATTAAGTTTAGTGGAGATAAACTTCAGCTGTAAGGAAAACAAATGGGTGAAAACATTCTGGAGCATGCAAATGATGGAAATGGAGGGATGTAGAAGGGCTGTCATTAGAGTAATGTCTAATGACTCCTAAATAAAGGAGAAATGAAAGAATCCAGTTAAAGATTAAACAATACATCTCTACTTAAGCTCAAATGGGAAACACAAATATTTGTTATTGCAATTTATATCTTATGATTACAGATTTGATGTGTTTATGTATTTATGTACTAATTTATTATACACTGCTTGTATTAAAAAAATGCTAATTTAATTATGCGTGATCAAATTAATAGGGGAGGGAGGAACTAAAATTGCTTTCCTGGGAATGTTATAAAAGGTTTGCAGAATAAAAAGGAAACTTTGAAGTTAGACAGAATAGAGGAGGCTCTCATATCTGAAGTTGTTTAAGGCAGTTTATCACAAAAGATGAATCGTTCCACTTATTTTTGAAGATACTGATATTGTTAAAGGATATTAATAAGAAACTAATGTTTAAAAGGAATGCATCATTACAAAAGCATTCTGAAAAAACTTTAATAATAATACTATGACAATGAGAATGTTTAAGGGCTTGGTAAGATGTTGAGTGTTTCAGCTATGGTTAGCTTTGTATGAATATTTAAGGATGTGTAGATACATTTGGATTGCATTGCAAAATTACTTTTGTTACCCAATCATCAAACATTTTCTTCCTGAAAATATAGATACAATTCTTCCTTTAATTTTTTTCAATTTTATTTATTACTATCTTGCTGGTATTCTCTAGGTGCTAAGATGAGCTACCATATCTATCAAATTTTAAATTTTAATCTGGAAAGTTCATGTGGCACAGTATGCCAACAGATTAAAAAAAAAAAAAAAAAAAAAGAAGAAACAAAAAAAAGCTCAGAAAAAACCACTATTTTTAAGATCCTAGAAAATGCCATCTGAGCAGATACGTGTTCGCCATAAATTTTAGAGATTTATTTTTTGCAAACTTTAGGTGCTTCAAATAAAAAGGAGAATTAATTCTACTGTAGTTAACATAATTCAAATTAAATCACAGAATGATTATACTATTCTTCTTGTTACTAATTTTAAGTGATAAATTTTGTAGAAAAAGAGGTAAGTATAATAGACTGGTGTATTCCTAAATGTGTCAAATAAGCATGCTTTGCAATCAAACTTCCTGGAAGCTCTTTTTTGAAAGCTAAAATACATATTGATGTATCTGAAACTATTTTACTTAGGTAAAATACTACTGCTAGCTCTAAATTTGGCAGGAATCATGACTTCACAGATGCTCCTTACGGAAATATTCTGTGGTACTGGAAGTCTGACATCAAAAAGAGGGGACTACAAAGCTCACGAGAGAGCTGTTCTCTCTAATCACACACATTTGATGTTCTCTCCAGTCATAGGAATTCACAGGTCACATCCTTGTTTTCTGAGCTGTGCCACAGCATTGCTCAGGATACTGCCCATACTGGCTATCTTTGGGTGCCATCAATGCTTTTAGCATCAGTTTATCGAGTAACTTTGAGAAAACTATACACATATGTAGTGCAGAGTAGTCTAGTGTGTTGGAAAACTCCTTCCGCTGAGGAGTGGAAGAAGGAAAAGAGAAAGAAGTCGGGAAGCATTTTTGAGTTCCCTAACATGCAGCTGTTTTCCTGAGACAGACTTCTATTTGTGGAAGCAGCTGCAATACTGTATTGATAATTGCAAGTCACAGAGCATATAGGAATAGCGCATGCAACAGTACAGAATAGTAAACAAGGTAAAGTTACAGCTCTTAAGTTTCTTTTTACTAAAATTAGTTACTCAGCAGAATCAGTTCTCTGCTGACAAGTGAAAGCAAAACACATCCTACTCATGTGCTGACATATATCTTTCTGCAAAATACTGAGCACTAGGTTTAAAAAAGGCCAGAGGCAAATTTGGTGGTTTTTGGCTTTGGAGGGATGAGGCCTGTGTCTATCCTAGAAAATTAAGAACAGAATTTGTTGGTCCTGAGGACAAAGAACGTGGAAATTATTTAATCCATACAGCTATAATCTCTGCCTCTGATAAATAGATTTGTTCTGTTGAAAGAGATAGGAGCAATCATTTTAGCGACAGTGTATTCTTGTGCTTATTCTTAGGAATACCTGACGTTTTAACAGGAAAGTGCTGCCTGACCTGGACCAAATCTATGCTAACTGCTGAATAGTTTGGTCTTTTGCCCTGGCCAGCTCAGCATTAAAAGTATTGATCTGACTGATTTCTAGTCCTTACACACTAACACTGTCCAGTGAAAGAAACAGGAAGAATTTCTATGTATCCACCACCTTGAAATCCCTCACCCCAACATTCATCATTCTCTTAGCTATTAAAAAGAAAATCTACCAATCAAACATTCCCTCCAGTCAAAAAAACTACAAAAAAAACCTCCAAAAAACCACTACTTGGCCAATGATTGTTTTCCCAAGTAGATGTCTCTGTCATGATCAGAGGACCACCATGACTTATTTTCAGTTTATATATTTATCCAATAAAATATTATGCTTCTAAAATATTTATACCATAATGTTAACATTTAGGTTTTTGCTTGCTTTCTTATAAAAGGCTTAATTGATCTTTTGTGACACTAGAAAAAGACCAATTGTAAGTGTTAATGTTTCAAGGTATGTTTTGAGTTTATGGGGTTTTTTACTGAAGTTCCATGAAAATTCTAATATTAAGCAAGGGTTGTATTGATCTGTTGGTAGATTGAACACTGGATAAAGTCCACGTTGGTTCTCTTACTTTTTCCAGGACAACAGTATTGGGCAGATGTGAAGCAGGATCATTTGCTGTCAGTGAAAATGTACTTTATCAGATCATAGATAATTACTGCTACCTAAAATAGCTCTCATATTTTTAAGACCCATTTCACTCTTCACTTGTCAGAAGTCTGATTAATAAACATAGGCACTCCTTTATTCCTGGCAGCTTTACAGCTTAGTGTCAAATGCATGTCTCATTTAGTTTTAGTTGTTTAGCTTCATATGCCTAATTAAACTACTATAATAGAAATACAAAAAAAATTTGGAAAGAGTTGCCCCCAAAGTCTTCTGAAATCTGCAGCTGTTTCAATATTTCATTATTTCTGTATATTTCTGAGATATTTAATAATAAAGAAAGAAATTGCTATTTTTAAAGCAGTAAAAAAGAGTTGGTGAAACATTTCTTTGTACGTGGTTGCATATTCCAAATTTGTCATATGCCTCTAAGATCATTCTTTCATAAGTTTAAGAATCCTGAGAAGTGTAATTATATAATGGTACTGACCATTACATTTTTAATGTTCCTTTTTGTTTGCCAGAAGAAATTGTTGTCAGAAGAAATTCTTTTAAAATGCGTTGGGACTAAGCTTCATAAGGTGCTAGAGAACTTCACAAGTAACCTGTGTACTAAAAAGTTATTAAAATCCTGTGTTGGAGATAGACGACATAAATATTGATTTTAGGAAAAAAAAAAAAAAGAGAGGCTTTCTTTTCAGGATACAGACAGATATAGTGGCTTCTTTGTGCCACTGATATTCACTGTACCATTGATATTCATTGTGCCATTTGGGGAATTTTTTTAGAACTACCTGGCCTGGTAAAGGAAGTACTCCAAAGAACAGAAGTAAAACTGTACTGTGACTGATGTAAAATCATATTAACTGGTATGTGGATTTAGGGAATCTTTCATATGCATGAATCATGGGTTTTATTTGCAGAGTTAAGATGTGGGCAGACAATCTTAAAGAAGGAAGCACCTAGCTATTTGAAATTTTTTTTCTTTCCTTATTTCCCTCCTATTAGGAATAACTTCCTCATATGCCAGACCTTCATTTACATATTTTTAAACTTTTTCTTTTTTCCAAGAAGATTTCTTTTATTAAGACTTAATTTTAAACTGAAGAGATCAATTTGGAATGAATACCACACTGGTGTATTTTCTGTATGTGTTGTCAAAGATGATTGGGCTGCACGTGACAGGGCCTGAGGGCAGTCAGGAGTTTTACTGCCTCTGCTCAGCCCCTCTGTAGCTCTTCCCACCCTAGTGTAGTACTCCAGGGCACATATATTATTCCCATGACAGCTGCCCTAGGACAATTTTATAGAATTTTTGGAGTTTTGTGTGTGGATGTGTCATGCCATGAGTGTGTCATGCAATAGCTGTGCATCCAATAAAGAAAAATGCAGTTTTGTTTACAGATTCAGAGAATGCAAATCCCATCCACTCAAACTAAATTTAGGATGACAGCCTCTGTTTCTGGTATCTTTCAAAGGCATATTGCCTTTCCCCACCAATTTATAAAAGCCTTCATACTTTTTTAGAGTAACTGGGAACCTAAAGTTTAGATAGATTGGATCCATGGTAAAGCTGCACAACACTTTAATAGTAAAAAGATGCAGACACTGAATAGTGTAGGATAACATGATGGGAGAAAAAGTTCAGCTGGCACAAGATATGATATATCAGACAGCTATAAATTCCTGTGTTCAGATATCTGAAATTCAGAAGTGAATGTCTGTCACTTACCTCATGTCCTTGTGCCAGCTGCCGATAGCATTTCCTTTGTATATCTTCTGTGCACCCAAAAAGTTTTGGGAAACCCAATTATTTATACCGGATCAGATCATATATACTTAAAATCATGGAATGCTGTCTAAATCTACATGAAACTGAGGATGATTTTAGTTATGACAGATGCAGTGTGCAGTATTGATGCTCCAATTAAGTTTCAAATCCATTCAGAAAATAAAATCTCTTTCTCAGGTATTTGTGAACGAGAGATAGTTAATTGAAGAATTGCTGGAACTTTTGTTTCATGACTTTTAAAAACTGTCAAATCTCAAAAGGCTTTTTTAATACTAGAAGATGGATTAGAACTGGCCCTAAAGTTTACAGAAAAAATACACTGAATGTGCAGAACCATTTGACTATGCACATGATATTTTTGCTGCTAGGAAAAAAAACCTAAGAACCAGAACACTAAACCTAAACAAATACTTCAGATATTCCTGAATAAATAAGTGGTTTGAAATATGCAAAAAAACGTATGGCTCTTTATTTTTCATACATAAATAGTCCATTGATGAATCTACCCTCTGGAATTTGTGTTTAAATATCTTATTCTTAGCAAGTATTAGTGAATATGCCTAGACAATGAAGTGTGAACTCATAAATGTGAGCAATTGTATTTAAAGTAATTTCTTATTCTCCTAAGCCATGTTCATGCCTTGAGCACTGTTAGAGAGTGTTACTATTCATAATAAAATTCTCAATAACACTTACTTCACTACTCTTCCTACGCTAAGAATTACTTGCTCCAAAGATCAAACAGCAAATTCTAATGACATAATTAACAGCAAATGTGGATGTTTAGGTATTCAGGCTCAAGAACTATATCAAATAGGAAAGTAAATTTTGGAGTCAGCAGGACCAATATCCGAACATTGTTTTCTTTTAATTGGAGCTATGAGAATTTCAATAAAAGAACTCCAAAGGACACAGTAGATCACAGTTCAAAATGGACCAGATTCAAAAGTTTTACACAATATTAGTCTTAACTGCATAATCTAATACCAGCTTTAATCCTGCTGAAAATTCTGAGGCATAGATAATGAAGTATTGCTGTATGCACCCTTTCTGATGATGTTGCACTAGTCTATGTGTCTGGAGAGTACTGGGCTGCATCTCAACAGCATCAAGAATTTCCATAGTCATGTTTTTAAACATTCCTTTGCTCTCACAACATTTTACAGAGAAAAATCTTAGTTATCTTAGATGCCCTCCAATATTTGTCTTCACCAAAGCAGCCCAAAAAGCATTGTTCTTCCTCTTAGGTAATTTACTATAATATTGAAATAGTCCACATGCACACATTGACCTGTGAGCTTTCTATGCTGCCATTATAGTCTGCGGGGATCTGGAAATTTGTTTACTTTCCACTTATGAGTATTTAGTATGCGATGAGATCTTTAGCAGTCTTTACCAGATGAGATCTCTTTAACACAGTATCTATGTGGAGCTAGCAGAAACAACAAAAGACCTGCATGGGAGACCTCTGTAGTCCTGTACTGGCACTTGAGGTCTAACATGAAATGAAAAATCATTTCAAAGGGGTTTTGCACCTATTTTGAAAAAAATGAATCAAATCTGTATCAAAGTAGAGTTGAGGAAATCTAAGGAATTAGTTCAGCCTTTAAGAGACTTGCAAGTTTGGTCAGTTGAACGGCATTTTAGCCTGCATACACTTAGGTCATTTGCCCCAAATATAGGCTCCTGGAGCCAATTATGGTGTGCTGGGATATCCAAGATACACACAAAAAAGTGACAGGGGATATAAAGCAGACCTATGTCACCCTGAGTGGCAGCCGGAGTATTTAGAAAATGGCATGAGATGAACACATTTAAGCAAATTGTTTGAGTCTCAGTCAGTGTATTGACCATAAATTTTATCAGTTTACTTAAATGTAGGTACCTACTGCAAATTTGCTTGCCCTAGAATATGCAAGCCATCTTGCTGGTATGGTAGTTAGACCACAATGCTTTCAGGTCTTTATAGCTCTGAAACAGAAACTGTAGAACAGACAAAAAAACACCTAACACCAAAAATTGTGCTAATATTCTGTGTGCAGGCAGCTGAACTAAATCCTGTATAATGTGGGTGAATCTAATTCTACCTCCATGTACAATGATGAGGTATACAGGGAAGGCTAGAAGGAGAATGACACAAGTGAATACTGCATTGATGAGGTTTTTTGCTAATATATATGTAATTATGTACTATGAGCCTTATGCAACAAGAATAAACTGTGCTTCATGTTTAGCAATACAAGGCAAGAAGCACAGAAAGCTTAAATAATACTTATCAACAGACATATTTGAAAGTCTACAAAATCGCACGATTTAAGCAACCCCTTTTTTTGTTTGTTTTTTTGCATAATACTTAACAACAATAGCAAGTAATTTTTTCACTTGATTTACTATGCGAAAAAATGGTAAAACCTCCAAGACTTTTCTGAAATGATACCACTAATAGAGATACCAGGTGTGGTTTACAAGACCGTAAATCTTCCATCTGCTACATATACAAATGTCTCTGCCTTCACATTTCTGCTGAAGACGATCCCAAACTCACCTCTTAGAACACTAAAATGATGGCTTGGGTACACTGGAAGATGAAAAAAAGCGTTCTTTACAGAGATTGTTGTTGAAAATTAATAACTTGAATTTTTGTGCCTCCAGGGGGTCACTGCTGGAAATCAGGGAGCATGCAAAAGAAAAGTATAAAATTCTAGTTTTATATTTATATTAAACAATATTGAAATGCTACCACTTACAACTCATCTGTGATTAACTCTGTAACAACTTTGCAATAAAATGAAATAAATAATTATTATAAAATAAATAAATAATTGAAAAAAAGATTTATGCATACCCAGAACCATAGAATCATTCAAGTACTTAACTAAGATGAAATTAAATTTAGTCACGCAAATGCAACATTCTGGAGAACTCGTCCCAGTCCTATCACTTAATCCAATGTTTCTTACCATGTCTCTCTTTTTACCTGTGTAGTGGTTATTGATTTTACTTGTGCTTTTACTTGATTCTAAAAATTTTACACACTTCAATTTTTTCATGTATGTGGAACAGCGATTTTGTATCTATAACTTAAACATCCCCACCATTTTCTGTTTTTATCTATTTTTTTCTTGAAAGTATATCTTGAGATTTATTGTCATCTCATCAAATTTGAAAACAATCTAAATTGCCACTGGAATTTATGATACAATAATGTGATAATGAAAAAAAAAATTATACATCAGAATTTTCATTGCTATTCTGGCTATCTGGTGGGAATTCTTACCATCATTTCTCCCTACCAAATAATATATTCTTATTTGGAAATGTTCATAATCCATGTTTATCAAGCTAATTGTTTTCTTATAGCTGCTGCCTTCAAGTTTCCTAACAGTAGAATAGTATCTTAATCCCTTGGCTAGAAATTATAATCAAATACTTTTGACATGCAAATGTATTTTTAATTTAAAAAAGACTGTAAGAATTTTAACTTTGAAATAAAAAAGAATAATATTTTTAAGGTATTGTGCTTAAATAATTCATCAATAATAAAATGGAGGTGATGGGTGACATAAAAAAGAACCATGATGGTTCATTAGTCTTGATGGTATATCACACAATGAAAGAATGACAAGATATTCAATAATTCTGAAAGAAAAGATAATTTTAAACATCAGATCTATGTTTTGAAGCAGGTGTGTTTAGACAGAATTGAACAGCAAAAGGAAGCATAGCTTAGCTTGTTGCTTTATATATATATATATATATACATGTGTGTGTATCTGACATTTCTAAATTAACATCTTTGAGGCTGTTTGAAAGTGGTACACTTAAGAAGTATGCAGAGGTAGGTTTTAATTTAGCTGACTGTTCAGAGAATTGAGTGAAGCTCAAAGTTAAGACCAAATGGAAGTCAGAGAAAACTCTGCTTCAGAGGAGAACTTTTCAACACATTAATCCTGTGCTTTCTAGAAAATATTGTGGTCTGAAAAACATAGTTTGCACTGAATATTTTCACTGTTTAAGCTTGCACTAAATAATTTTTGAAGAATCTGGATTTATTTTGTGTCTCAAATTTCTGACACTGCTATGTAGTTCAGAGAGCTGGCATATTCTCTCTAGCATCTGACTTACCTCCCAGTCCAAGCCTAGCATTTAAGTTAGATATCTTAGTTTGAAGGATGATTCTTGTAGCATTCCCCCCCACCTCCACCTTTTTTTTTTCTTCTCCTCAAGCAGAAACAACCAACTTTGTTCAAAATTTGTTCAGGATCCAAATACATTCTGGTTTAGTTTGCATTGGCTCGTTCTGCTAGATGCCTATTCAGCTAAAGGGAGTTTGTGCTTCTGCCCACAAGCTGTTGCTTTTTCCTATGTTAATCCTGTCATTTTGCCTGTAGAACATTATGCCATAACTTGGTGTATAAAATCTCAGTAACCATTAAAGGCGACTGCTCCACAGTAATCCAACTTGAGACGTTATTTGGTTTTTGATAGCTTAATATCTGAGGAATCTCATCAATTGAAGACCAGCTACTACAAGACACTCCCACAAGGTCCAGTTTGCATATAAACAAAACATGCATGTGTTAACATCACATGTAATTTTAGCATAAATTGAAATACAGATAACCATGAGAAATAAAGCTATAATTTAAAGACAGAAAAATAGATTGATTTTAGTCATCAGAGTTGCTTATATAGACTAATCTGAAATCCTTGAGCAGAAATTAAGATGGAAAGACAATTCAGTCTGTCTCCCTAGACTATTGGAACAAATAACAGCAAACAGACATAGTAAAACGACAAACAGTCCAGAAGATGATACTGCAAGTTTCATAGTTCTTCTGCTTTTCAGAGATTTTTCACAAATTCTTTAGTTTTGAACCCCTGTAACTTTCTTCTGTATCTCCTAAATAGTTTACTATGATACAGAAATTTTGAAACTGTCCTTTTTTATATCATCTGACTACCTGTTGGAAAGTGAAATTAATATATGCCTAGGAGTATTAAGTATCCACAGAAGCATATAATGACTAGAATTATTAGGATGTCCTTTGGTATGCTGGAAAATTAGTGAGATGGTTTCACAGTCCTCTTAAGTAATTAGGTCCTCTGAACTTTCTACAGAAGCATATACAGAGCTTCATAAGAGTGATGCTTTATTTTAATTTAATTTCAGTGGATAATTCTATTCCCATTTATAAATAGTAAATAAAACTGGCTGTGATTGTAATTGAAAAATAAGTGCTTCAATATCTACAATTTCAACACATGGATGATGCTCTACAAAAATAACAATTTTTTTTTAACTCCTGGTTAACACAGGACATTGTGACAGGATTTGTCCAATAGTGTATAACTTTTCCTTTGTTATTAACAAAAATGTCATGTTTTGCTTTCAATCTCAGAGTAAAAATCTTATATCTGAGTTCAGGGACTGCATTTTCAAACCACCATATTTTAGTGTGAACTAAATATGTGTGAACTGACAAGCTGATATATTAAAAATATGAAAAAGTCTATCAACAAAAAGTGTATCCAAAGGACCTTTAAAAGTAACCCTAAACTGAGTAAGTGATTGTAAGCTTATGATATTGGAACTGCTCACACCTATCTCATAAAAGATGTCTGTAGATTTCACATATATTTCATAACAGCCTAAGTAATGCAGGCTAACCCAATTTTTGCTGTATTACACTTGTCAAGGAGCCCAGATGATCTGTGCAATCACATGAATTTATGATCCAAGAAAAGTAGAAATTCCATGAGGGGATCATAATAGAGAGAAACACTGAAAGAAATACCAGTTCCACACAGAAAGTAAGAATCAGTTTGTGATAAGTACTTTCAGTTCAGATATGTTCATACTTTCAGAACCATTTCTTTTATAGTGAGTGTCTTATTAAACTTCCTAAAATAGCTATAAAATAGGTGTTTTTTTTCCATTAAACAAAAAGATCAAGCTAATGGGAGAATAGAGCTCATTTTTACTCATGGTATTTTACTTACTTGAGGAGATTGTTGCAGTTTGCTTCAGTTCACCATCCAGTGCACTGGCTAAGCACTGTATCAAAGAACAACAGTACTGTTCAAAGTGCTATGAGCTACAGTCTGATTTCCAGAGGCATGAAAGGAAATGGAAGAGAAAAGTAAAGAAGTAAAAGATGGACAGATTGCTTAAGGTTATAGTGTAGTGGCAAACCCACTGATATACAGAAAACAGCAAAACAACAAAGCCACACTATATCTCTCTGGTAGTATTTTTATTTTCATTACAGTAGGGGAAAATATTAAAAAAAAATGATCCAAGTGTATGATAAAAGCACAGTATTGGTCATAGACAGACAAGATCATGAAGTATCTGGAAAATTGGACTCCTTGGTAAAAATATATTCTTTAAATCTCAAACCCCATGGCTATGAATTTCAGACAACCCAGGAAAAAGTCCTGGCAAGTGATGGCTGTAACAACCCAGTTGCAGAATGTTTTTGAGTCAATAATAAATAAGCTTGTCTTGCTACTGTGGACATTTTAAAACAGCAAATTATATTTTTCACATCAAGTTCCAGTCTAAAGTCAAAATATTTAGCTT
Organism: Euphonia xanthogaster; assembly: GCA_034509185.1. NCBI lineage: Eukaryota > Metazoa > Chordata > Aves > Passeriformes > Fringillidae > Euphonia > Euphonia xanthogaster. Next base: position 61,507,589 of record JAYDZK010000001.1, on the reverse strand, counting down.
ACACTATTTCTATTGGTATATTTCCAGACAGAAAAATGCAGTCATTTGCAGGTATGATGGGTAGAACTCTCCTCTAATGTTCAGCATCTATTTTAAAAGTGATTACTTTATTCTAGGCTCTTCAGTGTTACATGGCTGGAGTCAGATGAGAATTTCAGCCTGCAGGATTGTTTTTCCTTCTTAATTGTAAAAAAGAAAATAAAAGGTCTAAATGTATGGTTACACAATTCAGTTCAAAGAAGTTTTATTTTATTGGTTTTAATACTTGAAATACAAAATCTTGTGGAATGCAAGGGAATAGCCATGTAGTAGAAGGCTGGCAGAAAAGTGCTCCTGTCTAAGAGAAGTGACTCCATGATGATGATGATGATGGCTGTACCAATGACAGCCTTTCTTGCCCAAAATATTTCACATTCTTTCACCTAGAAGAATGTATTGAGAAACTCTGGGCTCTAGAACAGTGAGCCAACTGACATCTTGTGGCTTTTCATATGCTGATAAAAACTTCTCTTCCTCCGCAGTATTACCCTCCTGCTTTAGCCATAGCAGCAACTTTGAGTCTAACCATATTTGCTCTGGATGCTAGTGTGGAATCTCCTAGAGAAACTGTTACATCCACTATCACTTGCTGGGGTGTTGGGGGTGTAACATTCTCTAAATCCTGGCATACAATTAAAAAATGTGCAGTTTAAAAGAATAATGCACATGGTAATAAACTATGTACTCAGACAAAAGAAGAAAAGTATTTTCTAGCTTGTAGGTATATTGAAACTTAATAATTACAAGTAAAACAAAAAATTAGGAACTACAAGTAATGTAGGAACTACAAGTAAAACTGATGCATATTTGATTTGGGTCCCATTGGGAGACATTCACCTCAGAATTCATACTTGAACAGATTTAATTCTTGCTTAAAAATTATGTCAATGCTGTTTGTACTACTAAATTTGAGAAAGAAAAAGATGAAAAAAAGAAAAAAGAAAAAAAGAAAAAAGAAAAAGAAAAGAAAAAAGAAAGAAAAGAAAAGAAAAGAAAAGAAAAGAAAAGAAAAGAAAAGAAAAGAAAAGAAAAGAAAAGAAAAGA
>JAYDZK010000001.1:61481978-61506406 GCA_034509185.1 Euphonia xanthogaster | reverse complement strand
AAGAAAAGAAAAGAAAAGAAAAGAAAAGAAAAGAAAAGAAAAGAAAAGAAAAGAAAAGAAAAGAAAAGAAAAGAGCTGAATTTCTGTGTAGAGTTTTAGGCTAATTTGAGCAGAGAAAACAAACCAGTTACTTTGCTTAGAAGATTCAGTCTCTAGATTAATTTAGATAGATTTCTTTGGGTTTTGACTTTTGCTTTTTTTCCTATACAGAGACACAGATTGCAGTTAATTTTGCTACAAGTCCAAAAATCTTCAAACTACAAACAGTAAAAATGTGAAGTTGTGTAAAAACTAAAATTCATTAAGCTTGTTTATTTACACTTCTCCACTTGCAACACATTTCTGAGATTCTAGCATTATTTTCTGTTCATAGTGATGTGTGTTTCAAATTATGGCTGTTTCAGGATGAATAGCAGCACTACAATCCTGTTTTAGGCAGTTCCTCACAGTTATTTCCATTTACTTAAATTATGTGAAAACAAGGATGATGTACAAAGACTACAGAAGGCCTCCTGCCATTAGCCATAAAAAGTGGAAGAAGCTGCAACCCTGGAAGATGATATTTGGCAATACTGCTAAATAAAAAAGTATCAAAGAATGGTGTCTCTGAGTAAAAATATCATCCCCAGTGTCATCTCTTTTTACAGCTGTGTCATTCTAGGAAAAAAATTAGACCAAACAAAACCAATAAAAACTAACCCCAGACAATCAAAAACATTCAGGGAAGACATCAACTACTTTACTGAGTGTAGTTGGCAATGTTTTGTCAGCAAGGAACTTCAGGTATGGGTTCTGTGAAGAGAGGCTGGAACTGCCTCACATGCTGTAGAGCATGGCTAAGCCCATAAGCCCAGGTGGTTGCTTCTCAGTGCTGACATATTCAAGAAAGTCAGGAGTGAAAAGTGGGAAACAGTCCTGCAGGCAGCAAGATTGCACAAGAAGGTGGTGGGGGAGAGAGGGAGGGAACAGCTGCTCCAGACAGCAAGGCAGTGTTTCCCTTGCAGCCCATGAAGAACCACTGGAAGCAGATCCCACTGTAGCCCATGGATGACCACACACTGCAGCAGATGAACAGGCTCCGAAAAAAGCTGTAGCCTGTAGGATAGACTTATGCTACAGGAGCAGAGCAAAAGTGTTAAGTGCAAGAAAAGCAGAGAGAACCTGTTACCCACAGCCCCCCACTCCCCATCTCCTCTGCGCCACTCAGAAAGGGGAGGTAGAGGATTCATTAATAAAGGAGTGAACCTGAACCTGGGGAAGTATGTGTGTGTGGGAGAAAGTAATTTATATGTCTTTTGGCTTTGTTTCACCATTCTACTCTGTTTCAAATTAATAATAAATGAAATTAATATTCCTTGAGTTGAGCTCTGTTAGAGCAACTGGCAAGTCATGTCCCTTTCTTTATCTCAACCCATCAGCTTTTTCAGCTTATTTTCTCCCCTCATAATGTTGTGGAGAGAGAAGAAGACAGCAGTTGAGCAGGGTCAGGCAGGTAGCCAAGATCACTCCACCATGATGATGAAACAGGGTCTCTAATCAGTAGCCCAGTGTGAGAATTTACACGCTGACCTTCTCTTGTTTAAAAGTAGTGGTATACACAAAGATAGAGGCTATAAGAAAAAAGTGTCAATCACTTTCTCAAGGTCTGAAGAGAAAACTCTTTCAGTACAACCTCAGACCCAAACTGAGGAATAAAAAAAAGTATTTTTAGGAAGCTCCAGTTGTATTCTGTTAAGGCACGAACATCTACTTTTGTAGATTCAGAAAATGTTATGGTCATTTAGCCTAACCTCTTATGTAGCATGGGCAATGGTGTCTAATTCAGCGACTTCTGCAATTAGTCATCAGCCTAGAAATCCTGTCTTTACTTTTTCTGATTTAGATCTACCACTGACTATTGTGTTTACAGGCGAGCTTTTATTTTAATTAAAAATAAATATCTGGTGAGATTTGAAAATGTTTGAAATCACTCCTTTAAACCTCTTCTGTCACTGTATCTTTTATTATTCTTAGGTGATTAGGAGTTCCTTGATGTCATGGAGGTAGCTGCCTATATGTTGCTTGTAACCCTGCTCTTTCTTGTAGTCTCTTTTAATGTGGCAAGCAAAAAAATAGCAGTTTTGTTGCCTCATTCCCACCAATCCAGATATCGATGCCTGATTTAACCTACCATTAAAAATGTCAGCCTGTAAAAATGCAAGCACTTTTTACATTACCGTGGGACTTGAAATACCAGAGTCACATTTAGCTGCTCTAACTCATTATTTTAAAAGAGTATATTGTTCAGTATAGTGAGGTAAGATATGGTAACATTTTCTAAGAGACCAAATATATACCATAAATCTGTAAAGGCTAAGGAGTTCAGATCCACTGCTTTTGACAGAAGATCTGCCAAAGTTACTGAATACACATAATTTCTGATACTATTAAAATAAGCTGTCCCCACCTGCAGGCTGCATAAGTCTTCATTTAACAAAAACACTACCTCAGTTAGCATACTATTTTAGAATTTCTAACCCCAGCATAGAGTGTATTTCTTGTTTGTGTTAAAGACTCCTAGTGCATAGATCAGAGGAATAAAAGAAGAAGCAAATTAAAAACACGATTCCCATGCTATCTTTGTAGTACAATTTGAGCAGCCCTGAAAAATATCCTGTGCGCGTGCATACACCCACGGAGAAGGCTGTGGGTGGTAAATTCATTGACAAGCAGTTAAAAATAAAAGGCAAAGCCCACTTGGTTAATTGCTCATGTTGCTTGCTTTCACAGTTGGCATTTTCTCAAATCAAAATGAAGTACTCTTTTCCATCATAGACTTTTAAGACAACAGAAATGTTGACCTGTTTACAAACCAAGAAAACCATTTCCTGAAATTTTACAACTAGTATATCTTTAACTTTCGCATGTAACATGTGAAAGAACCAGAACAACAATAACATCAACAATCAGTTTTAAAATTTTAGGTGGATGAATAAATATAAACTAAGTGGTTTGTTATCAGTGTCTCAGTACAACGACACCTACACCGAAATCAGGTAAGTTGAAGTTGTTATGTGATACAGTAGGATGAAAACCCTAAATTTTTTCACTGCTTTCCAGTGAGGATTATACAGGTATTTAACTCAGCTGGTTAGAGCACTGTGCTAATAGTCTCAAGGTTATGGGTTTGATCCCTGTAAGAGCCATTCATTTAAGAGCTGGACATGGTGACCCACGTGGGTCCCTTCCAACTCAGAATATTCTGTGATTCCTTGTGTAGCCAAGAGTAATTTCACACATTCTATGATGAGAGCAGCTGTAATTCTTATAAGGCCAGACTGGTGAGTGGACCAAAACTATTCCCTCAATCAACACTGTTTTCTCAATTGATTGATGTGATTGGTGAGTAAGAGGAGCCCTCTCTTTGTACGCAGCCGGTGAATGATATATGCCAAGTACTTAATTCCTCCATTGACTATAGTTGAATCTTTGAATGACACAGTCAGATTTCTTCATCTGCATTGTTGACTTCAACAGCTGGATAAGATGAATCCCCATGCCATACTGATCCACAAATTCTTGGAAGCCATTAATAACAATTTGCCTGTACAGAAAAAGTAGAAAACATCTTGAGGATGTGATTCTAATTAACAGATTTTATTCTACTTAATTGAGAACTGATTGGGAATATGGATGTTGATCCTACATAGAAAGACTAAGTATTAAATGGCTACATTTTTAATCTTCAAAATCGGGTAGTGGAAATACAGTGGAACCAAAGCAGGAATGCAAAATTCAAGAGAAATAGGAATTTGTATGAAAAGATTTGCCAGAAACTGTGAGCCTTGTGAAGGAAAATATGAATTGTTATGAGTGATAAACCTGGCTAAACTACATGATCTTGAGCAAAAGAGGAAAGCATTCAGAAAATGGAAACTCTTTATCCGAAGAGCAGACGAAAATGTGTTAATAGTGACTACATCTACTTGATGGAATACTTTATCTTTCAGGGTCCCTTCTAAACTTATGATTTATGAAGTACAGTGACCTTTTGCAAAGTGTCAGCTTATATTTATATGAATACCATAGGTAGCTTAAATGATTTTTTGTTCCCCAATTCCTTTTGTCATCCAGGCTGTTCTTTCAACTTACCCTCTCACCTCTAGGCATGTTGAGATGCAGTTTAATAAATCAAAAATATCCTGAGGACCAAACTGAAACTGGTTTCTATTAGTTGGGTTATTTTTGTTTCATCTTCCGCTCAGTTTTTTTCTGATTTACTGCAATATAATAAACTTGAAAAAATATAAGTTAAAATCAGTTGGTAGAAACAGACATTGAAAATTCTTACTGTGAATTGATTATGAACATCCTCCCCTCCTGCCCCCCCCCCCCCACTTATTTTTAATTATACATTTAAATATTAGGGACATATTTTCCACCTGGTAGTTGATTCAGCATATTGCACCATAATTTCTGGTTTCTAATTAGCTGTATGGCTTTTTTTTTCTATGTAGATAAGATACAGAATGAGAAATCAGCAGTGGCTGTAGCTCCTAGTCTTCAGACAATAATTTTCTTTCCATTTATTTCCTCCTTCTTTTTATTGAACCTAATGATAGAAGTGTCCAGCTACATAAATGTGCAAGACCTGGTGGCAGACAAATAATGACACCAGCACCTGTTCAGAACTGCAGCTTATAAGAAACTCAAAACCAGCTGCAACAATAAGCAGCAGCCAAAGTCTGGAGTGTCACTGAGCACACAGAAGGGAGGATAGTTGGGTTAGTGAGGTAAACAAATGCATTCATAGTCCTCCAAACAATTCAGAACTGCTAGGACTATATAATAATGAATTGTCAACATTTATTTTCGGGCATACATTACCTACTTGCTAAAGTGTTTAGATTGATAAAGTAGATTTATTTGTGTGGGGTTTTTGTAAAGACCCTCGTCCAAAAGATCCCAATGATCTCTTCTTTTAGAAAGACCCTTGTCATGTTCTAACATTTTTCAACTGTTTCTTGTTGAAGGAAAAGAAAAATATTTTTGTCTGTTTTCCTTGAATCTATTATGCTACAGGGAATGTAACACACTACATTATGCAGTGTGTAACAGTAGCACACTAATTATTTCTTCATTAACGGAATAATATAGAATATTTTTGATGAAATATAATTCTGGACCAGAAATACCTGTCAGAAATCTGATGGTTTCAAAACTAAGAATATCTCTCTTTTCAATAATGACAAAAACTAGCATTACATCTGTACTCTACTTAACTCAAATGGATCTGGAATGGTGAAAGCACAGCTGAGACAGTACAAGGGGTTGAACTCAATTATGTGGACAGGAAGTTCGGGTGGATGTTTCAACCCAGTAACTTATACTGATAGTGTTGAATACTGATGCTAGAATTCTTTGCATTTCATTTTCTGACAGAAATATTGGGTTAGTGTGTTGCAGTTTGTGTGGGAATTTTTGTTTGTTTTGGTTTGGCTTTTGCTGCTTTTAAAGTTTCTAGGAAGATGAAATTGTAGTTGTCTAATCAGCACTACTTTCTGGTGCCATTTTGATATTAATTTCCAAGTCTTGATTTTTTTCTTTTCCTTTAGAGGCCCTTTGAAACTTTTATTGAATACATACACTCCTATTTGAGTTCCAGAAGTGTTTTCAATCATTCTGAGTACTTAATATATATCTGTCAACTCATGAACTCATGATTGCCAAGTATCTTTTGCTACAGGCATTGAAATCAGTAATAGAACTTTCTTGAAATGATTACTCATACTAAAAAGAAAACAAAACCAAAAAAAATGCAACTATCCACAGAATCTGTAGATTTCTTTTCCCCTTGTATTTCTTCTCTGCCTTTACAATTGTTTGGCCTCTGGTCCTAGTGTAGTTTCACTGCCTACACATTTGATAGCCATAAAATATTTAATGCCAGAGAAGAAAAGGGAAAAAAAAAACCCCAACAAACACTTTCTGTCCTAATTTATGTTCTGGTACTGTCACTAAATCTTACAAAAGAAGCATCTTACAATCTGTAGAGGAAAAACATCTAAGTTAACCTTTAAATACTTTAAATAGTTGCTGCCTTCTGTTTCAGTGAAACATACTGAAGGAAACTTCCTTACAAACTGTTCTTGAAAGTTGCACAGGATAATGTGTCCCTTAACAAGCCAAAATAAACATGTACAATAACTGAAGACACTTTATTCTTGAAAATATTACCAAATCCTATGCACAGATGGATTGAGAGTTTAATTGCAACAACCTTTGGGTGTCATAGATATCACTGTTCTCTCAGGGCTGGATAAACAGCAACAAAACTATCCATCAGTATCTAGTTTGACAGATATATATCAGTTATGATTGCAACAAGATGCTATTTCATTTTTGTCACCCAAACATCCAAAAAAAAAAAGTTTCAATATCTTTACTATTGGAAGGATGTCTATTTTTAGATATACAGTGGTGTATTTCAAGTATAGCAACAATAATTAGCAATTTGCAAAGGCCTAATTAATATTTGAGTCTACTTAAAATGATGTTCTGAGTACTTGCTTTTCGTGCATATGTGGAAACACACATACCACTGAATTCTTCTTAGAGCATCCCCACTGCTGAAATGCTTCAATTCAAGTGAAGAGTTTTTCTGAAACAGCATTCCAGTAATAATCTATGGTCATGTATACAGAATTGCAGCACATTGACATGAATTTTTCTAGTATAGATCTAAATACATTGTAAAGACTGGAATGAATCTTACTGTGGTGGTTATGAATACAAATGAAAAAATACTCCCTTTTTTTGAGTGTTTTCTTTACCAAATAAAAAAATCTCTCTATTTTGTGCTAAAATGTGAAATTTGAAAACAAAACCAAAAGAGAAATTAGCTAATTACGTATTTTATAATGAGAAATATATTGTCAAAACCATAGGTAGTGAATAATAACCTGTGCCAGCATCCCAGTGCCACAGTGGAACAAAACAATAACCATTGTGAAGAAAATCACTCAATAAAGTAAATATCATTCTACTGAGCTTATGGGATAGTAATGTATAATGTCACAGCACATGTTATTTTAATTATCCTCAGAATAATATACAGCACATATCGTCTTGTGCATAACAGTGCATATTTGTAGGTTCTGCTTATGTATACTTGGCTCTTACTTTATTCCAAGAGTCAGTCGGAATTTGCACTTCCTTTCAGTTTCTACACTACCTTTCAGTAATTAGGAAATGTTTAAATGGGTGAATGCAGACAGGCTGAATTTATTCCACTAATGCTTAGAAGTGGCTATTTATTCCACTAGTGGCTTAGAAGTGAGCCAGCTGTGGTGGGGAAGACAGTTACTTTGATGTTTCACTGTGCAGGAGCTAGTATTTTTACTATGCAGTATAACTTTGGATCAGAAATGTTTATGTGCCATCAATACTTTAATTTGTTCACAGAGTCATTTAGAATCAGGATGAAAAGTTTGGTTTCCGAGGAAAATATGAGGACAGTTATGTTTTCATCACGATGGTAAAAATTCAAAATACATTGGTTGATTTATGCTGTTCATGATAACATAAACTGAGCAGAAGGAAGACAAAGTTTCCACCCTAGTTTCTACTTTAACACTTGGAAAATTCCCTAATCTAGAAAACACACTGAAATTGCTTGCAAGTATGACAAAAGTGCGTCTGATTTTGTTGCTGAACAGAAGGGGGACTGATTAAGTGTTTCATATTCAGCATGTAAGCTTGAAAAAGGACCATTCTACACTTATCAGACATTTTATTTCTAAATTCAGATATTTTTTAAAGTTCACAGTTTTAAGACTTTGGTATTTTCATTTTCCCATCCCATTTTAAAAGATCATTGTGGAAAGACTTGACATAATTATTACGTCTCCCCTGTGTTTTATGGATAAGACTTATATAGCCAGGTGCTTCTTGTAACCACTTTTAATCATTCATTTCTAAATAGGCAATTATAAATTCCCTATGCATGGTAAACATTTAACCTCTCATGTCAGCAGGGCCTATCTTGTTGTTCTAAAGAGATTTTAGCTGTGAAGTGAAGATGGATTGAATTAAGTGTTTCGGCTCCCTGGAAATTATGTGAGCATCCTACCAACATCACTCTAATCAGAAAACTATTTCCACTCTTCTGCCTTAAATAGTATCAGTCCAGGATGTGTATAGGGAGGGGAAGAATTGCTTTTAAAAATTTCACTACCAGCTGTCCCTCAAATGGTACAAAGTGACATTGCTGTTGAATAGAAGGTGCTGACTCTTATCTGTGGTTAATAGCATCTTTTGCTAGCCCCCATTCAGCTGCCAGTTAGCACAAAGCCACGTCTGCACGACTTTTAAAGGGTCTGCATTAATACACCCAGACAATCAATGGTTTCTGCCCCTTCCACAAGGACATTGGTTTGTTACCACTGCTAGAAGCTGTCAACAGAAAACGACACAGGAGTCACAAAAGGTAAAATGGTGTCAATTTAATCAGAGAATAGACAAAAGGCAAACAATGCTGTCCTGGAAAGGGGTATAGCAAGGAGACTCAGAGGTTGGCTTAATCCACACTTGGCAGGTCCCAGTGAAACCAGATTGAAATTCAATGATACAAAATCCAGCAATGTGACACACAGGATGAGGGCTGTTGTTTCCATTCAATTAAAATCAGTGACTGCTGCTGGCGTAAAATAAATTTGATAAAATACCAAGAGAATCTGTATTGTAGGTCAAACTATTTTCCTTCTAAACTAAAAGAAAATAACAGTGGGAAATGAGTTAGTGCAATTGTTGTTTAAATTACACAAAATAATAATAAAAAAGTCATCCTGCAATTTCCTGTTCGCTGTGAAGTTTAAAAAAATCTCTACTGATTGAGCTGATTGCACTATAAAACGAAGCAATTTAAAGTGTTTACGTATTCATGAAATTAGGCTTCAAGAATTTGAAGATTTTTCTTTTTGAAATTCACACTGTGTTTTGCACATAATTTCTCAAAAAACTGCTTATTTTCATGGATGTATAGCAAAATAACATGATCTTCCTTCTTATTTGTGATAAATTGGTTTTAAAAACAGTCCAGTAATGCATTTCTTTAATATGTGTATGTCCTATACTGACAGGATACTGAAGAGAATGTATGTCAACTCAAAGTTTGCAGCTTCCTCTTTCATTTCTGAGTTGAGTCTCATAAGGAAAACTTGGTGCTCAGCCAGAGAGGGATCCAAATGGCATCTGATCTGGTCTGCCTTGGTTAGGAGAAAAAATCTCACATTAGAAGAATGAATCTCACATGTACTGTAGCCTAGATGCAGGTTTGCAGACATTTAGGCTCAGGTTCTCTTTCTCTAATGTTGAGCACCAAGCAAGTGTTTTTTCTAGCTGATGTGAATCCAGAGAGTTTTTCAGTGTTCTGAAGTTCTGAATCAACTAGAGATACCTTATGTCTTTCTCCTATGCATTCACAAGAAATATAAAGGGTGATTTTCTAATATTATTTGGTCCTTTGTGTATGTACATGGAAACAATCATGATGAAGGATAAGGATAATTGTTACTGTTCAGAGATTCCTTTGTCTTCTATGTAGACTATTAAGATGGGAAGACATTGGAAAGAAAAAAATCTTTATGTTTTTTAAAATAACACTTAAATTAGGAATGTAAGGTGCTCAAGATGATATAACTGCTATGGTCAGGTGAACCAGCTGTTTATCAATTATTTGTTTATCAATTATTGGTAAAACATGAATGCTTACATTAATGAGCTTTTTGACTAATTAATCCATTTAACTTTCTTATTCTTTTTTGCTGATTATTTTCTGTAGTAAAAAAAAAAAAAAAAAAAGACTTCAGACTGTTTGAAAAGACCTTCACGTATATGTAGACAATTTCTTGACCTACATAATAAGTCCAGAACTTATTTGTGTATTCTGAAGACCTTTCTGGGCATCTGCCTGTCATTTCTGCCTGTAGACTACTTCAAAGTAAATGAAAGTAACTGTAATCAAAATGACTTTGTAAGATGTAAAGTGACGAGGGCAGGTGCCAGCCTGGTAACAGCTCTTCAGTCGTATGGCATTCTGCTGTGGGAAACAGCTGGACTGTGATTTATGAATGAGGATTCGTTAAAAAAACATCAGTATTATCCTGCATGGACAATTAGTCTGGTGGGAAGCCACCTAAACTCAAATCCAATGTAAGGCAGACTGCTGGCCTTCTGAAATAGTGTGGTCAGCTTCCTTGACAAGGGAGCAACTTGTGTTCTAAACAGTCACAAGCAAAGAGACAGTGAAATGAGTTGAAGATGCAGCTGCCTAAACCTGATGTGCTGTTCAGAGCAAGTCACTTAACCTTTGGCTTATCTATCCTAACATTAGATACCTGAAAGAGAAGCTCTTACCATAAACTGAGTACGTCTCCAATAAAACAGATGGAGAGAACCATACATATTCCATAGAACTTTGGATGGGAGGGATCACGTGTGTCTTGGAAGTGCATCTTTTTCTCTGCTGACAACCATTTTGGTCTTCAGTCTGAGGTGCTTATTTTAAGGAGCTTCAATGTTAGACAGCATGAAATGAACACCTAATTTAATGATGTTCATTTCTGAGTAGCAACAAGTTCTATACAAAAGTAGGGCTTTAAAAAGCTACTTTAATGAGTGTTAACAATGCATCATGTCAGATAATATCTTTGGAAATTATCAAGTCATTGTGATGAAAAAACTATTAAAAGTAAAAAAAAAAAGAAAAACTGAAGAAAGCTTTTCTATCTTCCAGTGTACAATCACTGAGTCTCATATATGACAGAAAATTTGTGTTTAGATTTTATCTATTTGAAGCAATATCTTTTCTATGGAGTCTGAATTGAATTGATACTTTTGGTGGATCTGAACTGGTTTCGTACTGCAAGTAACAATCATGAGAAGTTTGTAAATGTATGGACCTTTCTATTGATAACTCTGTCAGCAGATTTCTTTAATGTTATTGAGAATATATTTTTTTAAAGCCACAGTATTTTTAAAAAATACATTTAAATTATTGTTACACACACGGTAGAAGACATCATCTTTCCCAAAAAAAAAAAAAGCCAATGAAAAAACAACCAATCCAGCAAACAAAAAAAAAGCCACTAAAGCTGTTATTGTTTAGTCCTAGTTTTTGTTGGAACTGCATGTGTGTTCATGCACATGGCTGTGTGTGTGTGTGTGTGTGTGTGTGTGTGTGTGTGTAAATATATTCCAAATGTAGCAACTATGTGCAATGCTCTTGTTTTGTCATGAGCCTGGATTCAAGATTTTTCCAGACAGCCAGCATCTTTTTCACTCTTGAGGTAGAAGTTTAAGATAGGTCAAGTCAAGTACCTCCTGAAAATTACTGTTTAATTCATAAGGGAGTCTAGATTATTACTTAAAGAGGGTATCTGCACAGCACAAGTCTAAAGTTACTATGATTAATCCCACCCTATGAATATGTTTGAGGAGAGATATTACGCTTTGTTTTGATACAAATGGCAGCAAAATCTTTCATGTGGAGCTCCAATAGACAGTCAAAGGAATACAGTGATTTTTGTCTAGACTTCCTTGAACCATACTAATCTTTTATTTACATATGTTGAAATGCAAAGGATGAGTTTTCATTTGTTGTATTTTGAGAGTAGAACACTAAGTACCTTAATTAATATATTTTGGACATTAAACATCCAAAGAGAAAGCAGTCTGATTTTGTTTCTGATCCAAACTTTTCATAGCATTTTTGTGGACCCTTGGATTTTTGATCAGAGCAGTGTATTAAGACATCAGAAAAACCAAAGAAATTTCAAAAGTAGTGACACAATAAATTGCATATTTTCCTGTTTATAGATTAAAAGCTGCCTATTATTGATGTAGTAAATGGTTTTCAGTTTGAATGGATTCATTTCTCAGCTTCACTGACACCTTGGAGAAAAAGAGAATAACATGCAAAAAACAAGTAATAAAGCATCAATCTTTAAAACACAAAGGGACTGGGACAGCTTAGCCACTTATTACAAACCACTTTTCCATGGCTGTGCAAGACATAAGATTGAGTCTCTACAGAAGTAAATTAAATAAATACAGTTCAGGGCATGTTTCTGATAGTTGTACAGCTCAGATGCACAGTACCACTATCCCAGCTTATGCCCGAGACTAGTTTATAGCTATTTTGTAATTAAGTCTTAAACTTCATAAATTATATCCTTCTATAACTTAATTTGGTGAAAAACATGATTTAACTAGATTCAGTTGGGAATGACTCTATTTGATCACAGGGGCTGTTAAAATAGCACACGACTGAAACTGAGTATTCAGACTGGATAGAACCCTAAGTAATCTGATATTATGGTTGACTGTTTTCAGCCAGGGACTTCCTGAAGTCCTTTCTTCTTGAACTATCAAAGAATGCTATTCAATTCTCACCACAGCGATACTTTCTTAATCCTCCCCATTCCAAGAATTGCCTAGAATTTCTATAGTTCAAAAATACATTTCTGCTTATCTGAGCACTGTGCCATGAGATACATATTCTCTGTTCTTCCTCTACAATGTAAACTGTGCCAGACAACGTTATACACACAGTCATCACTGAAATCTATAATTCTACAGATCTACACTTTGCTGTATTTTCTACATGGCAAACAGTCAGGTATTTTTCTTCTCAGGAAACCATCCTTTATTCTAGCCTTGCATTTACTTTTCCACACCCTTATGAACCCTGGTATAATAGCTGCTTCAGGGAAATTCAGAGTTTGAGAATGTTATAGCAAAAGGGGAGGAGAATTACATGAAGGTCTGTAAATTAAGAGTTGTTGCACTTTATGAATGCACCTTAAAACTTCTGCAACAATGAAAATGTAACAATTCAATAAAATAAAATAGGGTGAAGTTGAGGTCTCTGTGAGGAATCTTCATCAGTACATGGGAGAAATAGGTCCTGAAACAGGCACATATGGAGGATAATATTATTATTTTCAAGAGGCAACAAGAATGGAAAAACCTGAGCACCTGTAAGAGAATACGAAATAATCTCTGTTATGAAGAGGAGCTGAGCTGAGCCCTGAGAGACAGATGGAAAAGAGCTACTTACGGAACATAATCATATGTAGACTTTAAAGTCTTTATTCAGTTGCTTCTCCTGTATTGAAATTCTATTTGTTTCAGATTATGATGTTCAAAAAGAGGGAAAGGAGTGTGAAACCATTGGAAATATGGTCAAAGCAAAAGAAACAATTCTGGTGCAGCCTCACCTCAACAGTGTGTGCAGTTCTGGGTACCACCACTGAAGTTAGATATAAAGGTATTAGAAAGTGTCCATAGAAGAACCATGAAGATGGTAAATTGCCTGAGGGCAAGCTGTACAAGAAGTGGCTGAGGTCACTTGATTTCCTTAGCCTGGAGAAGAGGAGACTGAGGGGAGCCTGATGACTGTCCACAGCTTCCTCATGAGGGGAAGTGAAAGGGCAGGCACTGATCTCTCTGGTGGCCAGTGAGGGAATGGCCTGAAGCTGTGTCAGGGGAGGTTTAGGCTGGATATCAGGAAGAGGTTCTTCACCCAGAGGGTGGTTTGGCACTGGAACAAACTCCCCACAGAAGTGGTCACAGCACCAGCCCGGCAGAACTCGGGAAGCATTTGGACAATGCTCTTGGACACATGGTGTGATTTCTGGGATGTCCTGTACAGGGCCAGGAGTTGGACTAGATGATCCTGATGGGTGCCTTCCTACTCAGGATATTCTGCAAAATACAATTTAATAGTACATACAGAGGAGATAGAATTAATCTTTGGACTCCCTCAGAAACGTTTCTGTCTTTGATACTATTAAACTGTGGGTTCATACAATACCATCCTGATCTCCCTGCCATGTCCCTTTCCCTGGTTTCCTATGCCTTTGGTGTAGGAGCTGAGACTTAGATTATTTTAATGGTCTTGTCCTGAACTTTATCCTGAAAGATGACCCAACGCCTGCTGAAAGAATTATGTACTAATTACTAGAGATGGAAAAATTATTTTCCAAAAATAACTACATCCTTTAGCTCTCTTACACCTTTCATTTTTATTTATAATGTACTAAATGGTGTGAAAACCTTTCTTCAGGGTAGAAATTTTAATTCTTGATAAATCCAGTACTGGATAGATGCACAAATAGTATAGACTCTTTAGAAAATGTTTAAAAGAATCTTATAACCTGTAGGCTTAGTAATTCTTAGCTCTAAGAGGTTTTGTGTGTAAGCTTTCTGTATATTGAATAAAACATTGAAAAAAATCTGAAATATCTTTCTTATTTCTTACTCCCATGGATGCATGGACAAAATCAGTCAAGCAGGAATATAAAGAGATAATGAGAAACTAAGAATCTGTTTGCATTCCCAAGGGTCTCTTTTTGTTCAGATATGATATTTCCACTGTAACTTTAGTAGTTAATAGGAGGATTTCACTTGAAGTCCTGGATGAAAGATTATTGATCCAGAAGAAAGGAAAAATAAGAAAGAAGCAAAATTACTATCTTACCCAAAGGTTCAAAAAGTTTAAAACTAGATCGTGTTTTTCCTAAAACTCTCCATCTAAACCAAACCAAACTCTAAAGAAAACACACAAGAAACAATAATAATAATGTAAATCAAACTGTAAAGAAAACACACAAGAAACAGAAATAATAATTAAAAAAAAAACCAACACAAATCCCCCCCCCCCCCCCAAAAAAAAAAAAACCAACATTAAAATGTATATGCAAGAAGAAGTTGTTATGCATAAGATAGATCAGGGTTTTTGGTTTTGGTTGGGTTTTTTTTAAGACATGGATAAACCAACAGATACTTGCAAATTTCCGTGTTCACAGTTAAAACAAGAGATAGCTTTTCTGAAGGAGTAAAGAGGTTTGAGACTTTTCAGGATTGTGGAGTACCATTTATACTTAAGAGCTTAATTTTTTTTTTTTTTTAAACCATCTAAAGGAGGTGAGAATTTACTGGATTTTTTAGGTTATTTGAGTACACTTACATTTATAAACAATCACTGCAACAACTAATCAAAAGTTTCAAGGCTTAGCATCTGAACTTGAATGAATTCAGTTACACACCTTAAATGGATGCCTAAATACCTTTTGTATTTAATCCAGTATGTTTTATTTGTTGTGATGTTTCTACACGCTGAGGTAAAAGCTTCTCTTTAATATCCTGCTTTTATAGAAACCATTTGTTTATCGCTTGATGTAATAGCAATAAGTGTCATTGAAGACTATGCTGAAGATTACTGACAATTTCTGAAAAAGAGTAAAGAAATGAGAATAATTTTTTTATCTGTTTGTTCTGATCTAATGCCAGTAATGTGGAGATGGGCAAACCAAATTTTTATTTTAGAATATAATTTTAAGATAAGAACACCTAAGATGGCATTAAACTCCTTCAGTTAGATAAGAGATGCACTAAATATTGTAATATCTACATAGCACAGAGGAATGAGATGTTATTCTTCCACAGGTTACTCTTTCCCTATTTGACCCAAATCACACCCTTGTCTGGCTTTTAAAACTGAATTTCTCAGTTTTCAAAGGCCTTTCTTTTCATCCATTTTTCTTTGACTAGTGAAGAAAAGTGGTGGGTGACATATTTTTATTCTATACAGCAGTACAGGAGCTATTTACAGCATGTATTTGTCATAGAGTTTTGCTAATTGAAATGTAACGTGCAGATTATGCACATCAAAAGCACCTTTCCAGTGACTAAATTAATCCATGTTATTCAGAGTACAAGCATGATATTAGTGGTTCCTTTAAGAAGTCTGGCTTTCTATGTCAGTTAAACATCAAACATCCCTACTTTGACACAAAGTGTTTTCATAATAAACAAAGTACATCTCTTAGATTTTGCGTCTTCTGCCTGTTATGAAAACTTGTGTAAAGACTTTGGTGACGCCTCGTGGAAAACTTTGAAAGTTCCTTTTTTTCCTAAGTAGTTCTGCAAATATTATCAAGTATTTGCCTTCCTTTCTCATTTTAAGATGCACTATCTAAGACAAAAGGTGATGTATCTCTGTGATGAGTATATCTCGTCACAGGTAATAACAAAGGTAAGGTAATAACTCATTATTTGTGCATTGTATATATTCTGAGTCACAATATACTCTATTATTTAATTCCTTTTATTATTTCAGGCAAGGAAGAGGGCATTAATGGCAGCATTTTCCATTTTGTTCGTTGTAGTTGAGAATCTCTTTGTCAGTCTTAAAATAATGTATCAAACCAGGAGCACCCCTAGAGGAACAGAAGGATTTTTTTCTTTTTCTTCTCTCCCCTTAAACCCCACCTTGTCCCTCCCCAGGTTATGAAATAAAATAATTTTATCACTCTACTGTATAGGTAGCCCAGTAACACAATCTCTGTATGTGTGGGCTAAACATCAGATATGGCACAATTCCAGGTTATGCTTGAGCCTTTTACTCTCTAGTGTGCACTGTTTTCATATTTTTCTGTTAATTATATTTTCCTTAGATGACAGCTGACTAGTGAAAAGAAAGGGTGAAGGCTTGTGGGAGTAGGAGTGGGCTGTTTAAATATGATTGGAAGGAACTTAACTCTGCATAAAATTTTGTGTCTATGTTGAGTCAATTTACCACCCATGTAGTTTCTGCATGTAACTGAAAAAGAGTGACTGGAGGTTGCGAATAAGACTATAAAATTTAATATTGTAAAGATATCAATTAAGAAAGAATTTTAAATAAAAGTTTTTTTTTCTTTTTAAGCTGAAGAGGAGGAGAATGTTCCAGGGAATCAAAATTCTAAATGTTGTCTATTTCTTTATCTCTAAGCATCCTTTACTGCATACTCTCAGTGAAATGTGGGTGGCACTGCAGTTTACAGAAATTGTATGTGTGTTCTTTATTTTCTTATGCGGTTTGCTCAGAAATGAGATTAGTGGGTTCCATGAAAGATCTTATGTCAAACTTAGATACAATAATATAATGTTTCCTAAATGTTAATAATGCACTGTATTTTGTTTTCTTCTACCCCACCCCTGAGCCCATTCCTAATCAATGAAACAAAGGAGGGAAAGAGAGCAGGAAGACATTGACAATTGCTTCACAATGAAGGAGAGTTTTACACCTAAAGAACAAATGCACTTGTTACATTTGTACTACATTATATACTCCCTAAAATTATACTGTTTAAAACCAGGATTTGCTGTTTGAGATTTTAAATACAGATAGAATTTTCTGAGAATTTATAAGTTTGTTTCTTGGTATATGAGTTAATTTAATGTTCTAATTTCAAATTTTAGCACTTTCTTATCAGAATTTGTCACAAATCTTTTAAATAATAAAATACTTCTTCAGACCTGTTACTTCGCAAAATATCATTAAATGTTGCTACACAGGCATTGCCTATAATCTGAATGCTCATTAATAGGATTTTTTTTCCTTTTTTAGTATTATATATAAATGAAAATTTTGTTTCAGTGACTTGAAAGACTGACTACTTTTTTTCCTCAAAAATTCACTTAATTTAACTGTTGAAAACAATATCCGTACTACTTTTGAGGAGATACGTAGGCCACATTTTATTTACTTCGAGATTCTTTCTGTTCATGCTCTTTCCTTCTTTCAGATACATTCCCCAGTTCTACTTTTTTTTTATGGAAGGAAAGAGAAGTCTAGTTAGTACATCTTTTTTTCTATACTTAAATAAGGAAAATAATTGTTGTATTCCTCACAATTTTAATTTAATTCCCACAGATGCTCATTAGCCCAGACATGGAAGACTAGAATATTTATCCTGTTGATTTCAAAGGTTACAGAGTTTCAAGTTTTTTCTGTTCTTGCACAGGTCGATGAAAATGAGAAAACTCTACTCCAGTCAGTAGCTGAAAGATAGCTGATTAGGTTTTACAGAGCAACAAAATTAGCAGCGCCAGTCTGTGAGCTGAATTCAAGTTTCCTTTGACAGAAAGCATCAAGGCCAGCTGAGTAGAATAGAAGTGATAAGAATATAGTTATCATTCATATTATCCAATTGTTATTCTTACCTGTTATCTGCCACAGATTGCTAGTAGCAGGAATGACAAAAAAAGAGTGAAGGCATAGTAAAAGTAAAACCTTTTAATATTTTGGTAGAAAAGTTCACCTGACTAATTGGTTTCTTAATTCAGGTTTTTCTATGTATTGTGATGAAAGACACAAGCGTTAGGAGTTTTCAGAATACACAAAACTAGGTCTTTTATCTGGAGAAATCAGTGGCCATATTCCCTTGCTTTGAATCATGCATTTCTTCAATTTGACAGTAATTCTGGTTAGGTTTCCCCCCTTTAGCTCTGTGTTTGGAGCTACAGTAGAGTAACTTGCCAGAATCAATAAGGATATCTGATGTCATTCCCATTTTTCACCACATGTATACTATTTAAGACTTTGACATACTGAGAATTTAGTAAATTTTAATAAAAACTACTTGGAGGTCTTGTAGGATGAAATTTTGATTTGCCATTAATTTTTAACATGTCCTTTCAACACTGTTATCATCCATGATGTTGATGATGCTACTCATTTTCAAGTAGAAAGTATTAATTAAAGTTACATTACACTTAGTGAAAAGGCTTAGTATCATAACATGTAATTTCATTAATAATCTCTTAATTATATCCCAAACAGACTCAGAAGAATTAATTTCTTTTCCTACCATTTATCTACAAATTAATCTTACAATTTAAATTAGTACATTTATTCCTAAAAAGATTTTGATGAAACATTCCAGTAAGTTAAAAAAATATGAGTTGTGCATTTCTTTTTGTAATTTGACAAAACTGAAAGTATAATTATTGATGATTTTACATGGTTTTTATCATAGCTTTGGCTTAGTTTTCTACTAAGAAACTGGTTTAGATCAGGTTTCGAGTTACTTTGCATTAGGCTGGAAATCATGTACATTATTTCAGGCAATGTAGCTAATATTGATGGCTATATTGAGTAAGGAGCTTTCCTGGGTAAAAGGGTTGGTTGAATTGAAGACAAAAGAATCTGCTTCAACAATGAGAAAGCTGGTTGAAATACTCACATCTGAGTGACACTTAATTGACACTATCAAGTGTAGTTTTCATCAATGAACTGGGGAAAATCATGGTCTCTCTAAATTATAAATATGCATAGCACATGCCCATGTAACATGTTCATGAATATTTTTTCATTTCTAGCATAGTGCCCCTATAAAATAAGGAAAAAGACCCAAACAAACTATAGAACAAGAAAAGGAGCTGGAAATAATGCACAGAATTTTGAAAATCCAAAATTTATAAACCAAGCCAGTATGTTTGTGCATGCTTAGGTATGTTTTCAAGTGAGATTCATCTTTAGCACTATCTTAGCATATTTAGGTTCCAAATGAGTGAGAATGCAGCAATGCAAGTTTATTTTCATCGTCAGTTTTGCCTTCCTCCTCCTTCTGCTGTTTGTTCATTGTGTATACAAACACAGGAAAGCTTTGAGCTTAGAAAATAAGTTTTTCAAAGTCCAGCACAAACAGTACCATCCAAACCAGTTATGAGATTTTGTCTTGCTGTATTTATTAAATTTTCTCTTAAAGGTTCTGCATGCTCACCAACTGCCAGCTCTTCACTTCCATAGAACAACATCTAAGCTCCATAAAGGATCCATTATCAGTAGAATCCTAAAGACAGTCCTTACACAGAAGAAGCACATTGAGGAAGCACTTTCAGCAGGCACCATCTGATAAGAACATCACAGAAGCATCACCTGTTCCTCTGGCGGGGTGTTTAGTATCTTCAGCCTAGTCATGTAGAACTATGATAATTGAGGTGTCTCAGGTTGGTCACAGTTGGTGTCATTCTTATGCAGTTTGTTAGCCAGTGGGACTAATACGGCTATATTGCAGTAAAAGTCAAATTGTACCAGAATACACGGAAGTATCACTCAGGAAAAGGTTTTGGTGCTTTGCTCATCTAGATATTTCTACTTCCTTGCTAATAAATGTTGCCAGAGATTTTTTTCACCTTTTTTCTAACCTTTCTTTGCTTTTGCTTGTTAAGACGTATTTTTTTTTTTTTACCAAGATCTGTTTCCTGAAGTAAAAAGTTTTCATAGAAAATGTGAGTTATGGTAAAACTTTCTAAGCTTTAGGGTGAAATTATTAATTATAAAAGGTCACTACAAAGAATAGACCACGGGCTTAGTGGTTCAGTTAACCATCTCAGGAGTGAGCAAAATTTTAATGTCTACACTAAGTTATTTAAAGTAAGAATGAAGTTTGGCTCCACCTAAAGTCAAGCAAGTACTCTCATGCCTCAGTGTCTTTGCAGGAATTATTTGCTTAGTGATAAATTTATGTTTTTTTCCTGGTGGAAAATGAAAATAAATTTCAACATTTTGACATTTTATATGTGAAATTAAATTCTTGGTTACCTGATAGTGTTTATATTTCTGATGAAATTTACTTATTTGCTTCCCAAAATCCCAAGTTACAGAGATCTCATGCATTTTGATGGCTCAAATACTTAGTTGTTTATTTTTACCTCAAAATAAATCAAAGTGTTGTTTTGTGTTTGAGATCTAGTGCAAATCACTGATTTTTCTGATATAAATTTTCACAAATACTTCTTTTCTATGAATCCAGATACAAAGTGATATTCACAACATTATCCTTGTACAATTGAAAAAGAGAAATACAAGAATACCTGACATAAGCAGATGAAATATCAGATTCTGTTGAAACATATCTAAGGCATAACTCCTACCGTTCAGCTGACATCTGTGTTTCATCTTCCTGTTCCCCAAATAAAGGAAAATTGTACAAATGGGATGAGCAGCAGGCAAAGAGGTTTTATTTCCCTAAAAAAAATTAAGCTTTCGAATGACCAAAAGTATCCCCAACAGTCACTAGCTGCTACTCCATAGGACTCCCACGGTTTCTGTATCTGTCACCTCCTTATATCGTGCATATCCCAGAGGAACTCAAATGACTCTTGAAGTCTCTGTTTAGGCAATTGGCTCAGTTTCTGTATATATCTTTTTTTTTTACCAAGCTTACCATACAAATATAAGCCTGAAACAGAATTCTTTTGTACCACAGGCAGAAAATATGAATTTTCCAAGTATCCCTAATCAGTGCAATTTAATTCTGTAAATGTTACTGTAATGTAAATTTCTTGTAAGTAGATGATGTCTATTAGATATTTTGATTATTTAACTTTTTTTTAATGAATATAAATAATACTACTGGTAATTATGCATTCTAAGCATAATGACATATGCTTCAAAACTACCTTTGATATCTACATGTAGGCATAGAAAGTTGGCAATTTAAATCAAAATCATTAGTTAGTATTTGAAAGTTATGTAAACTGCCATGATATCATATTTAAGTAACAGTAGCAATTTTCATGGCATCTGAGCACTCAGGAAGACTGCCAAACCACAAATGATTTCCCAATGCCAAAAAGAAAGTGCAATTTATAGTTGCTGGAAAGTAAAGCATCTGCTGTGTTCTATATCCTTTTCCTATATTATTTTTTGCTGTTAATTCTCCCTTTACATCAGTTGCAAAAGTAGGGCTTTCAGACATTGTTATTACTAAGCTTTGAGGTGAAATGTCTCAATTCAGAAAACTATACTTATGTATTGGGTTTTGGTTTTTTTTTTTTTTTTGCTTTGTCTTTCTCTCGCTTTACACAGAGGGTTGCACAGAATTTCTTTTGGAACTGTCTAATAAGTCTCAGAATATGAGTTTTATGTGTTGCCTGGGAAACAGCTTTAGGTAAAGCAAAAAAAACACATTTAGTTTGGTATAAAAATGTTGACTTAGAGAACTATACTTTTATAAGTTTAGAGTTTTAGGTATGTTGGCACCTATTATGCTTGTGCAACAGATAAGATTCCTACAAACCTGGTCATCTTTATATGATGAAGGTTTCTGGTGGGCCCTTTGCCAGAAAAGCATTAAATAACATTATGGACTCACTGGACAGTTGCCATGGAATTTTCCACCAGGCAGTTTGTGAACTGATTATGGATCCTTCATAAGCTACAGGAAAGTTCAAAGGGATCATTAATTACAGTAAAATCAGGATGAAAATTGAAAGTATCTGCTTTTAAAAAAAAGCATCAAGTTCAAATGATTCACAGACTTACTAGTTAACTCAGATCCAGACTGGACACTATGAAACTCACAGGTGCCATAAGAATTTCTTTGGAACCCATCTCAGGTGTTTCTCTCAGGACACACTTTACTTGCCTGATTGTTAGCATCTCAGGTCTTTTAAAATGCTTTAAAATGTACCTTCTCTAAGGTACCCCCTGAACATCTTTCATCCTGTTTAGACTTGCTACCCTTGGCCATATTAAATAGCATCAGAGAAGGGGATTTAGGCAACTGAATAGATCTCAAAGTCAAAGTATTAAAAGGACTTTGGAGCCATTTGGCTTCATCTCAGAGATATGCTAATTTCATTTGCAGGTGTGTAGAAGTCATTTTAGGTCACTCATGAACTTCACTTCACCTGTAGCTGCATCATAGAGTCACAGAAAGATCATCTAGTTCCAAGTCCCCTATCATGGGCAGGTATACCTTCCACTAACTAGACCAGGTTGCTCAGAATTGCTCCAATCTGACCTTCCGTATTCCCAGGGATGACACATCCACAACTTCTCCAGGCAACCTGTTCCAATGTCTCCCTTCTTTTCAATAGCTTCTGTGTATTTCTTGGATATCACAATTTCCTTGAGCCTTCAGTCTTTCAAAGAAAAGACTTTCATGTCTGATTTGAGTAGGGGACTGTGGCTGGTGAAATTTGTCCAGTTCCACTTGTCCAGTAGCAACCTGTGCATGGGTATCATTTTAGATACATCATAGTTCTCACTCTTCCCTGCTGGGTGCATTATGACGTGAGATTGTCTGAAGGTACTTTTGAATGGAATTGTGTGGATAGAGGAAAGGTTGTATGGACTCTGATTCATCTCCATGCTGGGCTAATAGGGCTGAAGGCTTTTTAAAGTGAGTCTGGTTCATGACCACCTTGCTTGGAGCATATGTTGAGGGAATACATGTATGTATCTATACTCTCTTCATTTTTATAAAGAGAAGAGTTGTGATTATGGTGGAATTTATGCAAAAAAAATAGAAAAAAAAAGTATGAAATAAAGGGAGACCTACATTAGTTTTAGAGAATGAGTCTATAAAAGCCCTTTGAGCAAGTGTTTTTGCAATTCTGTTGACACCCTTGTAACATTTGGGATGACATATATAATTCCTAAATGACGTAAAATGGTTTCTCTTACCTACTTCAGGATGCATTCATGATATCATAAAGTAAAAAAAAAAAAATTTCAAGAAAATATCAAAATGCTATAAAAGTATTTAAATGTAATGCTTATTGTTCAAAAATTTACCTGTGACAAAATATAGGATTTTTTTTTCATTTTTTTTTAAATATATGTTCACTCCTTAGTTTCATTGTGCTCATTTTTTGCTGTCTTTGCAATGCCATCTGTGTGGGACTATGTGTAGTGTCTGTTGGTGTGTGAGGGAGGATGTAGCACAAAGAAATACAAAAACTCTTAAAATACTTTACTAATGCAAGAAGTAACAAAATATCACATTTTCTGATGACCAAATTGGCTGCTGGCTAACATCTTTCTACTCACCAGTCTTGCATAAATCTTTTTAAATGCTTTCACTTATGATTTATTGTGTTCTGGCTATTCAGTATATTAAAATCATATATAGTAAAGTCCAAAACTAGTTGTCTTACATGATATTAATTATGCCCATAAAATTTTTAATGGGAGAGTCAACCCTGATTAAGCACTTTCTGCACTCTTAGCTATAATATATCTAATATAAAGTTGATTTTAAGTACTATTATATGTACACAATTATGGGCTGGAGTTTCCAACTCCTTTAAAATTTTGTTCATTTCTTAATTGGTTAGTAAATTAGCATCATGCTCTTTATGGTGAATGAGAAAGATTTCCAGAAATTCAGTAAACTCACTTTTGTTGTAGTTGCCAAAATGTTGCCTTGATATAACCATGATGTTATAGAATATTCATCACATAGCTTTGTGAGGAAACAGATCACAAATAAGTTTTTACAGGGTGAGAAGAAAAATTTCCATTCCACTACCAAGAAGAGACTGAATCTTTCACCAATGTTTTATTGCATCAACTAATGTATAAACATAACAATAATGTCAGAGGAGGAAAACAGGAATAATCTTTGGTATACAGAAGTTGTACTGCAACGTAAGAGCAATGCCCAAAATTTAGTGCTGTGGACAAAGTAGTAACAGACAGACAATTTTCCATAGGAAGTTGCAGTCTAGAGCACCCCATAGCCCTCTTTTAGGCAAAAACAGACCAACAGCATTTATTTTGCCATACAGACCAAAGTATATGATGTGCTTACTAATATATATGTCTA
>JAYDZK010000001.1:61453893-61481643 GCA_034509185.1 Euphonia xanthogaster | reverse complement strand
TGAGAAAGATTTCCAGAAATTCAGTAAACTCACTTTTGTTGTAGTTGCCAAAATGTTGCATTGATATAACCATGATGTTATAGAATATTCATCACATAGCTTTGTGAGGAAACAGATCACAAATAATTCCCTTCTCCTTAGACTGTCCAAATGATCTGTTTTTGTATAAAGCACAACAAGATGAGAATATAGGTAAATATAAGGGTTTACAAATGAATAATTCAGATATTTTCAATTTTACTGAGAATCAGTCAAAGACATTAATACATTCATTTTCATTGTCTAGTCCTAGTGTTCAAGTAGGCTCAGCAATGTTAGGGAATTAGGTAGTTTATCTTTAGCATAGCACTAGACCTTCAGAAAGAACTATTGTCCTTGGGTGTCCCTATAGCCTTGAGCGTGCATAGCTGTGAATGCAGATGAACAGGCTGAGTGTTCATGAGGGCACAAAGACTGGTTACATAGAGTGACGTGTAAAGAAATTGGTGTCAGAAACATGACAGTCCTTGAGGACTGTGGAGAGACCATAGCAAGAATAGCATTGTACTTAATATTATTTGTTTCCTGTGCCTTGAGCAGAATAGTTTTGCTGCTGATTGGTTCAGTGAGAGAGACAATATGATTCTCTCAAGTCCTTTCACTTGTACTGAAAGATTTAGCCACTTGTTCGAGACTTTTTCCCTATTGAAATTACAGCCCACCGGTAATACACTACAGTAATAATTATATTTTAAATAAAGTTAAAATTATTAAGCTGCATGATTTCACATCAGAACACTTTAAACATTTGCTATTCATCTTTTGTCTTCTTTTCAGCTATCTAGACTTTTTAAACTATGATTTGAAAGTAGTCTATATTGTAATCCCATTATTTTGGCCTGAGAATCAAGTCAAAAGTTCAGGTTTCAGTGCTTTGTTTCCAGTAGGAGAAGAAATTGATTAATTTGAATCACCAGGTTCTGATGCAATTATTGTTGTTTTTAAAAGTAATACAAAGGGATTTTCCTTTTTATTCATGATTCCAGGATGGTTCAAATGACAAGGCATATCACTGCTATTTCCTGTATCTTTTCTACTACAAAGCATATCATTCTACAAAAACCTTCCCCCTGCCCTGAATTCTACTGCTACTACCTGGCTTCTGCACTTATCCATTATTATTTCTCTACTGAAACCTTAACTCATGAACCTACAAGTAAACTTGGAAATTTTCACTGCTGTTCCCATTCCATTTAGATCATTTGCTTGAGCAGATTTCATGTACCATTCTTGAGAATGCATTTTTGCCTAATAAGGATATTTGAGTTTCAGAAAACATTATTTTTTCTGGAGTATTTAATGAAGAACAATTATTATGACCACTAGTTTTAACGGTATTTTCTTTATCACAAAGAAAGCTTTCTTTGCATTTCCATGGCTGAGTTACCAGCTACAGCTGGGCTTACTAGTATGTAACTGGGACAAGTAATCAAGGAGGCTGCATTAGGCAGGCTCACATCATTAGCTCAATCATTACCAAAGTTCTTTGAAGAAATGGCCTATTTCACTTAGCAGTTTTACATAAAATAGCTTGGCGCTCTTCCTAGTACAGTGCCTTTCAGGTACTGTTAGTGGTACAAAAGTGCAGATCTGGCTGCTCATTATAAGGTGTAAAGAGAGGACCCAAATTTCATTAAGCGGTCTGGAGTCATGTGCTGAAAAATTGTCTGGTTTTGTTTTATTAGAACTCAAAGTTGTCAGTCTATAGTTATTATAAATAGCTTATTTAGGACTAGAAGTGGCAGCTGGCATCTGTAAGATATAGTGCTGTTCCTATCTTTTTTTTCACTGGTGTAGCCATAGAATGTGATGCCTCCCCTCTTCCTATCAACCTTTGACTTTTTCCAACCCACACGCAGATGAATGTGCTAAAAATACCTGACAGGATCTGTATTTAGTCTTGCGCTAAGATGCAGGAAGCTGAGTAAAGTGGGACGGTCCAGTGGATATGTCTGAAATGCCTTCTGAACTGAATCTGTATTCAAATCTAGTCCTTGTAGGACTGTCAGCCAATCCAATATTTTATATGCATTATCCTCTTTATTATAGTCCCTATTACAGTCCTGTCTGCACTGTGAACACTGAGATTAGATAATCAACCACCACATCTTTTGATGGGTCTGGAGTGACCAATCTCTGGTGTGACCGAATTGACTACCTATCTGTCTGTGAGGTCATCCATGTAAGATTTAATTATCATGCCTCTGTAAATGAGACAGCATTTTAGTCAGGCTCAGACTGCGATATCAATGTAAAATTGTAAATACTTCCTGCTCAGCTGAAAATACACTTTAAAGGCAATGGGGATTTCAATTTCTGGTTTGGACCTTTTCTTAAGTTCACAATTTCTTTTGGCAGTGCTGATGTAACTAGTGATTCATTTCTCCCTAGTCTACCTGCATGACATATGGTTCCATTACTTACTTCCTACCCTTTTCTTTGTACTTGTGGCATCAATCACCTTATATTTAATTGAAAAGTCATTGTGGCGTATCTTGTGAAGGAGTTGGTGGAAGTTTATAATAGGTAAGAAAACTTCTGTAATGAGAAATTAGACACCTTGCTCATATTTAGACATTTCAGACAGCTAGTGCTGAGTTCAGCTGATCAAAATAGGCATCTATTGCCATTCAAGATGTTATTAGCGCTGCTCTTTTTTTCCTTAGACAAAGAAAACAGACGTTCAGATGGTGATATTTAGTGTCTATCAGCTCTATGAAGACGTCTCAGACGTCTTGGGGAACCATCAATGTATAGAGAAATAAATAGAATTCCTTAATTTAGATAAAGTTAATGTTACTCAGTACAACTTCCAACCATCGTTTAGTTTAGCTTATTTGTTTTAGTTGTGAATGAATGATTGCTCCAAGACTTGTTTTCATCATTATAATTGCTTGTTTGTGGATACTGTCATTGATGATTGCATTTTTTTTTTATGTTAAATAAGCAGCTGGAATATTTAAAAAAAATGCTTAAATAAGCTGACACTTGTGAAAATATGGAAATGTACCAATGTCTTAATTAATGGATAACCAGATAAATATATTAAATATATTTCCAACAAATTGCTTTAGCTTCTAAATAAACTTTAAAGGAACCTACGCCGACTTCAAAGTTTTCTCATAAAAAGGATCATCAAGTGAAGGAACATCAAGGTATATGTGAACTAGATGTTTGTAGCTAACACAAACTTATCACCTACCAATAGGCTAAATTCTGAACCTTAATACTAAATGAACTTCCCTTCTTTGGGCATACAAATACAGAGAGCAGTGACTTCTCTACCGTGTCAGATGAAGGGGAACAAATCAAAAATTTAGAGGCTCAAAGCTATCATTTTTCCTGGGTTAGTTGTATTCCCTAGTGATTATACTGAGTGATGGAGGTTTCATGTAAAGATCAATGACACTGAAAACTGGTTTATAACTCAGTATGACAGCTAGTATAGTCTCAGAATTGCTTTGCTGTAATCCACCCCGTCTTTCTCGGTTAGCAAACATTATCCCAATTACAGTTATGCCAAATATAGGCAAAACAGATGCTTCTTACAAGCTACAACTAATTTCTAACTGCAAATTTATAAATATAAAGAAGTTGATTGCCAATTCAAAATTCATTAGATCAATGTAAAGAAGAGAAAAGAGAAAAATATTGTTATACTATGATGTGTCCTCATCAAAGTCTAAATCTTTATTGATGTTTCTGGGGAAATGGGATTGCAGTGACAGGGATGGGTAAAGATTAAACTAAAAGGTGGAGAAAATCCTGACAGAATCCATTCAAATAGAATTTCAGTTCCAGTTCTTTTTGGTAAAGGAAGGTACATTAAACAGAACAGTCTACAGTAGATGTAGAGTTATAAATAAATGAATGCCCCCTGAATAGAATATACCTGTAATTTCCACATAACTTAATCATAAACAACTTGAAAAAAATGTCAAGTTAGATACGTGGAGAAGAAAAAAAGTAAACCACATTTTTGCTTTTATGAATGCTGTCCTTTGGGTAGTAGCTGTAGTGCATTAGTATATATACTTTCAGAGAATTTCACTTTCCTGTGAAACAGTAAGAACTGTCACACCAGGTCTCCAGACCAGTATCATTGTACTAAATGTATTTAACAGTGGGTGCCTAGAAAGCAGGATATGGAAATCTGTATAAGTTCTTGGAACGGTTTATTTTTCCATGTGATATTGGTATGGCCACAAAAAAGGTGGCCATATAGGTTGTGTAAGATTCCTGTTCAGAATTTAAAAAGTACATGTTTCCCTGCTAATTGAAATATTAAGAGAAAGACTTCAAACTATGAAGATTTAAAGAGAAAAAGAGGGGAAATGCTGATATGTCAAAATTATTATAGATACTGACAATCAAATTTTTATTTCTGTGGGAACTGACTGTGAATATGTTTCTTTGGTCTTCTGAGCTGAATATGTTTCTTTGGTCTTCTAGTCTATCTGACAGGTAAAGAAAACTGATATTTTTAATTCAAAAGCTTTATTAATTAAACAAACAGCATAAAAAAATTTAATTTTCATCAACACAGTTTCCCCAGAAGCATGTAATGAACTCACCTTCAAGCTTGGAATGGGATACCTGAGGTTGATTTTTTTTCATTTTAGGAAGGATTTTGAGACTCTACCTCTGAATTTCTGAAGGAGTACAAACATTGAATTTAATAAGGATAATTGTATCCTTCTTTTTTTCTCAATCATCACTTCTACATTTTTCAATGAAAGTAGCACTGTTTGCAAAATACTGTGCTGACCTGATTTTTTTCCTGTGTTGGTACTGTACTAAAGAGTATCTCCAATTTTAGCTGAGTGCTTGAGGACAGCAAGACTGTACAGATTACTGAGGGGGCTAAGAATCAAACAAGTACAGAGTACTCAGCCAAAATGGAAATAGTCCCGGCTCTTCATGGCAGCAGCATGCCATACATCTTGAGAAATCTCCTGGGGCAATCTTACATGTCAGCAGCCTCATCTCAGGATGTTTTGAGGATTATGGACTAGAATTTTGGTACTTAAATCACTTCTGAGTGCCACATTTTGTGCCCAGGAGCCTCAAATCTGCAAAACAAAACTTAGATTAGAATTTTCTTTGCTTTCATGGTTCTTAACTTCAAGTTTACCTCTTAAAAATTTTAGTTTCAAGTACTTTGGAAGCACAGAACATTCAGACACTACTGGGTAATTATTCTTTATATATAGATATAGATTTATATGAAGATAACTTTGTTTTTTTATTTTCTTCCAATTGTATTCCTGCATAAATGATTTAGACTAAGGATAATTTCAAGAGGAGACTCACTGAAGGGGTAATTAATACAATTAGTGAAGCCAATTTCTTCTAAGTTTTACATATAATGGGAATAACATTTTATCCTTTATAATAATCTGGAAGACTGGCAACAGTAAGAGCCTGAAATTCCTTTAAGAGTCAATGATGACTTACAGGCAGGACAGATCACACTCAGTTCAAGAAAAGGCATAAGAATCTGACCAAGACAAAAAACCTGGGTGGTTTTTTTTCTTATTTATACAGATTTTTTAAGACTGATTAAATATTTGAAATGCCTGTTTAAGGAAACTAAGTTTAATCTCTTATTTTCTGGTAGATTTTATAGGTTTCTTTTTGTCCAAAATTTTATTGGTTTTATGAGAGATAGCTATTTCACTAAATAATCTCAGCACCTGAGAAAAGCTAAGAGTGTAAGTGTAGCATAAATAAAATAATTATAATTTTTGGAGGCAGGAAGATTAATTTCCACTCCAGAAGAAGATTTTGGCTGCCCATCAAAGAAGAGTAAATTTCTATGGAAGTTTTAGAGAATTCTGGCATTTACATGGAATTAGTGCAGTCAGCCTAGCAATTGCAGCACAACGGCCTTTTCCTTTTAGTCTTGTAAAACACATATTGAAAAAAAATTAAAGAAGGAATTAACCAAAAGTTTAATATGCCATTGTATAAAGCTACCATGTGCTTGAAGTTTGAATATGGTGTGCATATCTAGTGACCCCATGGCTTTCTATTCCTCTCTCTAACTATATGACTATAAGTAGATGTAGACCTAAAATGTACCTAGAATATTACATAACAGAATATGTGCAATATATGTAATAGAACTGCAGAAGAGAAAGCTGAGGAAAGGACTGAAGCAGTTTCTGTACAAAGAAACATGAGATCCTATGGACTTCTAAGCTTGTAAAAGATTTTGCTGGGCTAAAGGTGAATGAAAAAGGGAAAATATAGTATGATATAGTGCCTAACCTAGAGAAAGTAGAGAAGGAATGGAATTTTACAGCATAAGATTTGTATGACATTGAAGCAGAACATGGAGCAAGTATTTTTAATTTAATTATAGAAACAACTGTCAGATCAAGCACATTAAAGTGGAAAACACATCGCTACAACATGTTGTCATGCGCAAAACAAAAAATGCATTCAGAAAAAAATATAATAAAGTCATAGAAAAGGCAACTAAAGATGATGTTTGAATGTGATCTAAACCTTAAAACTAAATCAAAAGGCAGTAAATTGTACAGACAAAATATTATTATTTACTTGGTCTGATGTTTTAAATATCTATCTAGTGTACACCATGAATTTACATGGTGGATTGATATAATTAGGTTTGTATTACCTTTTATTAAAAAAAATGTAATTTTCCAGCTATATTTTTTTTTTTTAATGCCTATTCACACCTTGTCCATCGTTATTGCACTGGTGTTCCAAAACTGATACCTACTTTCACACTAAGTATTGACACATAGATCAACCACTCCTGGACAATTGTCCTGGCACCAGGGCTTGTTTCCCTTCCAGTTCATCCCATCATTGCAGCAGTAGCAGACACCAGATAAGCTCCTCCCCAATGAAATGGTAGCAGCCTGAGAAAGAGCTGCAGCAGTGTTTAGGAAGTAGAAACAAAACTGTGGGAGAGGGCAGACCAAGGGGAACACCTGTGGAGAGAGCAGTTGCTGGCAAGCAGGACACTTGCTCCTCAAACAAACCTCCTGTGGACCCTTTCCACCCTCCTCATTCCCTATTGACCGTTTCAAAACCCTCTACTTGTGTTTACAAACTCCTCTCTCTGTAATCAACACTAGTCAATGACACAGTATTGAATTTTTCACCTCTAGGATGAAGATGAAGGAAATCTTTGTCCATAAGGTAGGACAATTCAATTTTGCTTTCAAAATGCTGAAAGATAGAGAAGACACTTCCTTACCTGTGTCTACATTTTCTTCTCTTTATTTTTTTTTCTTTTTTCCTTTTCTTTTGATTCCCCCCCCCCCCCCTCCCCCAGTGGTTATTTTAGGCATGACCAGGTGTGCATTTGGAATGTTATTAGCTAGTCTCTTGGCTCAACACTTTGAGTGACCATACAAGTAGTTCTGTTTAAACTGAATTTTAAAAAATTAAATTCTGTTTAAATTAAAATGAATGACTTTTCTGTTTAAATAAAATGACACTTATTAATTAGAACTGTTTCCAAGGGTTTTTTCAGTACTGATTTCAATATAGTGTTCATGTAAAAAGAATAATTACTCTCAAATGATGAAAACTAACTTTCTGATCTTTACCTCTGCTTGACCAAGTGATAACAGGGAAAGTCTCTTAGTTTCTGTATTGTCTCATATTACATAATTTATATATTGCCTAGCATAAGAAATTCCAGGATTCAGATAGGAATTGTGGGTTTTATTGTAGTACACAAGCAACTACAAAATTTACAAGTGAAACTGTAAAAATTGTTTTCACTGTCTTTCGCTTCAAAAAATTAGTAAGAGATCTTGGTGCTGATATTGCAAACTCCATCCATTTATTGTGATTTAACACAAAATACTTCAGCCCTCATGATCTTCAGAAATGCTGTAATGTGAAAAAGATGATACTAAAAGTTACATTATGCTCAGAAAATGTATTCATGCACTTTAGTGTATATTTTTTCCAAAGAAACGCGGTTTCAGCTCAATGACCTGCTCATATAAATGAGGATTTCAAAATTCTGGAGTGATGAGATCTGCTAAAAGAGCTTGTGAATAACTATTCTCACATTATCAGTGAGCATTCTCCAACATATGGTAGTGATCTACTGGGATGGTAGTGATCTACTCCCTTCTGGGAATTCTGCCTTTCAGAGTGCGGAGAGATGGCACATTTAATTCTTACATAACAAAGTCACAAGAGTGCTAGTAGTTGAAGCTCTGAAAACATTTCCATTCCAAAAATTTCTCTTCTCTTTTCAGGACTGTATAAGTAAGTTAAAAATAAACAAAAAACAAGCAAATTATTATTTTGGCAGCATGCAACGTTTTGAATAGATCCTAGCAGTTGCTGAGGGGTAAAGTGGAGCAAAGATGGTTATTCTATATAATAACCCTGTGCTGCTTTTGTGAAAATAATTTCCTCCTTTCCCTTGTGCCAGTTCAGGTCAGCTGCCCTGGTTGTGCTCTCTCACAGCTTCTTGTGCCCCTGCTCACTGGCAGAGCCTGGGGGACGGAAAAGCCCATGACTTACAGTAAGCACTACTAAGCAGCAACCAAAGGATTAGTGTGTTATCAGTGTTATTCTCCTACTAGATAATGAGAAAAAATGAACTCCATCCCAGCTGAAACCAAGACATTATCCACCCTTTATTCCATACCATAGAACACCATGCTCAGAAAAAAAATTGGGGGCACTTGCCTGGGAAGTGTTGATAGCTGCTTGAGGACAGGCCGAACATTGGGTAGTAGTTGGTGAGGAATTTTACTGTTCATCACTTCTTTCTCTTGGGCTTTATTGGTCTATGTGTCTCCTTTTCAATGCAACTATTAATATTATTAGTATTTATTACTGCCATTATTTTATTTTCTTTTAATTATTAAATTGTTCTTATCTCAACACATGAGGTTTATTTTTTATTTCCAATTCTCCTCATCACTGGGGGCAAGAGGTTGATGGTGGCTTTGAGGAGGTTGGTGTTGAGTGAGTAGCTGCATGGTTCTTAGTTGCCACCATGTGGGCTCCTTTTGGTTGTCCTGGAAATTACATTCAGACCACCAACTTATAGGATGTTTCCTGATAAGTGGAGCTTGGTGTATACGTTTGTAAGGAAAACAAAAAAAGCCCACACAAAGTAAGGATGGTTCAAAAACCTCTGACCTTGGTGACCTAATTGGTCTTTTCTATCAACAGTATGAAATTAGATTATTTTTCCTCACTACAGTAGAAGGTCAATTATGTGAATCTGTTATTAATATAGATTCTTGAAGCAAAACCAGAAAGAACAAGAAAACACACATTCTCCAGCAGTAAAGTGTCCTGTCATTTATTTAAGGTTAGACTACACAATTTTATTGAAATACCACTTAAGGAAAACATTTTGTCAGAGACAAAAGCTATAGGAGTCTTTTTATATTGTTAACCTTCCATCTACCAAAAAAGATCCTGGCTCACAGAGCAAGGTATTATTCTTATCAAATAATACTTATTTGGACAATGTGAGCTATCTTCTACTATTTATTTATCCTATTCAATAACACTGATTATACAGACTTAAACCAAGGTGGAAACACAATTATTTACTGTTGTCTTTTGGATTACTTTCCCTTACAACACAAAAGATTAAACATAATCATTCCAGCTGGAAACGCTTTTTAGCTTAATCAAGGACAAATTCACAAAAATTTTTTACCTCTTATTTCTATGATTTATGAAAAAGCCCCTAAAATAAAAAAGTAAAAACACTTAAAAAAATGTAATTAGAGTTTATCATAATAAAGTACTTTGATAAGGTTTTTTGTTGTTGTTGTTGTTTTTTTTTGGTAAGAAAACCTTTTTTCACATGCCATGTTGAGAGAATAGGAAGAATAGATAACTATTTTTCTCTAATCTAGAGTGTATTGGAAGCATTATACACGAGTTTGGGTTTTGGGTTTTTGGGGATTTTTTTATCAGCACAGTAAGAAAAATACCTTGCTTGCTTTTCAGATACATCAGTATAATAAATATATAAAAATAGTATAGTGCTAGCTTCCAAAATATTAATAGATTTTACAAAGTTGCTTTGAAAGATGTATCATTATGTTAAAAATTTTGAAAATAATTTAAACTTATAAATATATGTGTAATAAGAATTTAGATCAGCATTTTATTTTCGTATCTTCAATGAACATTGTCATTGTTTTTGCTAGGGTTTTTTTTTTTCATGTAATCTTCCTTTCTATTCTTTGCCTCTTTTATTTATTCAGAGAGTTTCTATTTGGAAGCCCACTTTAAACAGAACTGGTGACTAGTTTAAACACAATTTAAAGATAATAAAAGCTTCATTTCAAATTTCTATTCTTTCCTGGGATCAGCCAGAAATTTTCGGTTGATGGAATGGGTTTTGGTAAGTTAGAATGACAAGTCTTTTTTTCCCAGACTTTTGTGTAACTGAACCTCTCAAAAACTGTTCATGGAGATTTCAGTGAAATATCTCTTTCTGCGCAGAGACTTTAACAGACTTTCTGTCTTTAGTCCATTAAGGTCTTTTAAAGATTCATGTCTTATCATAATACCAAACCAACCCTGATATATCCACTTACTGCTCAGCATAAAAACAACAGATTTATATTTTCTATTTTGTGATCTTATTGGTTATTTTTGTAACATTTGTAATGGCGGGAGGTTTGTAGGAGTGAGTTTCCTGCGGAAATAATTCAAATCCCGTCATAGTTCATGCTCAGCACCACAACCCTAGATGTCCTACAGAACTGGGTCCTGAAGGCTGGCCAAGAAATCGTTCTGTTTGCTTTCTATTCAGTTATAAAAAAACTTGAAGATCTGCTGGAATTTAGGATCTGTATTTACAAATCTGGAGTTATACAGAGATTAGTACTCTGAATTTTTCTAAATAAAACAGACAAACCTTTTAGTGTACCAGTTTTAACAGCTTCTGTCATACAGGATGAAATGTACTGTTCATAACAACAGGAAATTTTGTTTTATTAGGAAAACAGTCACACTTTTCTCTTTAAAATCCCAAACAAACTTAGAGGCTCTTAAGATTAAAAGGGAGGCAGAATAATTCCCTAATACCATACTGAATTCTTTTCACTTGGGTGGCTGAATAGCTCAGAATAGCAGTTACCTTGAAAATAAATGACTGTGCTGAAAGGAGAATTAATTAATTCAGATAAAGTAAATAAACTCTGTGAACTGACTAATGTAGCAGAAAATACTGGATGCTGATACTGCTGTTTTAATTATTAAGTCCACATTAATTAATTTCAGAGCTACCTTTTTTGAAATCCACAGCTTGACCAACATTCAGAGTACAGAACATTCCAAAAGCCAAATTTTGCTTAGTAACACATTTGCAAAGGCTGGAGCCAAGTCTTCACACAACTAAAGGTGATGAACTTTAAAAGAAAGTGACAGTTTCAATAAAGAGCACAGGATCCAAATAATTGTGTGGTACTTCCTTGACCACAAACTGAGACACAAAATTTTATTGTGTCAACCTATTTCTTTCACAGAAGGAGCTGGACTTCTTGTTAATTGCCAATATGGTTCTGAATATAAAGGGAACTTAATGTCTCTTTGAGAATTGCAGTAAAATTGGTGATCATGACTACCCACACAGAGCTCCTAGACACAGTGGGATTCAGACATGACCCGCTGTGGTATTACAACTTCACTAAACTTAAGAATGTGTGAATGGCTGAGAATGAGTTACATTACATTTAGTAGTTAGTGCTGATGATTCTTGTACCTTCGGACATAAATAGTATAGAACTTATTTATACTATACTTTTTTCCCTTACACATCACACTCTTTTAGACAGTGAAGCACTATTTCAGATAGTGCCATCATTGAAGTACCTATTTCTGCTGAGGAATTCTCAGCAGAGATTTTAATATCTGTGCTTTATTCTAAGAAGCTAAAAAGTAAGGCAATCATGTATTTAAGACTGTCTTTTGTAGAGATTACTTCCATAAATTGCTAAAAAATTTATAGCCAGTAAATTTATATCTGCAGCATCACACAGCCGTAACATCAATATGGTAACTAAAAGATATATTTCCAGAAGAATTTTGTTCTCTAATTCCTCATCATTTTGTTTGCTTCTTAAAATGAAAACACCTGTAGTAACAATTTCTCCTGACAAGCTGAAATGCATTGAACAGAGCACAAGTTTAATAAAATGCCTTAATTACAATCTTTAGTATAACTTCACCTTGTATCAATACCACTTATGAATATCTTAATCACTTGCTTTTTCTTGTTTTCACTTGGAGCAAATTTAAATATTTTGGAGAACTCTACACACAACATCAAGGATAAGGCACAAATGTCTTTGAGAAAACCACAGACAAAATAGCTAGGAAAAACTCTTATGAACACTTCATGTCATGTATTTGAATTAAAAACATTTAAGGACAAAAAAACTTCTACAAAAAACTTTTGAATGCATGTTTTTCTGCATTAAAGTTGCTTTACCAGGATATTCCATCTGAGACTGTCTGCTAACAAAAAATCCATACAGATCAAATCCCTGCTTAATTTAAAAAAAGGAGTTTTTAATTTTAAATACCTTTTAAAGAGCTTAAAACTCTTTTAAAAAATAATTTTTACTCTTGAGATAGAAGATTGCTTACCAGTTATCATCATAGGCAAAACAGACTTGGCTTGAGGGAAAAAAAAAATTATTGCCCATTAAAAAAGTGTATGAGTATGAGAAATAGTAAAAAAAAAACAATCAACCCCCAGACTCCAAAACATTTTCTCCCAACTCCTACTGTTTTTCCCAGCCTCAGCTTCATTAATTTGTTCCCAAATTCTCAGCCTCTTCCTCTAAAGCTGTGCAGGGCAGATTGTAGTAACTTGTAACAATTTCTCTCCCATGCTCTCCTCTCCTCTTTTTCCACAGGGGCCTTTCCCGAGGCTTCAGTGTGGATATCTGCTTCACCACACTATCTTAGCAGGCTTCAGGGGAATGGTTGAAGTTGGAAGGGACCTTAAAGATCATCAAATCCCAGTACCCCTTCTGTGGACATCTTTGACTAGTTCAGGTTGCTGAAAGCCCCTCCAACCCAGCTTTGAAGACTTCCAGGGATGGGACTTCCCCAGCTTCTTTGGGCAGCCTGTTCCAGTGCCTCACTCCCTTCCTGATATTCTCATTGATCCACTTCTCAAGTTGCTCAAGATCCCACTGGTTCACATCCCTTCTTTGAAACATATGAGCCGAACCACCCACATTGTGTCACCCCCAAACCTGCTGTAGGTGCATTCAATCCCACTATCTATGTAGTCAATAAAAATATTCAGCAGTAACAGTCCCAGTACAGACCGCTGAGGGTTTTGTACCCACTTCTTTCTGATTTTGATTTTCACATGGAGCCATTAACCACAGCTCTTTGGATGTGGCCATCCAACCAATTCCTTATCCATCAATTGGCTTGTCTTTCAAACCCACATATCTCCAGTATAGTCACAAGGATGCAGTATGGGGACTTTACAAATGCTTTACAGAAGTCCAGGTGTTTGATATAAATTGATCACCCCTTGTCCACCAACAGAGTCACTCCACTGTAAGATTAGTCATGCACAATTTGCTCTTTGCGAAGCCAAACTGGCTGTTTCTTGTCAACTCTCTGGCATCCATATTACTTGACATATCTTCCAGCAGAATATCTGTTCCTTCTTCACGTTCACCTGACTGCTTCTCACTTTTTTTTTTTTTTTTTTA
The DNA here is from genome assembly GCA_034509185.1 of Euphonia xanthogaster. Lineage (NCBI taxonomy): Eukaryota > Metazoa > Chordata > Aves > Passeriformes > Fringillidae > Euphonia > Euphonia xanthogaster. The sequence goes on along the minus strand of JAYDZK010000001.1, from coordinate 61,467,880 downwards.
CTTTCTCATGATTTTGTGTGCTGCATTCCACCTTTTCCCAGCAGCCCAGCCACATTAGCTGTTGAATATGAGTTGGAGCAGGCTAGAACCATTAATTAAACTTTAATCATATAGTGTACTGAAAATGCTAACATCTATCATATATATTATTTCTCTGATTTTCCTGACTTAACTTCTTTTTTTTCTTTTTTTTTTTTTTTAATGTAAAGAGCAGAAGGTGTGAGGTTTTTTCCTTCTTTACATGAATACATCTATGATTTTGCTGTCTTCCACTAGACGTTGTTGGTAGAAGAGTTTGCTCCAGTATGTTTTGTAGTCACAGAAATCTTTCAAATTATAACATGTTAAAATAATAAGATTTAGATTTAAAACACACTGTCTCTTTTGAACAAGTTTAAATTCTAGTGCAAATAATTTATTTTGAGAAGTTGTAAGCTATAAAGCATAAAAGAAATCAATGTTATGACTAAAAAAACTTCCTTTTAATTCTTTTAATTGAAAGAAAAGCAGGAGAATTCAGTTTCTGTAATAAATTTGAAAAAAGAACAAATTATAAAAATAAATTTTTAAATGTTATTTTGATAGTTTTATCATATTTTTACAAAATAAACAAAAAGCAAGTTATATTTATGCTGGTAGATTTTTTGGTGGATTTAAAATAAATCAGATTTGCATCAATTTATAACAAGATCTTTTCTTTTTTTCTAAGACTAGCTTTGAAGTATAGGAATTGTGATTTTAATAAATGTGCCCCATATAAAAAGCTTGGAGGCACATGAATCCAGAAGAAATTTAAACTTGATCCTAATAAATGTTTTCTGCAACCCACAGATACCATTTAGACACAACTACCACCTATAACTCCAGGAGTGCAGCATGTGTTCTGACTTGCAGAGGTCTAGCTTAGTAAAAGGTGATGTGGCAGTTTATTTCTGACTTGATTTTCTTCTGCCTATCCTTTAGTACCAGTCCAGCATAAATGAGATAATTTTAATTTTTAAAATCTTTTACCCTTCCTATAGGTTTTAATCTATACTTAGCTATAAGCAAAAATAGTTTGTTCTTCTAAGGACTGGATCATAGCAACTTGCATTTTCCCAGATGGAAATTCAGAACAGCTGAGTTTCTGCTGTTTGCTTCCTGGTACAAGAAAAGGCATTTGTGGATCAAGCAAGCAGCAGATGGAGAACAATTGGAGTATATAATTATTCGGCCTGGACTCCTTTTAAATGGGAAGGCTGAACTCTATCTATTTGGCTGGGAAGACAGAGGAATAGAGTAGCAAATGGCAAATAAACCTTCCAAAGATCCTTTAAAATAAATCTAGGAAAATATGTGAAATAACTTCATCAGTTAACCAGGTCTCTTTTTCTGTGAACTCCAAAATCTGGCAAGTCATTGTCGGTTTGCTTTTGAAGGTTGCGATTAATACACACCCTACCCAAACACTTCTGTATGAATAAACTACATTGATTTCAGTATGTTACCTGAGGACTCCATCTGGTGACTCTAGTTTGCCAGATTTTGAAAAGCTGCAGCTTCACTGTGATCTAATGCCAAAATATAAAACCCACTGTAGGAATGTATTAACACGTTGTGATTCTTGCTCTGTGGAAGTGAATAATTGAATTCTGTGACTTTTTGAAAGTGCCCTCATAGGAGCATTACATTTTGTAAGCTGACAGCTAACAATAAGACTACGTGCCAAAATCAGTGTCTAGAGAGCCATGATTATTTTCATTAATTATTCAAGATTAAATGGACATTTGAAGGAAAATACAGAGGGCATCAAAACAGAAGTGATAAAGTACTATGAGAAAAGGAAGGCAATCAGAATAATCCAAATACCAGTAAAATCTGAAATTAGAAACAAATAGAGGACAGTAAAATATTTCAGAAGAAAAATGAAAAGAATTGTATGCTATTAAGATATGAAATTACGTAGTCAAATCAAAAATTACTCATATATTTTCCATACAATAGTCTTCATAGCAAAAAAAAAGACTAACGGTGGAGAAAAATAGAGGATAAACCTTTGTTTATACTAACAAAAAATAGTATAAACCTTTGTTTATACTAACAAAAATGAAGATTAGAATTACAACTGCATGTACTAAAACTTTGGTTTAGAAAAATCGATGCTGTAAACCAAAATTAATTTAATGACAGGAGAAAATTTTAAGATGACTGATGTTTTTACTGTGTTAAATTATAGGAAAAAATTAGACTAGTGTGGCAAATCAAAGGCCTTGGATCCACACGTAACATGATGAGGACTTCATCTCACATTTTCTTTAAATATACAAGTATTTAAGCCCTTGGTTTTTTTGTTTTTTCACTTTGGAAATGCTCTAAGTGGAAAATGGGATATTTGTGAATATGTATGAGGCTCCCTTACCCAAACTCATTTCAGCTAATTCAGGAAAAGCAGATGGTTTCTTCACCTGTGCATCACTAGCAGTCTGACTGTGTGCTTATACTTTGTACTGACAACGAGACTTCCACAGTTCTCTCGTGGCCTCATTTCTAGATCCAAGTCAAGCAAGACAGTGCTGAGGCATTCAGCTGCTCCAAACTAAGATGTGACACTTTAGGGTACAGATGTGCAGCTGCGTGCCCTGAGCACTTTTGAAGTCAAGCAGTGGAGTACCTATGGAATTTAGGCAATGTACCTGATGGTTGACAGAGTTTTTTTGATGTTATTTAGGGACTGGCATGACTGATATTTCTCACCTCACATCTCATTCAACTAAGTCCAGTTTCAGGCAGTACAGAATGACTGAGTAAAATTTGATAATGTTCTTGTAAGTTATGAATCAAATACCTAAAAGTTACATTTATTCATTTGAATAGGAATATTTTAACAATATTATTAGGGTCTTGATCTTTGTGAATGTCACCATTTTTACAGATAAAAATACATTTCATAGCCACCATCTTTAAAAAAATCTTTCCTGAAAACTGAACCTTTTTTTCTGGAGTTAGTGTTTCAGATACACAAAGAGATAGGCTACAATTATAAATAATTACTCTTTTGCACACTTTTGAACTTTACTGTATTTCATACATTTGCTTTTACACAATTAAATGTAATGCTTCAACACAAAGATTAAACAAGAGTATAGCAAATCTATACCTCATTGAAAAGAAGCAAAATTATTATTTGATTATTTTATATGTTGATTCTTTAAAGAGGAATGGGTACTGTTTTGCTTCACCCAAGCTGATGTGGGTGCATATGCACACACCATTGCACAAAGGCATGTTGGCACAAACACAAGTGCACATACAGACATGGATAGAAGGAAGTACTGAATAAAAATAACAGATGTTAATGCCCTGTCCTTTCAAGTCAAAATGCTGACATTTTTTCAAGAAACTTAACAAAGTGCTTACATCTGGTATATATTTAATGGTCTTTACTACAGTCAGTATTACTAGAATTTGTATCCCATGTGCATTAAGCATAATTACTGATGTGTAAGACTTGTTCTACCAGAAATAAAATTCTATTAATTGGATTTAATATATTAAATACACTGTAGAGTAGCTAGAATGTATAGAGAAAAAACACATAATTATTAGAATACTTGTCAGACAAAGTGAGAGATTTTCATAAAGAAAATTTCACCTCAAACAGTTGCCCATCAGCACTTTACAATCAAGACAATTTTCTCCTATTATTGAATGTATCTGACTTAAATCACAATAAATAAAAAACTCTTATCTTTTTAAACCTGAATCTTTCATAACCTACATAATTGCAATAACTAATATGGTATTCCAATGGTATTAGTATGAGGACACAATCCTTTTATTCTGTGACAAGGAGTACACTTTCTTAGTTTCCACTACTACAATGTCATGGCTATCTAAGCACATAAAAATGACTGCATTGTGCCCAACATCATCCTAACAACTGTTGTCCTGTTTTCATTATTTTTGTTGTGATTTTTTTTTTTTTGGGGGGGGAGGATTTTTATATATGTTTTCAATTCAGAAAAGTACAATACTCAGTTGAAAAAACCACAATAAATTATGGTTATCTGACATTTCATGCTACTAAGGCAAGAGATTAAATTAGCTCAAAAGTAGTGGAAGATACAGGATTTAGAGCAGATCTGTTACACAGCAATTATCTATATAAAGAAGATGCGGTGATTAATGATTCCTGAATCTGTCTAATGATTTTTTAGTCAAACTTTTGTGTGAAAAATTGACTGTATAAAAGAAACAGTAGCCAGACTGAGGTGGCTGCACTAAGCAGGTGACATGCAGTTAAAAGCATTGGGGCACATTGTATACACACCTGGTGTCTATAACTCTTACTGATACAATCACAATATAATGTTCATATGAAGTAAGTCATTTAGGATAATTGTTTGGAGAGGAAAAGTAAGTGTACCTAAGAGACTGATTACTTACTCTCCAGCTGGGGGGAGTTCATGGATCTACATTCTGTGCCATGGACATGGAAGAGAAGAGTTAGAGTATCGATCTGTACCATAGCAAATTTAGGTTTGTTCTGTGTTTAATACAGTGATAGTGCAGTCATTCCATACTACAATTATATTAACATCCTGAAATTTGGAAAGGAAGATAATTAGAATAAAAATGAAAACAGAGAAGAAACACTGCCATAATTCTTTATGCTGTTGTTTTAGCTAGAAGAAGTAACATCTTTATGTCTTTTCTCTGTGGAAGTTAAAACTAGCAAAAGACAAGCAGAATCAGATGACCTGTCACATTAATTAAAGAGGAGCACAGATTTCTGTGTCAGTTGCTAAACTGCCCTTTTTATTCATACATAAGTTTGGAACACATGATTTTCTCTTGCAAGAGTCTGTAAATACTCAAATATTCTAAAATCCTCAGGACAAGGAGAAAGTTTTTTGCTTGAAGATATCTGTAGATCATTTTACAGATGTACTAGCTATGAAAACAGACAAAGAAAAAAAGGATCACTATTGCTAAGGATCATCTTGTTTTATGATAGAACAATGCAGACACACATTTTCATGTAGCACAGTCTATATATAGGCTTGCTTTGATTCTTTTTCCTGCTTGTGTTTTTTGCCTACTGATATGCTTGCTTTATTTACCATGTTCATATTTTTTTTTCTTTTGCTGTTCTGTTTACTTCTCCTGTGAGGTCTGCTTCAGTAATCTGAAGATTCCATGCTGAAGCTTCAGTATGAATAGCATGGGTATTGGAATAGAGAGTATATACATATGATGCAAGGCTCAGGAAAGCATGCAAATTTCTTGGAGGACAGCAACAGAATTCAAAATAGTCTTGACAAATTAGAAGCATGTTTGAGATAATAGAATGCAATTCAACAGAGACAACTACAAGATACTCAGGCAGAAATAATAAATTGCACATATACAAATTAAGGAATTGCTGTTCAGGTAAAAGTTCTGCAGGTCTCCAAGTAAGAGGATGTCAAGGTCAACATGAACCAACAAAAAGAAGCCCAACAATCATGAGTCAGAAACATCAAAAAGTGGACATTGTGACAAAGCATTTATTGTGGCATACAGGAGGCATACAGATATCCTTTTAGTCAATTCAGCATTCATGAATACACTTGCATACTCTGAGAAATATGTTTTCACTGGGCTTTTTAATGAGCACATACCAATTGATGAGAGAGCCAACTGAACAAAAATACTGATTGAAAGTCTTGATTATATAACCTTCAAGGAAAGATGAATAAAGAGGAGATTTAGGAAAAATGTGTTAATAGATTTCAAAAAATAAAATACTATTTAACAAAAGGGTTTATACACTCTGAATCAGAAAAGAAGCAATGGGCTTAAATTGCAAGAACAAAAAAGACTCATTGTCTTGGATAAAACATATTAGAAAACACTTTTGAAAAGAAAAGGTAGTGAAGAACTGAAAAGTTTGCCAAAGAAACCTGTCAACCTTCTGTCACTGAAAGTACTTTTTAGCAGATTAAATAAATGTCCGTCAAGAATGGATTAGTTTTCCAAACTCTTTTTCATACTTAACATTGTATGAACGTTCTGAACTAACTTTAAAGGAAAACCACTTTATTCTTCATTCAGTTCTCTACCTGTTTTCCTCTTTCCCGGCTTTGGTATTTCTGAGATGCTTCTATTAGTTTTTATGAAGATCACTGAAATAATTAAGAAAAACACTGAGAACACATAACTCTGCTTATATTCTTGTTCTCCCTGTGTTGTTTTTCCCTTATATTTTTTGGTTTTTTTTTTTTCTTTTTTCCAGCACACTGTCAGGTTTCCTACATAGGTGAAATCATATTGTGTATTTATAACCACTGTCATGCCAGTGCTAATTCTGAAGATGCTCAATACTAAATCTCTATGAACTTTCCTTACTTCTCACCTCAGTATCCTGTTATTTTCACCCTTCCCTGTGTTTCTCTGTAGGGCTCATAAAAGACAAATACTGTGTATCACATACCTCAAAACTTATCATGGATTACCTATAATTAATTATACACTCACATTCTTCATATCACTACCTTTTATATGAACCCCCTTTGTTGTAATCACTTTACAATCTGAGATTTGTATGAACTGACACATACAATTAAATTTTACTGTGAATTTATGAAGTTCTGGAGCAAATTTATGTTTACTGGAATTGTGTAGAACTGACAAAAACACAGGAATACAAAAAACCCCATGCAAATGGTCATCAGAGGCATTACAAGAAAGACTTGTAAATGAACTTTTAAACTTTTAAATTCTCTTTCTTGTTTTTGTGGGTTTTAGGTTTTTTCTAAGAAAACTGAAATTGACCAATTTGCCTTTTGCCCCAAAATAAATATAAAGAACAGTCTTGTAAATGAAGGTTTGTAAGAGTCAGCAAAAGAAAAATTTCTGCATTTGAACATGGGCTATAAATGCATGTTAAAATATACTCTCCACTCAATGTCTTACTTATATGCTGAACTTAGTGTTAAAGGCGGATTTGTAAATCAACAGAAGGAGAAAGGAAAACACCTGTGATTTGCTGATCATCTGTGCATTCTGTAAAACACATCGGTCTGATGATATGTCTGGGGAAGACTGAAGGTGTGAAGTCTAGATGCATGCTCTGCTTATTTAGTTACCAGCTTATATATTAATTTCTATAATTTAAGTAGGCATCTGGGTAATATTTTTGCTATTAGTTTTAGTGGCTTGCCATTGAGAAAACATCTGCTGAAAAAATAGACATGCATCTGGAATAAAACAAAAAACATTTGTATTAATATTTGTGCTCTTATGAAGTTTCTAAAATTTTATAAATTGTACTGCTAAAGGACAATATTACAGTAGACTGTTAGCAGCATATCTGCAGGGAAGTGTATATGTTCATGCATGTGTGTAGTCATCTTAATGGAAGTGAAGCAAAAATAATCAGGTAAACAGGTTATGGTTCATTAATAATTGTCAAGTAAAGTAGAAAAAAAAGGAAAAAATTAGAAGCCAGACACTTCCACAAATGAATTCATCCTGGTCACTAAAATGAAACAGTTCACTAAATCACAGAGTGGCTGAGGTTTGAAGGATTATCTGGAGGTGGCCCTTTGCTCAAGGGCCACATAGAGATAGTTGCCCAGGACCACGTTTAGGCAACATCTTGAAATCTCTGGGGACAGTGACTCACAGCCTCTCTAGGTAACTTGTAACAGTGCTTGGTCACTTTTCTTCATGAAAAACATTTCCTTCTGTTCAGCATGAACCTGTGTTTTGCTTTGTGATCAATGCCTCTGGTCCTGTCCTGTCAAGAGATACCTCTTTCAAGAGTCTGTCTCTGCCTTCTTTACAGATTTGCTTCAGATGTTCATGTATGTGGATGAGATCTGTCCAGAGCCTTGTCCAGTCTAAACAGTCCCATCTCTCTCAGCCTTTTCTCCTATGGGAGAAGCTCCAGGTCCTTCATCACCTATTCTTGTTCTTTACAAGTAGAAACAGAAATGAAAGCCCAGAAGTTTTGCAGCCCAGAACTGAACAAAGTACTCCAGTGGTGGCCTTCCCATTGCTGAGAAGGGAAGGATCTTCTCCTTTCATCTGCTCTCAGTACTCCTCCTTATGCAGCCCAGATCACTGGTGGGTTTCTTTGCCATAAGGGCACACAGCTGGCACAAGTCCCACCTGCTGTCTGTTCTTTGCTCCCTCCAAGTCCATTTTGCAAATCTGCTCCCAGCATGTGCTGGTGCATTAAGTTATTACTTCCCAGATGAAGGAATTTGCACTTTTCTTTTCTGAACTGCCATTCAATTCTTTTCTGAACTGAGCTGTGTCACCCACAGAAATTCTGTGTAAAAGCCTTGCAGGCTGAAGGGGGTCAGTGCCTCTGTCGCTGGAGAAGTCATTGCAGGATGAAGGGCCAGAGCATTTAAGGGTACTCAGACATTTCCGAAGGATATTGCTCTGAGCTTTCTGGAAATATGTGAGACTGAATCATCCTAAAATACCTGGGGGAGGACTCAAAGATGGGAGAATGGGTGGATCTATCTGGATGGGGAAGCAGCCTGGAAAGAGAAAAAGAAAATCATGGGGTCATTAGAAAATTCAATTTTGAGAGCAGTCCCTAATGAATCCTCCTGCTCAAAGCAGCATCAGATATGGTTCAGGTCTCTTTAAAGCCTTCTCTGGAGAAGCCCCAGGGATGCAGACAATATAGTCTCTCTGGGCACTTTGCTCCTCTCTGGACTGTTGCCATAGGGAAAAATGTTTCTCTTTCTCTCCAGTGTAAACTTGTCTTGTTTCAGATGAGGCTGACTGCTTCTCATCCTACCGTCATGCACTGCTGTGGAGAACCTGGCTCCATCTTCTCAACATGCAAGTTGTAGGCCTGCTGCAAAGATCTGCTCTGGGCCCTCACCTGGGCACCTTTCCACTGAAAATCCATTCTATTCAGATTCATTGTATGCCTGCACCATATGCAGGACATGGTCCTTTGCTGCTTGCCTTGCCCCAGGGCCCCCTCCTCACAGCTGATTCAGTACATCTGACTCTGAGGATGAAAGAGCTGGCCTGTTTCTGGATCAGACCAAACAGGGACAGCTCCTTCCAGACTTGGTCATGAGGGGTGCTGAGCAACGTTCATATCGCAGGAAGACTTGTAGGAACAAACCAAAGAGAACTGTGCCTTGTCTCTCCTTGTTGTTTAGTTTATCATGTGCCACACCCTCCTTGCACCCACAGTCCCTGGGACGGCCCCTGTGTGGGACCCATAGCCACTCACAGCCGGGCAGACATGAGGGAAGTAGTGGAAGAGGCTGCCTTCGCTCAGTACCTGGACCTGCTTTTCTCCACCAAGACAAAAATTGTGGATCAAGACCACTATCCTGCTGGAGCCTTTACACCTTGCATGTGTGCCCACAGAAATCCTGGACAAAATGTAAGGGGACAGAGCCTGCAGCTGCTGAAAAGCAATAAGACTAGGGAGTGTCTTATTCTGACATAAAAGAGTTCCCAGGAGCCACCCATCACTGTTTGTCCAGCCAGGAACACAGCTGTGCCAAAGGGAGAAAGCCTGTCTCGCAAGACATTTGGTATCTTCTTCTGATTTTGCAGATAGGTTTTAACCTCAGGCGTCTCAGATCCTGTGATGAGAAACTTTCCCTGTGCACAAGAACCTGGCAAGAGGCAGCCCAGCAATGCAGGTGGAGGAGCCCTGGTGATTTCCTCAGTGCCAGCAGAATGCCATCCCTTGTCTCCTCTGAGGGCTGTCAAGGGAGAGGAATATACCCCTGGTCTCCAGAGGAAAAGTCCTAGAGATGGCAGTGACAGAGGCTGGAAGAGACATCTGGATGTCACTATGTTCAGGCAGAATCACCTAGATCCCACTGCCCAGGATGGCGTGTGTACAGCTGAGCCCTGTGTATAAAACCAACAACAGCTGGAAATTATAATGAAATTAATTTATACTGTTTCAGCTTTAAAAATTAAAGTTTACAGTGGTATTTTCAATATTGTCATTGAAGTCCAAAGCCTTACCAATGAGATGATGAAGTGTTCTGGATGCTGAGAGAACAATCCTCAATAAAATTGTAAGTGATCTTGTTTTGGTGGAATTAGGGTAAGACTTCTCTGTTGAGTTTCTTCCATAAAAGTTTTTTGTCAACTTGTGTATGTGTGTAGGCTGACAAAGCACATGTGATCATCCCAAATGAAGGTCAGATCATTTATTTGAACCTGAAAATATATTGACAGAATACTGAGGTTTTGTTTCCTTACAGAAAGACAAAGGAAACATGAGGACATTTTTACTTCCTTCAGTTGTGAATGTAATGTTCTTGCTCATATTTTGTTTTCCATATTGTCTCATAGCTTAAGCTATTTTTTCTTCGGGGTTTTTTTTTTTTTTTATTTTGTTTTGTTTTGGTTTGGTTTTTTGTTTGCTTGTTTATTCATTTTTTGTTTCATTTGGGGTTTTAAATTTATTTTGTCTTGTTGTGGTTGGTTTTGTTTTAGTTGGTTTGGTTTTGGCTTTTGGATTTTTTTTTTTGCCTAAGTGGATCATTGAAAAGGCAAGTTTAAATGTAGAAGAAAAGGTCATTAGACATCATTTTAGGCACTGAGCTTTAAAACTCAGTTGTCATTTACATTTTTAACATTTTTCCTCTGATTCTGAATTCTTCCCAGCTAAAATTATATATCTGTGAATCTTCATAGATGTTTTCTCATCTGCTGCTCAGCATGCTTATAGCAGCTTACCACCAGTGCATTAGGGCCATCTTCCAATTTTCTCCTAGCCAGTAGGCATGCCTGAAGCTTGTTTGAAAGTATTTCCCTCCTCTCTTCCCCTTTGTAGGGCAAAACTTGTTGGACAAGGACTTTTTCATTTTGCTGGTACTACCTACTGTTATTTCACAGATGACTAGCTATAACACACATAATACAATGAAGAATTCATCTCACATTTTCTTTACATATACAAGTATTTAAGCCCCTTTTATGTCATGTTTGAAGGGCTCTAAGTGGAAAATAGGATATTTGTGTATATATATGAGGCTCCCTTACTCAAACTCATTTCAGCTAATTCAGGAAAAGCAGATGGTTTCTTCACCTGTGCATCACAAGCAGTCCGACTGTGTGCTTATACTTTGTACTGACAACGAGACTTCCACAGTTCTCTCGTGGCCTCATTTCTAGATCCAAGTCAAGCAAGACAGTGCTGAGGCATTCAGCTGCTCCAAACTAAGATGTGACACTTTAGGGTACAGATGTGCAGCTGCGTGCCCTGAGCACTTTTGAAGTCAAGCAGTGGAGTACCTATGGAATTTAGGCAATGTACCTGATGGTTGACAGAGTTTTTTTGATGTTATTTAGGGACTGGCATGACTGATATTTCTCACCTCACATCTCATTCAACTAAGTCCACTTTTGGGCTTTTTTGGGTCTAGTCTAGATGACAAACTCCATGTTAGGAAACCTATACAGAATGGTTTTTAAACTGTAATGAAGAAAGTATCATATGACTGCCTTATCTATATTAGCAGTGACCACACTAAGTGGTCATACAGGCTCTTGTAGATCACATTCTTAGCAATCTCTTTCTTCACGGGTATTGTAAATTCAGTCAAGCATCAGACATCCTACTAGTAACTTCGTACTAGATGTAGCATAAAACCAGCCTTTGAGTTTAATCCCCAGCCTGAAGCCCAGGCTTCACACAGGTAGCTGTACTGGGACCCAAGGCATGCCTTAAGTATTAATCCTGATTAACTTGTTGTTTGTTAATTCTTTAATGCTTTGTGATTGTAATTTTTATGCTCTTGTAAATTTTAGTTTTGAAAAAAACCCCACCCCAATAATGTAAATAAAAAGTTTATGTGACATTTCAGCAGTGTAAATTAATGAGCATAGTATGTTAAAGTTTTCAGGAGGATCATGTTCAAAGTCTCATTGCAAAGTGCTAAACTTATTCCAGTTCTATTTGTGTGAGTAATGGGAGTAAGGATATTGTGCTCAGGTCCTAATTAATTTGCCTGTAAACTTTTATAAATCCATCAAAACTCAGAAGAGATCAATGATAGTGTAACCAAAAAGTAGTTCTGAAACGAAGTAACTATTTAAATTCCTATGTAAAACAACTACAATTTCTTTTCTCATTCTTACTCTTTACAGTGCTTTTCCACTCAGTCATGCCAATGTACACAGATACCTGTGTGTAAGATAACATATTCTACCTTTATTAAAATAAATAGAAATTATTAGTTCATCTGAAATCTAACAAGTTCATTAACACAAGCTACCATTATGCCAGCAAAATATATTGGATTGTGCATTCATTTTGTAACTACAGCTATATATTTATAAATATTTATGACTACAAAAGTAGTATCGGGATCCTTGCAGCCACCACTTTTATCATCAGCTCTTTCCAAAATGGGGATGGACCAGATTCAAATTCATTCACTTTGTGTAGAAGAAGGCAGGGAGATTTTTATTTTGATGGACATTTTTGGAATGCCAGTTTTAGATACTGCAGATCAAAGAGCTGTCCCAATTTCTCAGATTATTCATATATTTCTTTCAGCGTTGTCAATGGTCAAGCTTAAGAAGCCAGTGACTTTCTGCACACTGATAGATGCTGTTAATAGATAAATAAATAAATACAGAACAGGTTTTTTTGTTTGTTTTTTTTTTTTTTTCCATATTCTTTGTATTTCTTAATTAAAAGCTTGGCTGAGTTTGTACACTACAGTTTTAGTCTTCCTGAACCGTCTCCTCCTGCAGGTTAAATCCATTTAGCAGAAATCCATGGACAATAAAAAAGATACATCTGTGGTGGGGTCCCTGTAGAGAGGAAAAAACACAAAGCTGTAAATATTTCTTGTTTCTGTGATCCATGTGACTATGGCAAGAGAAGTTTGAGCACTTGCTGAATTAAGAACTGCTACACCCTGCAGTCCTCAAGGAAGAGGTGAATCTTCTATGAGTCATACAAAACTAAAACTCTGCTTGAGCAGTGCTGGTCACTGAAATTCTCTAATTCAAGTTATGGAATCACAGAATCATTGAGGTTGTAAATGACCTTTAAGACCATCAAGTCCCAAAGCCAACCCAGCACTACCACCACGTTCACCATTAAATGTTAAAAGTGAAGTACATCCAGGATGTAGGTAAAAACTGTGACCAGTTTTCACAGAATGAAAATAAAATAATAAAATTAAAAATATATTAGGAGATAAATTTTAAAAAATCAATAAAAATAAAAAAGAGGATCTGGTCTGTGTTTTCCTAAATTAAAATCTCATGGCACATCATAAGTGTGCAGAAATCTGAGCATATCAGAATAGTCCTTTTGTGGCAACTAATCTATCTGGTTCATGCAATCTGAAAAACATTTTAGATCAATTAATTTAGTTTAAAAGATCTATTAAATAGAAATCAATTAACAGTCAGTAGAAAAATTACTTGAAATTCTTCCTCTTTTAAATGTCTCCATCCATCGATGTCTAGTTAGGCTTTGCATTTTAGCATAAATATAGCTGCACAGATACATCTGCACAGACAGACTGATGATTATGTCACACATTGGAGATAAAGACACAGTTCCCTTCAGAGAATCAGCCTGAATTTTACATGTGTCACAAAACGGTGTAAAACTACACTATTTGCAGTGAAGCTCCTGGGGTGGTCTTCCTCCATATCCTTACACTTGAGAAATCTTTTGGGCGTACATATCACTAAGCATGCTCAAGATAATAATGTTTAGCTCAAGATAATAATGGAATAGGATGTTTATACCCTCCAGTAAATATTGAGCTCAGTCTACTTTATATATTACCTACAGCCCAAAATATCTTTATTAGTTGGCACAAGGGAGATGCACAAGCATTTAAAGAGTGAATTAGGATAAAATTTGAAAGTTAAGCTACTTCATATTTTACAACCATTTCAGGCATGCTCGCATGCCATTCATCGCCAATACTTCCATATCTAGATATCAACATTGTGGAGTTTTTTAGGATTTCAGTTTGTGTTTTTT
>JAYDZK010000001.1:61401704-61453879 GCA_034509185.1 Euphonia xanthogaster | reverse complement strand
TCCCTACAGACGCTCTTCCGATCTTAAATTCTTGTTGTTGCAATTTACTGAAAAAGAAAAAAAGATTGTTATTTTTAGAGGTTGCAAGTGAAGAAGGACAGAGGCTAGTTTTAGCGAGCATAGACCACAAATATATGTCAGCTGTTACTCTCTGAACAATACCTTGATCTTTAAGCTCATTATTAAATGAACATTTTCAAGTGAGATTATTTCCACCTTTATGACTAAAATAAGAGAACATTTTTAGTCCTTTTTTGCTGCTTTTTTGACCTGTCTTTTGTCAGTTTTACAAGCAACTGATGAGATGTCTGTCTTTGTCAACTCAGAAATAAGATGGTTCTTGACATTGGGGTTTTCTCATTGATTAAATTGTCATGGTGTATTCACAGCCTAAATGCTGCCTTCTGGTCACTGTCCTTTTCTTGTTTGGAAAATGACCTTTGTGAATAATTGCATGCCCCAGATGTGTCAAAATGAGGAGGATGCAGCAATCCAATGTGGAAACACCTTAGAAAGTATTTGTCTGCTGATTATCTTGTAAACTGGTGGGAGGAGTAAAAAATAACCAGAAACGGGTTTTTGTCAGTTTATCATTCAAAGTCCATTCCAGAAGTTTTATTTGTACTTTATATTTTGCTTTAGAATATTTTAATGATTGACTTGAATTGCTTGTAAGGATAAGTCTAAGTACTTTTTTGAGACATGGGCCCAGTCACTGAAACCATAAGTGTGTTTTTAAACTACCTATATACTTCTATTTGTGAGGCTATCAAAGACTTATAAGAAATTTATAATATTAGGACTACTATATTTTATGCCAATATGGAAACATCCCTAAGAGTCATTATTATGAGTGGGAATTTCTGGAATGCAGTGTATTCTGGCTGTACTCCAGCATCCTTCAATTTATATTATGTCATGTAAGACTTAAATGGAGTGCCAGTGAAATTCTATAAAATTTCTTCCTTTACATTGCTGAATTATCCACACTCGGAACTGAGCTTTGCAACTAGCAATTCTTTCTGAAAATAATTTACCTAACGCAATTAAAGACTTTCCTTGCAACTTTGTTGACTTAGAAACTTCACAAAAAGCAAAGCAGATGGGTAGTTTGGAAGGCTTTCATGAGTGTTTGTTTTTCTGCCTGTTCTCACACTGGTCCAATGACTGAGATGTGGTTTCCCTGTCTCCCTGAAATCCCACCTGTATGGGTGTGGGCTGCCCAAGAGCCTGGGAGCTCTGGCTAACTTATAGTACAAATGGTAGTATACAGGAATGCCACAGCTCCATGGATAACCTCGACTGCACGGTTTCCTGGGCAGACCCTTTATTGGCTGACTGTATTTTTCAGGTTCTCTTCGCAGAAAACAGGCATGGTCCCAGTTCCCCAAGCTAGCTGGGCAGATCAAGATTGCTGGCCTACAAATGACAGAAACCATGGATTCTGACTTCTCTGAAGCAAGTTTTTCTCAAAATATTATTTTTGTTTAAAAATCCACCTTTTTGGTTCTTCATTCTGATCCAAAAACCCCAAAAATGTGTCAGATTTTAAAATTTCTACAGGGTGAAAACAGATTTCAGAATCAAATGACATTGCATAGAATAAAGGAATTTATTACAATCATCAAAAGCTGTAATCAAACAAGTGAAATCAAATCAGGTGAAAATTAACGGCATTTTTATTTAGGAAAGAAAATCACAACTACTCCTTTTAATGTGGAGGAAATTTCAGAGTTGTAAACTAGCTGTAACTGCAGAGTCACGTGGTAAAACAGAAGATGATATATTCATTCCTCTCAATCATGCCAGAACAATTGCTTTTATGCAGCAGTGAGCAGAAAAATGTCTAAGAACAATTTTTTCATATGCATACTGTGCCTCTGCTTCTACATACCACAGATGCACATACAGATGCTACTGTTACAAGAATCAAACACCAGTAAAGTAATTTTTCTATTTGTTCTTATATCCAAGGCAGGATCAGTGTTTACTTTTGACAGGACAATATAGACCACAGAACATCTTAGGAAATTGCCTCATTCAAAATACAAGACAAAAACCAGCCTTCTGCTTTATTTTGGAGTATCATCTGCTTGGAAGAGACACAGCAAAACTAAAAATTTGAAACCATGTTCCTGATTTCTAATATTTGTATAACTTAATAGAAAGAAAGGAATATTCCATTAAGCAACTGAATGAAAAAAGGTATTAAAGAATGTTTTTATTTTGCTGATCTGACTGTTGTCTATATTTGTAAATAGAAGTGCTTCTCATAAGTAAAAGTTTTGGGGTTAAAACACCAAAGCAATTAAAAGTTGAGATATCGCCTCATTGGTTTTTTTAGTTCATGGTCCACTGAGTAAGGAAGTCTATTCTGCCAATCAAGCAGAAGTGATTAGGCCATACATACACTATCATGCTATGTTTTACTAGGATTCCAGTTTTTCTGTTTAGTCCTTGGGGCATATAGAAGAATTTGTGAGGTTGTTATCTGTGTGAAATGGAAGAGTTACCCTGATGATAAAAGTTTAATGCATTCTATTGAATAGGACCTCTTAGGCCACTTTACCTGCAGAGCATTTTCTGATCTGTGCCTGGCTCCCAGAGATGACAACGCCATGTACATTGTTCCCAGGTTTGACTTGTTGCTGCTAAACTTGCCCTTATGACCCTAACAAATACTTTGTGGGGGATTTAAGGGGAAAGAGGATATGGGGGAGGAAGGACTGGGACTCAGAACTACCTGTTCTAAGGCTGCCATCAGCTTCAGGTTTCACACTGCTGAGAAGACAGCAGTCATGACCTTGGTCACTCCAAGAAAAGTATATCACAGAAGCTCTGTATTTCTGGCGGGATCTGACATGGAATTCATATCATCATAAATTTAACAGCAGCAGAGCACTAAGTCCAGGGTACCAGTATTAATAATTCCACAGTGCCTTCACAAAATTAGCTACCTAAGCAATATTATAACTAATCAGGGATGCACCTAAGAATAGAACATATAGAGAGTAGACATTCACACATATACTTGGACCTGATTGTTATTCAGCAGGAAGTTTTTACGGGCCTAAATTCCCCTTCCTTAAGCAGGATATGCCTAGATCAGATTCAGTTATCTGGTCACTCAAATTAACCGGCAGGACTCAGATACAAATAATCCAGAAGAAAACTGTTAATTCTTGTCAGGAAAAAAACCCCAAACATTCAAATAATGATGGAAAAGGATGAATTTTTGCACAGCAAGAATTGGTGGAGGAGTAATTGGTGTGGGAGGGAAGGGGGAGGGTGGGGAAAGCACAGATTATTTGAAAACAATAACCAGCTAATTTTGATATTGTGAAGAAAAAATAGACTTATTTTTTCTTAGTGTTTAGAGGGGTGTTTAGAGGTTATACTTAAAGGTTAAATTACCTCTAACCTAAGGAAGATCTCAGTAATCACTTCTGCAGTAAATATGGCATTTGTCCAGCTTTTGGAAGCAGATTGCCCACTCTTTTAAAGAACAATTAAATGGAATGGAACTTTGACAAACAGAGAAAATATCCATGAATGCTATTTTCTAGAAGCTATATGGAATAAGAATATAACACATGATAGTCTTGTTTTCATTTGAACATTAAAATACTGAAGTCATCTAACCGTTTCTTGGTAGCAAATGATGTTGCATAACTCAAATTTTACTTTATCTTTGCACTTACAATGTACCTACTCACAAGAAATAGAAAATTATTGAATGTTGTAGTCCAACCCTCAGAAAATTGAATGGAACTTTCATGAAAATTATTTATTTGTAGAAGTCATTTATGGGAGTCTTAAAAGGCTGAAAGCTTTTCTTGCTATGTACATATTCTGCATATAGATTATTTACATGTGAAATATTGCCTCAAATACATTTCATGTGTATTTATATATATACAAAAATGTGTATTGGAGTTCTGTGACTGAGGAAGACTTAAAAAATATTTGTCTTCTCATTTGAACTTCTGCAATTTGGCTGCTGTTTTAGCAGTAATGCTTTAAAAATTATAAGGAAGTAATTAATTTCTTCCTCTTCCAGTGCATTTTAATACAGTATAAGGATTCTAATTCATATTCCTCCCTACCAATATTTCACTAAATATCACTAAATGTAAATACTGCATTAGGAACAATGTGCTTTAAGTACATCTCCAAGCATAGAGGAGCTAAACTGTTTGGGTGATATCCAGGTACAGCACTCTAAAGATTCATTAGGTTGCCGAGATTGAGAATAATACTTCTTGTTTTCAAAACAGACTGTTTCTTAGTCTTCCATTAGTGTCTCTACTTATCATTGCATCATTTGTTAAATGCCACTGGTTTTGTCCATCACTTCCTGTATCCTTGAATCCTTTAATAGATGAAATGAGACATGTTCTTTGAAAGTTATCTTTATGGGAATAAGCTCTGGTTCTAGAATATTTCAGAGCAGTGTTTCTGCTTTGATTGGGTTTTTTTTATAATATTGAACCAATTATATAATTATTTTGGATCATATTGAACCAATTATAAACTAATCTCTATCACAACTCAAAGAAATATTGAATATAATACTTTGCTTAAGAAAGAATAAGTTTTGCTTTTCAAAAGTGTGTAAATCAGCTTGGGGTAGAAAAATCATACATCATGGCTGATTCCTAGAGTCATATTGAGCTGATTGCAATATTCCTTATTATACTAACATAAGAAAGAAAGAAAAAAAAATGGAAAGGCTGTTTCCTAATGGAGAAAGGAGTTAGATGGAGTACATAGATGAAAAACTGTTCTTTATTCTGAGGGTCAGATTTTAATTCCAAACACTTTTATTGGTATACATAAAAACAAATAAATGAAGCTAAGAAAACTCAACATGAAACAACAGCAATAATAGCAAATATAATAACAGTGTAATCCAAATCCATAAATATGTGAGTTTAATGCTTGCATTGTTAATGTGATTGAGTAAATTTTTAAGCTGCATTTAACTTATGGGATACAGGTTCCCCACTCCTATCTACTGTCAAATGAATGAATAGATTTCTTCATAAGGAAGTCTCTTCTGGCATGTGGGTCATCTGCTTTTTGGTGGCTGTTGTTCCTGGAGGGGGTCTAACCAAGAGTCCTGTGATTTTTTTTTTGTTGTTTTCCTACAGAGGACACTGGTCATTTTGAGCAATGAAAAATCTTCCAAATTACCCCTCATAATGTGAAAACTTTAAAAGTTAGAGGGATTGCAATTTGACAGCACAGTAAACTTTAGATGACAAGCTTAGTCAGAACAAATGGCATAAATCCCTCTTTTAATTACCTTTGAGTTTTGTTGCTCATGAGTCTATGCCATTTGACTATTCTCACTACAAATTTGTGACGTCTTCCCTGCTTCTATTACCATGCTGAAAATTATCTTTGCTGAAAGTCATGTTGTGCAGTATCTGTGAATAAGAAACTAGCTGATAATATAGTAACCAACGAAAGGAAGAGTTCTTTCACTACACAGGAAAAGCAGAAGCATTTAGCTGAATTGACAGTTACAGTCTGCATCCAAATTTTACTACTTCAAGGGAATCAATAAAGTCCTTAACTGTTGTACAGCATAATTTTGCATATCTATTAAAAGTTTCTCAGTCATGTATTTTTAATAAAACACATTAAGAAACTCAGAAAAATATTAAAAAACCATATGGGTAAAGACAGAAACTGTTCACAAATGAGCAGAATGAATGCTTTCTCCAAATAAACAAAAAATAGTACTATCTGAGATACAAAACAGGAATGCCAAGCTATATGAGCAGTTTCAAAGAGAGAGAGGAAATCTGTGGTGGCTTAACAGTGAGCCCTATGGCTTCTAACAGAGTCAGTTAAAACAAAAGAGACAAACATTATTTTATCACTACCAAGGATTGGCACAAAAAGTAGATTCAGCTAATTTAAGCTTCTGTTGGATATTAAAGAATGTACATTATGGGTGTAAGTATATATAATGTCCTAGAGACAAGATCTTCAGAACAATTTAGTGCAACTCACAAAACAAAAACAAATGGCATATCTCCTGTAAAATGCAGTGCAGGATGATCTTTATTGATCCCTAATTTGCTTTAGTTGCCATAATTACTTCAGTGTTGTATCACCCTATTTCATCTTTGAAGCATGTGCCATAGCCTCACTCCTGTTTTTGTGAAGGTCCCTTTAATCTGCTGCATCCATAAAAATGGATCCATAGGGAAGTAGTTATGTTTTTCGGTTTTTTGTTTTGGGTATTTTTGGTTTTTTTTTCGCCAGAAGGAGAAACATAAAGAGACATAAGAGAGCAGATTGAATTTGTCTGCTCCTTACCTCAGAAATCCTACCGAAATGGTTAATTTTGACTCACAGTTGAAACATAATCTGGAGTCACAGTACCTGATTGCTAAAGAAGAGCAACTGTTCTTAAGCTTCTTTTGTTTTGCATCATTTATCATTTGCTTAATTAATCACATTTTTTGCAGATTCTGAATTAAAAATATATTACATAATGCATATTGATATTCAGGATATCTACTGTAACATAGCAAAAAAACCCATAAAAATGTAAATAGCTCTTTTCTGTCTGTTGTGACATGCATCAAAATAATGTAATTAATGCTGTCAAAAATGATTAATAGAATTACTGTAATTAGAAGTTAATTCATAAGAATAGAAGATCTATTCATCTTTCATTTTAACTCATCAAGAATTAGATTAAACAATAAAAGAAGAATTCTGAAGCATAAAAGTGAAATTCACCAGCAAAACCTATTTTTTCCCTACAGTACCTTTAACATTAATTTTAAAATCAGTCAAAATCTTTCTTTTATTGAACAATTTGTTTAAACTATATCTCCGTATTTTGAAAGAAAAGACAAAATTCATGAATATTGTGGGTAATTCAATATTATCAAATGTTGTTCAATTTTTCTCTACCTTTCTGTTTTTCTCTATTTTTCTGAGGATATCTGAGAATTTTGAAGGTATCATTTGGAAACTTTGGATACTGCAATTCAACAATGCACAGGAGCATAATCTCAGAAAAGGTAAAAAAGCTGTATATACAAAAGTGCATATTTTTAAACATTACTTGAGCTTTGCAATTTATATCCATGCAGGTTAATTATTTCAAGATATATGAAATAAATATTTATTGATTATTACAATTTGGACTAATATTACAAGCACTTTGCAGTACTTTGAGAGCCTGTGGTTACCCAAAACTAAAGCAGCATGTCCAGATAACTAATGAAGCATCAAAATACTGAAAATGCTGTACTCTAACCTTGTGGTAAATAGTGGTTTGAAAGGTCACTGATTTGAGGATAAAATAGATTAAAATGAGTATAAGTTACCTTTATGATGCTGAAAAGCTTGATTACTGTGATTGTGAGACACAATTCTGTCCAGAAGCAATGTAATGAAGATTAAGAAAAGTGGTAGTCCTAAGTCCTGCTTTTTGAAGCTTTGAAGAAATGCATTTTAAATCTTCTGTTTCCCTACTCAGTATCTCAGGATGTAATATAAAAATAGTCTATTATGAAATAATTTGTTTATATTTTTCTATTTTTACACTTATGGATATTTTTAAAAACTCACAGGTATGGGAAATAAAATGAAGCAAAGCTGTCCCCTTAAAAAATTTTTGTTTCTTGGATGATTTTTACTAACAGAGATCTTCATGAAAGTTGTCACTGCTTTGTGCAGTGACTAGAGCTCTTTTCTGTTACGTCTGGTTTAGATTAGATGTTCAAGTATATGTTTTCCTTGAATCATGCAAGGAAGGGTGTTAAAGGAAGCTTGGCCATATTGAATAACCTATGCACATAAAGCCAAAAGCTTCTGATGATTCTTGTTTCTAGAGGGACTGGATACGTCCTGGTGATTTGATTGAAGGATTTCTTGTCAGTGGGAATGTTTGTAGTTGCCTCCACATAAGTTTAAAATATATGCTCTTGTTAGTAAACAGGAGGAGCTAGTTTTAAATGCCCAGGTTTTGGCAGGCTGGCAGGAAAAAAAAACTTTATACTGTGGTGTCTTTAAAATAACTTGAGGGCAAGACAGAAACTATTCCAAGTCACATTGATAGAAACTCAGGAGAATGAATTAGGGCAATTTTTACTCTCCTTTATACCAACATAAATCTGGAGTGACTCCACTGAAATAGATAGCTAATCCCAACATCATCAAATATAATTTCTTCCTTTTATTATTTCAATTAGAAAATAAGTAATAATGACTGCTGTAATTATAATTTTGTGGCCTAATGAATTTGCTCAGGGCTTCCCTTTAGAGAAGAATTTATTGATAATGTGAATTTATCTTCAATTTTAAACTTCTTTCTGTCATCTGGCCACTTTTTATTCAACCCTACAGCTAATTCTTTTGTCATCTCAAGCAGGGTTTCATTGTTATAGGGAAGCACTGAGGAACCAGCTGACATATCCCTTTTTCCTACACTGGGCTACAAGACAGTCTCTGTAAAGAAGGCTGTCTCTGCATATGACTTTAGGGTATGATCCAGCCCCATGTTGTTGTGTTGTTTAGGTTATACAATGTTCACTATCCAGTTTTCACAACACATAAGAGACATGACACCTGCCCCAAGGAGTTTGCAATCTAAAATTAGATATGCTACAGTGAGTAACAAGCAATGATTTTTGTGGTGTTGTTGTTGTATAAAAACTGGTTGGCTTCTTAAAAAAAAAAAAAAAAGGAAAATAGAAGATATTTCAATAAGTTTACATGAACTTTCATTTTCCAGATCAATTGTAGTTGTAGGTATTGTATTAGCTAGTCAAAGGGTTTCCAACTGCTAAGATAATTTCTCTAGAGATTGCACATTCAAAATAAAGAGCATAAGAGGATGCTAGAACAAGACACCACTGAGATGTACAATGTATCAGAACCATTAAATTATTCTAATTACTACAGAGGACGTGGTTTAGCTTTAACTGTCATAGCTGCATAGCATTAGGATCATGGCTAATTTAGGAAATACATTTTCCTGCAATAAAGGAGATGCAATTAAATCTAGGGTCAGTTGGATTTCTTATTTTTATACTCCATAAAAAAACTACTCTGTAGCACATTCCAAACTTTTTGCAATGAGATGTTAAGCGGCTTGCTACAGACAGAATATTAGAGGGAGACGGACAAAAGATCTATACTTTTAGTGCTTCCTTTGACATTGAAACTGGCATATATACCAATAGTAAATTTTACTGGTCTGGTATTTGTACAATACTTTGGCAATGTAAAACAGTGGTGTGTTTGTGCACCAAGAAATACATTGTTCATCAGTTAGAGATAAGAAAAAACAACAACAACAACAAAAAAAAGATAAATACAATAGCTCTGTGACCCACAGGATACATTAATCTTGACTCCTATGTCAACTTTTGCATATTAGAAGTCTATTCAGTTCATATGCCAACAAACTCTGGGCATGCGAAAGAACTGAGGATCAGCACAGCACGAAGATAAGCTGTCAGTGTGCTTTTTCAGTCTATGATATCTGTTGTGAAGACTCTTTGCTATGGAAGGTTACCTCTGTCCTGAAGCCAAACTGCAAATGTCCAGTTGAACTCTGTTCCAAGGCTATTTTGGAAGAGTAGAAAGCAGTAGAATATTCTGCTAACCCAGGACTAGGCCTGTTTACTTAGTTTATCAAAAGTAAGTGTGTTTCTGGTAAAGCTAAATTGAAAGTATGTGATTTTATAATCCCATTTTTATTTTTTTATTAATTCAGTTATTGAATTTCCAGGAAGTCTTATTTTCCCATAAAGCTTACAGTCTGGAAGGTAGTAAAAGGAATTTTATAACATTCAAAGTAAGATTTTTCATTTTAGAAGGAATAGATATCATAATGAAAAGGCAGTAACCATCATCTCTTTAGGTAATAGGAATACTGTAGGAATTCATGGACCAATGGAGCCAATGGATAAAGTAGATGTTGTTGAAAACTGAAAAAGAAGCATAAGGAGATATATTTAGATCTTCTCAGGAATCTGTAGGTTTTCTATTTTTCTGATTCAGACATGCAATCTCTCTACTTCCTTGCCCTTGCTTCTCCAATTAGAGACTTCATGTGTAACCTGGAGATAAGTCTAATTGAAACTCCCAAAACCTTCATCTTCTGAAATCTCTGTGATCTTCATTCCTTAGGTAGTGCATAAACAGCTTAACCAGTATGTTTTCAGCTGTACAGTTACTTACTTATTTTTTACTCTTTCATTTCTGTTGTGCTGTTTTTGTAAGATTTTATTTTCAACTACTGTCTAACTAGAACAAACAATTATGCAAATGAAAAATTAGATCCTTCACCACTTCAGAGAACTGCTACACATTTAATTGCTACAAGAAACCACAAAGAATCAGTTAATTCCAGAATAATTCAACATCTGTTAGCAAATTTAAAGAAGATACTGAATTTATTGTAGATCTGTAAATACTCAGTAACTTGGCAGGTGGTATTTTTATGGAGCAGAGAACAAAACAGAAAAAAAATAGATGAACTAAATTTTCTGGGTAAGGGACATTGCTGCAGAATATTTATAGAAAATATTATAACTTTTTGGTCTCAGGAAGGCTTCAGTGTTGCTGTTCATATGTTTTTTAAGATTTTATTGCAACTTTGGAGCTCATTCCATTTGGTGTTACATATGGAATTGTCTGCTAAATTTGCTTTTTCAGTGATTCAGGTATCACATTTCTCATATACTGCAGAAAACATCATGCAGTTTATTTCCATGGGATATTAAAAAGAGTGTTACTGGCACAGCAGACCCTGAGGAAAGAGCAGGAGATCTTGTGAAAGGCTGCTGATCCCTACAAAGTTCAGTTTATGTTGCAAAGAATGACACATGAAACCTCTGCTCCGAAGTGTCATCCGAGCTGGCACAATTGTCAGATGACAGGCAGATGCATATTGTGTACAAATAGCTGAGAGGCATAACTGCAAGGCAGGATTACTTGGGATTGCAGATGGTAATTCCTGAAAAAGGTTATTTGTGAAGATGTCATTTTATCATTACAATTCCCAGTTCGCTTTCATCTTGGGGATGTAAAAGTTGGAACAATTAGTCTTTAAACCCTGAAATCAAAACTCAAAATTTTCAAATAATAATAATCATATAAATATATACTTGTAACAGCTGATCTTGGAAGACCTTAAGAATGTGACAACTTTCATAGAAACATATTGAGTCTAAATTGGTTTTCCCAGTAGGAGGTTATGGCTTGTGACCATGGGCAGATGTCTTCCATTCCTGCTAACACAAAGGATTTGCTCATGTTGCACACAGGTGTGTGAATGACTGTGTCCAGGTTGCAGAGAGGGGGCAGAGCTTAGTGCCATGTGGGCATGGCAAAGTTGCTATTCTAGACTATTACACAGAAAAGGAATGAGTTTGCAGATGCTGCTACTCAGGAGAGTTGCTGGCAGTACACACCCCTTTACAAATCTCAAGAGGATTAACTGAAGCATCATTGGGGACCGAGAAGGATCAGTAAGATGAAAAAAAAATGTCAACTTTAATTTATGAAGTGCTGGGTATTTTTGTTCCACTTTCCCTCCTACTTGTGGTGTTATCTACAGAAAAGTCATTTTCAGACAAATCTCTGTGTTAATCTTATTGAATTAAACCAAAAACAAATTCTGAGAAAGAAAAGTCTTTAAAATGAAAAACAATTAACAAAAAAAAAAAAAAAAAAAAAAAAAAAAAAGGAAAAAAGGAAAAAAAAAAAAAAAAAAAAAAAAAAAAAAAAAGGAAGAAAGGAAAAAAAAGAAAAAAAGAAACAAGGAGAAATTTGGGTCAAGGTCAAGGTAAGTTATTCTATGCTGACAGTAGTCAGGATTCTTTCATATATATTTCAAATATATGGTCAGGAACACAAGCATTGATATAATTATATATAACTATTAAAAAGGTGATTTTAGATCATTTTTTTAATTAGCCAGCCAGAGAAACAAATATTAGCCATCTTTTGGCTATGCCCTTGTTATAAGACAAGGGTAAGTAAATTATATGCAGTAAGGAATCTTACGAGACCAGACTCTTTAACTATTGCTTCTGTTCATTCTCATTCCATTTTCTCATTATGCACATGGAACAGTTTTCCATGGCACTCTGCAGTTGGCAAACAAATTCTGAACACAGGTACAGTAATTTCAATGCAAAACAGAAATTGCCAACTGATATTCCCTTTATCTCTTTCAAAGTGCTTTGTCTTTATGAGAAAATAAATAAAACAAAAGTCTGCTGTGGAATACTTTGTTTGGGAAAGATCTCTGCTTAGACCTAAAGCATGACAGAATAAGATATTTTCTAGCTTATTTATAAAAATTCACTGAAAAAAGAAGGGTTAGAGTGTATAAATGGAAGCTGCCTTTAGAGTTAAGCTCTGATCATAAAAATAGATCATAAAACTTTATATATTGACTAAAGATTATTTATTTCCATGAAAAACTAAATTCAGTTGAAGATCACCTGAATTTTGAAAATATTATCATATTATATTTTTTCTGCATGTTTTCCACAATATTTCCTGCTTCAAAATGTGTCAATCATTTTTTTATCCTGGCTAAGAATAATTTCCTTAAACTCAGGAAACTTGCTTTAGTATTTAAGCCATGTATTTTACAGGATGACAGAAAAAACATTGCAGAATGATTTTTAGCTCCTTGTAGTGCATGACATACATAAATATTTAAAGAGCAAATTACCTGTCCCTTACAAAAAACTTAAAGCATTGTTGAAAATGACTTTCTATAAATTCTACTATTATGTATAATCCTAAGACTGGTAAAAACTTTCAGATAATATATTGGAGGCTATAGTTCGATAAAAAGAGATAGAATTTGTCTTTCATCATACTTTTTGCTGAATACTGAATTAGGATAAAACCACAAATAACCCCTGGCAATACAGAGTGCCACTGCAGATTGCTGTTGTATTACAAAG
The DNA here is from genome assembly GCA_034509185.1 of Euphonia xanthogaster. NCBI lineage: Eukaryota > Metazoa > Chordata > Aves > Passeriformes > Fringillidae > Euphonia > Euphonia xanthogaster. The sequence continues at coordinate 61,440,911 of JAYDZK010000001.1, read as the reverse complement.
ATGTGGTTTATGTTTTGCATAATAACTTGAGGCCTTTTTTTCATCTGGAAATCAGAAACTGAGTATGTCAGTATAACAGGAGCCCATATGCAGTGTCAAGCTTTCTGGGATGGATCTTTTGTTTCCCTCAGAATAATTTTTGTCCTGTGGCCCTGATTGTAAATAAATAAAAACAAACAAACAAACCCCAAAACAAACAAAAACCATACCAAACCCTAAGCATATATCTGATCTTGTGTATTTACTGATAATGTTTTAGAGCTTTTTTCTCCTCATACTTAGCAGGCTGGAACATTTTGACATGATCCTGAGGAAGCACAAAACATCAGCTGGGTCTTAGGAAACCATCAGTTGCCAGTATGAGGCATTGCTCAAAGTGTCCTATTCTCCTTTTCTCTTTCTTAGCTAAATACATCTCATATCCTTCATGTAGTTGACTATAAGTGAGAGGGCAGGACTCTGTCAAGTTAGGGGAGGGAGAATAATGGTCCTGTGGCTGTGGAGGGTTTGAAGAGGGGAATTGATGCTATTCTGTATCTTTTTCTTATGGCTCCGCTCTCTGCAAGTGCTTTGCTAGATCTTTTGCAGTGACAAGGCCAAGGCAAACTTCCAGTTTCAGGTGAGAGTAATATTATATTTTCATATGGCAAAATTATGAAATGTATGCAATCTTTCTAGGTGAGTCAGGGCTGAGCTATTTAACATTGAAGACATTCCTTTCTTCTGCATCATTTATTATTGCTGGGCTTGTGAGTTTGGAAAATTATGGACTTTGAGCCCCATGAACCAGTGCATTGACTGAATATGGATCCCACATGCCTATTTCCAGCAGGTAAAGAAGAGGTGTATAGACACAATAGCTTCAAAAAAAGTTTCTCAGCATGTGCATGGAATACTTCTGAGACCATGAATACAAAACCTTGCTGTTTCAAGGCAACACAAGCACAGGCAATAGGTTAAAGACTACAAAATAGGATAATGTAGCATAAATTTGTATTATGTTCTCCCCCTAAACAAGTACATCCTTTCAACCCCCAATTTTCTTTATGTAATTTTATCTTCATTATAATGCTACATGATCCAGACTCTTCTGCAAGAATACTTGCTATTTTCTTTGACATTTTTGCATAATATCACTTTCTTGAACTAGAACCACAATCTTGTTCTATTTTTACACATTACAACCCCCCACATGGATGTCTTCTGTTTCCAACATTCCTTCATCTTGCTCCCTTATTTGAAAGAGCAGATCCCAATATTGCCTGTTGTGATCAGCGTAGCAGAGGAGATGTGGAACCACACCATGGAACAGCAGCACGGAACAATTTCTCATCAGCCCAAAATGGTGCCTACAAAAATGGTAAAGGCTTTTATTCAAGAGGAGTAGAAGTGAAGTTCATCTAGAAGCTCTTCTATCCTTTCCCCTCCCCACCTCCACTTAATGTATGGCAAAGCAAGATTGGGAAAACTTCTAATTTGTATTTTTGAAGGTTTCGCTTATTTTCCTTAAGGTCCTTAGCACTTCAAAAGAGTATTCATATGGGAAGTTCATACACACATGATGGGAACTGGAAGAATTTGTAGGGCTTCACTGCATTAATCTAGCTGGAAATTACTGAAAGTAAATAAGTAAACATATGCCACATCTGAGGCTTTCCAAATCATACTGTACACCTGCAAGTTTCACAGATGATCTCTCTTCATACTCTGGAGGTCATATTTAATTCAATATACTTTGCATAGCTAGGATAGTATGTCAACATACTACACTATTCTAGTCAAACAGGATTTCAAAATAGAACAGGTGATTGTAATTTGGTCAGGATACCTGCTGTTGAGGGAGTCAACAGCTCATCTCGATTTAGTGTCATCAGCAAACTTTGTTCTTACTTCAAGTTCTGCATCCAAGTGTTTAATAAACATGCAGAAGATGTTGCAACCCAATATTATGAAGAAACAGTAACCCAAGTTCTTGTTAGTACATCCCTTGGGGTGGAACAGAGTGAAACAACAGTGAATGATCTGTAAGTTTGTAGGTATATATATATAGGGTTTATTTTAGAACAATTTGGCTGCAAAGAGGGATGTAGCCATTTTCATTGTTATTATCTACATTAATATAGATATACAAAGGTGTGCAGAGATTTTAGTTCCTATTATATCTAGTAATATGAAAATATGAAAGCATAAAATATAACTTTAGAAAATGTATAAGGGAAAGAAAGAAGGAATGGATAAGAAGGCCTCGTTACAAGACTTGGTTGTTGCAATTTGGATGTCTGTTGGTCCACTCTTGTAGAAGTGGTGGTTGCAGACTGAGTGAGACTGACTGAGTGAGTCTTTGACACCTTTTAAGATGTTACAGTTGCCTATTATATAAACACAGTTCAGTCAGATACGGCCCATCATGGCCCAGCAGTCAAGATGGCTTCAGGCTTTGTGTGAATGTCCTGGTATTTCCCTCCACCCCCACCACCCCCCCCTCACCACCCCTACCTTCCAGCCACTCACAAATAGGAGTAATCACAGATGAATTCACTTGAAAAAGGACAAAGAAACAATACCTACCTTGAAGGATTTGCCTCTATCTTATTCAACACCCCTCTGTGGCCTCTGATTGTTTGAGCCATTAACATTATGGTCACTCTTGCAGTAGCACTTGTGGATGCCCAAGACCAAGACCTGGGATGGTTGAACAGTAATATCCCCTTTATCTTAAGTTCCTCTCACAGTCCAAATTCAAGTTAGTGGGCCTACTGGGGAGGAGAGAGCTTTGGTGGTTGCACATGGACAGCTATTTCTTTGCAGTTTGCTACAGTGGGCAAAATCCAATGATTTTAGCAATGTTTAAATTATTAACTATTTCAGTCTCAAGCAGAAGAGAATCAGGCCTAGAGGTGGAGCCCTGAGGAACCCCACTACTGACAGGTCATCAGTCTGATGTTGCTGGAAATTATATTATGTTTAAAATTTTTTATATAACTTTAGTCAGGAGTTTAGTTTGCCTTTGCCCATAGGGGAAGAAATAAATTGAAGTTTCTTTTCGAAGAACTATTTCACATCCCGAGGCCTGATGAGCTTAGCGTCTCAGCTAAGTGTAGGACAGAAGACAAAAGATAATGACCATTAATGAACATCAACTCCAAACATCATCCCTGGCATGGTCAGAGCCTCCAGGTCTGGGAAAAGATAGTGAAGAGAGCAGAAGAATGAGAACCTAATTAACATCAAAGGTGAAAGGATTGATAATGAATAGGAAACTAAATACTAAGAACTCTGTGACTTGGAACCATAAACATTGAATCAATCAATTTTTCTGGGTCTTGACTGTATAAATATGTAAAAAATCCAGCAAAAGCCATGTGTGGTTTAATGATTTTTCTCTGTATAATCTGGGCAATGTGAAATGGTTTCTGTTGCACATCCTGGCTAGAACAACATCCTATAATGTCTTAATTCTCTAACACTAAAAAATGTTGGAGTTTTTGCTTTTCCTGCAGCTTCAGTGACAATGACACCTTATTCACTATAGGTCTGTGCCCAACCTGTTAGCCAGTTGCTCACCCGTCACGACATGGTTATTAGGTGTACGCTGGACATTTATTCTAGAAGGACACTGTGAGAGATACTATCATAAACTTTGCTGAAGTCCAAAAAGGAATAAATATGTCCCAAAGGGCAGTCACCTTGAAATAGCAATTTCGACTTGGAAACATTTTGATTCATTGGTGCATTTATATCCTGTACAAACTACTCTTTGTTTTTTGAAAATATATTTTTGTTCTTTTTAACTCGTCTAAGTATGAAAATTTCCCTGTGGCACAGAACAGTAACAACATGTAACAACTGTTTAAGTAAATGTTAACAACCTATTTCTGCAAAAAAATGGTGTTCCTTCATGCATATATTATATATGACAGGTTTCAGAATGAGGCAAGGAAGCCACTGAAATTGCCAATGCAAATATAGTTCCCATTTTCATAATCAAAACAGGAGAATTTTGAAAACTACAATCTAATCTATCTATTTAGCTCTCTTTTCTGAATATAAATATTTACAGCTCTATGTCAGGAAGAGAAGCTGCCATTCAGATATCAATTTTCCTTAGTTTCTGTTTTTTTTTTCAGATTTAAGATGATAGTGGATTATAAGAAAGAATAAAGAGGTTTGGGTGTCTATTTCTTTTGTTTTTTTCATTTGCTTTTGTTTCCATGTTGTTATCCAGAATACAGGTAACTGAACACTTTACTTAATTTTCATGGTCTAACATTTTAAATGGTCTATAATGGCCAAAAATTCAAAATTCATACTCTGTGTTGTATCCTACTAAGCATTCATCACCTTAGCAATGGGATAGTCATATTTGGAGACTATAAATTGAAGGAACAGATGCAGTGAATTAACCAGAACTTCCTTGAGACTGGAGATTCTCTTCTAGCCCTCCAGATATGCTCTGCAGGAAGAGGAAGAAAATAAGTTCAGGAATGAAAGAGGCCATTCACTACATGCAGTTTATAACCTTTTGCTTAAAGGTAATTTTTTTCCACACCAGAAAGTTAGATAATACAATGACTGTTACAAAATTTATTCCTAGAGAGATCTGGAAAAATACAAACCTGAACAGTGTAGACCTGTACAATGAATTAGTAGTAAACATAGTAAAGCATAAAATCAGTTAATGTCTGGATAAACACAATATACTGGGGAAAGTATCCACAATTTTTCTACAGGGAAGTCATGCTTTACAATGGTTTTGGAATTCTTTGAGACAATGACAGGGGTAAGATGATCTAAGTTGATACCATTCAGAGATTAAACAGAATTCCTTTCCAAAAGTCCTTAAAGAGGCTAAGCAACATCTTAGATCTTAAGGACAGATGGGTTCTTGGATGGAAAAAGGAAAAGGAAGTGACAGGGAGGAAAAGAAGGCAAAAGAAGAGGAAAAAAAGGAAGGTAAGGAAAGTAATAATTATTTCTTTTTTATCTCAGAATCTGACACTGTTAGAGTGCTTCAAGAATTAGTGCTAGATGCAATGATCCTGTATGTATCAGTGCAATAAAGAGGAGAGTCGATGGTGTAAAACTGGACAAGGCTGAGTGACAAAGCCATGGAATTCCTGTAGTTAAATTTAAAATCATGAATATAGGAAAAATCTTCATTTCAGATTTAATAGTCTTGGATTCTAATAGTCTTGAATGACTATTAGTATGACTGGCACTAATTTAGATAATCCATGAAAATGGCTTATCTGAAGTGAGTAGAGATCTGGGAATAAAACCCCAAAAACAATACAAACCAAACAGGAAAAATAGACAGCCCCAATTCCTGTCTTTCAAAGCACAAGAACACCATCAGAAAACACTAAGCCATGTCCCTCCACATGTCCCTCCTTGGCTTTCATGTTGAATATTGTGTGCAGTCCTGATCAATATCTTGAAGAGGCTGAAGTAGAACAGGAAAAAAAATTATAGAAGACAGCAAAGATGACCAATGGTCTTGAACCTCTTCCATACTGGAAATGACTGAGTAAATAAACTTAAAATCAACCAAAAGAGGGTATTTTTTAACATAAGATATGTTTAAACTGCATGGTTCTTTGTAACAGAATATTGAGTGTGCAGAAAATTTATGGTGACTTAAGAAAGGAACCAGACAGACTAGCAAAAGAAAAATCCAGAGACAACTTATCTGGCTCGTGAGGTTGCTGATCCGCAAATCGCTGTGGCCTAAGGAAGAGGTGTCCTTCACATTTTAAAATGGAATTTGTGAGCTATCTCTAGGACAGGTATGAATAACATAGATCTTCAGCCTCCTCCACTTTGTCTGTTCTCAAATGTTTATAAAAAAAAATGTAAGGTAGAATTTTATCAATGTTATTATTATTTTTGTTGTCATATTTCTAACATTTTTTTTTTCTCTTCATCTACCCTGCATTGTCTCCTGGAAAACTTTCGGCTTACTTGATTTTTAAAACAAAGTGGTTAAGTTTCGGTTGAAATCTCAAAAAATAGTTGCAATGAGAATGTTAAAATCAGAGAACACTGAGATGTAAGAATTTTAATATTAAGAAGTAGGTACAAAAATATGGAACTAGGAATTCAGTATTATTAAGATACCTACTTAAGAATTGCAGTACAATCTTATATTGAAAAAATTAAATTGTTTGAAGGTTATACTTAATTATGAGAATCCAGATGGTATTGTTGAGGTGTTGTTTTTACCCATCACAAACTGTCCAACGAATGACTTAGCTTCACTTGGAACACAATAAACTATGCTATCATCAAATCAGTTCTTATTAGCTGCATCAAAATAAGCAGCACTTGTTAAGTACTGGGTCCAGGGGGAACATGAATAAATGAATACCTGAAGTTTCTGAAAATAGTATCACTGCACAAATTGAATGAACCAAAAGAGTTCTGCACTTCAAAATTGAACTGCAACAAAAAAATGAATAAAAAGACATTACCCCATAATGTAGTTAATGGGAATATTAAGAAAAGGTAATTAATAATGGACATTTCTTAAGGGAGTGCTTATTGGCAGAGGAAAATATTAAATATCTGCTGCTCTTTAAGGAAAAAATTTGTCATTTATGTATCATTTTTTTGTTTTCTTTTTAATCCCATAGATATAGTAGTTAAACAAATGACACAGATTCTTTAAAATAATATATGAAGCTGCCATGAGGCTATTAAGATGGTTACTCACCTGCTGTGTAATTTTGTTTTCTCTTTCCTACAGAACTTTTCTTTAAATTGATTATATATGGTAACGATAATTACAATAGTCTTGTGCAATTGGTGGTCATTCTTACCTTCAATATCTCTGAAATACTTACATATGTGTGTATTTATATATACTGCTGCTGAATCATGGCAGATCCAGTACTCCATGTATTTAAAACACATTAATTTCTCCTAGTTTATTGATTTGAAGCAAAGTATAAAAGGAGCAAACTAAACCCCAGTGAAGTTAATTGTATTTTTTTAACTGACTTCAATGAAGTTTTGATCAGTTTTTCACATTAGGGATCTAGAGTAGGGTTTACGTGATTATCTTTAGACAATAGCCCTGAAATCATTTTTCAGGACAAATAGCCCTGAAAAATGCCCATATTAATCATATATTTTTTTCAGACTATGAATATATAGAATATAAATTCTTTACGTAGAATACAAAAAGTTCTTGTGGAAATAGCCACTCCACTACTAAAAAAAAAAAAATTAAATACCAAATGACTTGAAAAAAAATAGTGTTGTTCTTGGAGTATCAGAAAAACTGTAGTTCAGAGCTGGGAAACAAAATGAATGATTGAGTTTTATGAAAATCAGCTACGTCTGTTCTAAAGGCCATCTCAGAAAAGATTGTATCATATATGCTTCCAAAAATAAAATATTTGATAACAAAGGGTCTGACCCCTGATAACAGTGCAAAATTCAGTGCTGAGAGGCCAAAAAAGCTCTAAATACCTTTGAGGTATATTTGCAAAATGCTGGAGTGCTTCAAAGGAAGGAAGCATTCGAAAGAAGCAGGAAAAAAGTTGGCTTTACTACTTTCTTAAGGCAAATCAGATTTATTTTTCTCCATATATTTAGTTCTAAATTTCATGATAAAATATCTAGGTTGTGTGTCTGAAGAGAGGTTTTTACAATGTCCTTCTGTTGGCCATCTTTCTACATGTGTCTGTCATAATTGCTCATATTACACTCCCAGAGTCACTTTGCATGCAAAACACAGCTCTCCCTGCTACTTCAGTAATTTCAACTTACTAACAAACTCTTATATTTGAAAATAGTCTAGAAGCTGTTGAAGTATTGATGAACCTTTTTTTTTTTTTTTCCTTGAAAGCTTATTATCCTAATTCAGGCACTATTATTTTGTGTCTTTACAAATATATGTTCTTGGAGGACTTGGTAATGTAATCTCTCATTAACAGCACAAAATAAATTACAAAATATGAAATATAATTTATCATCTCATATGAAAAGTGTAAAAACTGTTCCTCTAAGTGGATAAAATCAGAGTATGTGTTTATTATTGCCCAAGACTCTGTTGTCTTCTGGCTGACATATGGATACTTTCCAGTTTTCTTAATTTTCAATGCTGGTGGGACAGAGTCACTGAAAGTGACATGTGGCATGTGTCACAATTATACCTTTGAGATAAAACAGATGTTCCAGAAACTATGTTTCATATCTTTTGTTTTGTCCTTAATTCTTCAGTTTAATTTTGTAGAAGACTTATAAATATACTTAGGCATCTAATGCCCACAGTTATCACAGAATCTGGATGCCTAAATGCCCTCAGAAATTTGGCCTTATTCAGTGGACTAGATGTACACAGATTTAACCTGAATTTCAGCAATTTCACTACCTTCAAGGTTTATAAAAAAAGAAAAATGATGCTTCACTTCAAAAGGGTTATTAATCTGCACAGTACTGAACACATAGAAGTAGCAAAATGCCACAACTGGACTCAGACTTTTAGATTTCCATAAAATCAACAATGAATAGGAAGAAAGTGCTTTAACAGACCAAGCATTACTCTAGTGCCCAGATTGGACCACCTCCAAATTCTGCTATTGTCTGTTTTCTCTATTAATGTCTAGGAACATTCACAGGATCACTGAGAAATCCATTCCCTCCACTAAAAAAGTAATTATTTTTTTTTTCAGTGAAAAATTTTTTAATCAGTACCTGTTGTCCTGGTATAAGGAATTATTAACTAAAAATTGTCTTTCAATTTTTTTTCTTTAGTATTTTTGCAACTAAGCTAAAATGTGAAATCTTTAGGACAATGATAAACTGTAGCAGCAAGAAAGAGTAATCTGTGAATAGAAAGCTCAGCTTGTTAATCAGCAAGGGCTGTATAATCACATATTTAAAGAAAAATATAATGTAAAAAGATGGGCACAGCAGCTGAACAGTGAGCACTACTGAGGCTCAATGTTAAGAGCAAAGAATGGCATATGTGACACAGGAGAATTCTGGGACCTAGAGGCAAGGTCAAATTGTCTATAATGTCTCTAACCATAAGAAGTTCTCAGCTTGCAGCCTCCGAGCAGTGAAATCTTCTGTGTTATATTTCTTACCAGCTCCCATACTTCCTGCTTTGACTGTCAGATAACCTCTGGTTATTGCGGGATGCTGGTTTGAGATGAGCACTGTCAACAATATGCACTGTCTGTAAGCATCTGTGCCATTTGCCTCAATTCACTATAAATTGTTCTCTTCAGGCTCTAAATTCAAACTCTGCTTTTGATTCTCTCATATAATATGCAGACTCTTTTATTGGAAAAAAAAAAAAAGTGTATTGAGCTTAGCAAAGTAGAACATATCTAATCAAGTACCAGTTTATAGGTATAAAAGGAGGTGGCCTTCTTTGTATGATACATAATTTGAAATTGTTCTGGATGTTAGTGGTTGTTACATTTCCTATTACTATTTTGACTGTTGGTGTATTTTAAATATAATGATTAGTTTGAATGGACATAATGCAAACAAAAAACCCCAAACCACAGAAAACTAGAAACCTTTGTGCAAGTGAAATGTGTGAATATTCTTTAAAACCTGAGAAACTGACCATTGAGGTCAACTACTTGTAACAGGACTTGGCCCTGGCTCCTCTTGGACTAATATTTCATTTCCAGTTCTTTCTATTTAGTAAGTGTTTCAAATTTTTTTTTGTCACATAAATAGCTGATAATTTTTTTTGTGGTTTAACACTTGTAGGCAGCCCAGCCCCACACAGCTTCACACTTATTCCCCCACAAGTGGGATGGGGAAGAGAATGGGGAGTGTAAAGGTGAGAAAACCTGTGGGTTGAGATAAAAAACAATTGAATAAGTACATCAAAAATTGTGCATGCAAATTAATTTAAAATAAAATTTTAAAATTAATTCACTCCTTCCCACCAGCAGGCAGATGCTTAGCAATTTCCAGGAAAACAGGGGTCCATCATGTGTGGTGGTTACTTGGGAAGGCAAATTTCTTAACCCTACATGTCACCCCCTTCTCCTTCTTTCCCTGAGCTTTCCTTACTCATGATGCTGTGTGGTACGGACCAACCTTTCGGTCGGATGGGACAGCTGTGTTGGTTGTTCTTCTGCATGCTCTTCTGCACCTTCATGTTCCTCTGCAGCCACAGACTCCTTGCTTATGCGATGGAGTGAGAAAAATAAAAAAACTTCCTTGACACTGTGTAAGCATTTTTCAGCAACAGCTAAAACAATGGTGTGTTAACAGTGTTTTGGTCGCAGATCAAAAACCTTACACCATATGAGATACTATGCAAAAAAACTCCAGCCAAAACCAGTACAATCTACACTCCTCAATCCATAAAATATTTGTGATATCCAATTATCTCATTAGATATTTCTTTACTTCCCTGTATCTTTTGATACATACACTGACATAATTTGCTTAGTCTATGAGCCATTCCTGTAAAGTGTCTATAAAATACTCATTGAGATCCTTTAGTCCAGGATTTTAGTTTTATTCGGTATGGTAGTCACTCAGGATGGGAAACACAGGGTGTTGCACAGAGCCAGCACCAAAGCCAGCTCAGGATGTGTCAGTGCTGCACTTGCACATTTCTTGTGAGGCTCATGCTCCACTAGACCATGTGTTTCCTGTTACAGTACGTCCTAGAACATAGCTCAAATAATGGGTTACAAGAGTTCAAAGGTACATCCATTGCACATCTAATTATTTTTGTATTCCTTCCTAAGAACTACACTTATGCTGCTGTTCTATAAGGAAATTGAAATGAAAATTTTTTAGGATAAAACAAAAACTTGAAATTCCTTTATACACGTATATAGAAAACTCTCCAGTTTCAAATGGAGAAATTTTCAGTCAGGGCACTGGAAAAAACCCTGATACTAAGGTAAATAAACACATCAAATAAATTAAATTAACTCTGTTTATCAATATCAGCAGAGAATTTTCCCCTCAAAATGAGTCAAGTGACAGAAGTCAGATAAAAATACTTTATTTAAAAATGAGAACAGAGATTTAAATAGATGCACTCTAATTCAGTCCAAAAAACTAGAATAATCTCAACTACCCAATAAAACACCACCAAAAACTATAAAGAAGAGCTGAAAACTTACTTTTATATATTAAAATGCATGATGTTTTCCCTCTGTGGATGGGAAACAGAGGTCTTTTATTGTATTTATTGTCCCAAAATAAAGCTTTTTAAACAAAAAAAGACTACAGTAAACTTTTAATTCAGTGCTCCTCACAGGCCACTCATGAAGAGTTAGACCCCCTGAGTCTAAAGCATCTTCTTATCCATGAGTCAAAAATAGAGGGAACACACCATGTTAATTTACCTTGAGCATTATTAGCTTTATTGGCATGGCAGGATGAGTAATTGCTGATTGAATTTGACTTTATAGGCATCCAAGTCCTTGGATGTACCTAGGACTTGGGTATAGAGGCTGACAGATGGTCATGAATGATTCTTCCTAATTAGGGAAAACTGAAGGAGTCTATATGCAGAATTCATGCCTGGATAGTTGTCCATGGGACATATGGCAGAATGCTAATGAATGTGTACTTTACACTTGCACGTATATCCAACAGAGAACAAGTATCGATAAGCAGTGTAACACCCATCAGTGCAAAAAGGATCATGTGAATAAAGATTACATTTTTAAGTTTTCCAAAGCAGGTTTGTGTGTTTTGATTGCCTGGTGTGCAGCAGGACTATCTGTTCTCTTGTACATCTAGGTAGCTACAATAAATATTGCCCTTGCTACACAGAACAATACCTTTCTCTGAAGTTGTTACCATAAAAAAAGATAAAATCTAAAGTGAGGTGAATAAATTTGACATATTTATGTAAACTTTTATCAATTTTAGGCAAAACCATAAATTTTTCACTCCACATGAGGACGTAAGGTTACTATAAATCCATTTTTTGTCATCTTTGTCCAAGATAGCTGAAAGAATTTAAAAATACAGCCACTCAGGGATAACCAGAAAACCTACTCAGCTAAATACCTTCCTAGATGACCCTATCTGGAAAGTACATGATCTATTATGTAGCTTGTAGTCTGCGGTGCAGAAAAGAACTCTTCTGACTTCCCACCCTTTGCCTTCACAGTTTGAAAGAACCACTGCAGAAGGAAAAAAATATATTTTGAATATGTCTTAAATAAAGTATGTGGAATAAGTGAGGTCACACTTGGGAAAGTTATCTCTATGTTAGCATTACTTTTCTTGTCAAAACACTCAAGAAAAACTCACAACGTTTTCTTTCACTGTACTAACATTCTCCTCGTATGCTCTTCATATTGATAGCGTATGATTGCCAAGTTATATGTTTGCAAATATTACTTAAATGAATAATTGCTGTCTATTTTGTAGCCTTGTAATGTAACTGAGTTCTATACTTTACAAGTTATTCCTTTAAGAACTTCTGTCTGTTTGCCTTTATACTTTAAAATTATTTTTCATTTTTGATAGTAACAACAAGTCTTTAAAGCAAATTAGAGAATCGTGATTATACATTTATAACAGAAAATAACCCTGATAGTACACCAATGTGAATACAAATAATTTAAATCTTAACACTTTTTTAAAGTGTATATTGAATGTCATTGAATGTTTAAATGTTTACTGAATTATTAAGTTTAGCAACTTAGTTATGGATGTTCTGACTTTTAAGAAAATATAATGGCGCAGAAAAATATTTATTGGAGAGGGAAACCAACAGCTTATAAAGGATAGAATCTGAATAAATTAAACAGATGCAGACATATTGGAATTTTTTTTTTCAGAAAACATTAGAAAACATTAAATAGAACAACAAATACCTGTGAAAACAAAAGAGTATAATCCAAAATATTCTGTTCAGAAGTGCAAGTTGAAAGCATATTTAGATTTTAAAACACTTGTAGGGACAATCCGCTGAAAGCAAATTTCATTCCTCTCTGATATCAAAGTATAGTAAGCAAAAGAGATAATAAAAGCAGAACATGAAATATAAATGGGTATAAGTACAGTAATATTTTTTTCATAAGATGCTAAGGCTTTTGCATATGAAGAAATCTGGTTTAAATTAGAAAAAATAAGTTTCTTTGTCAGTCTTTTGAACATTATTCAGGAAGTGAATATCCCTACTAATTTATTGGGGTTTGGATTCAAGATGTCTTGTTTTTTACAGGGAATTTCACAGTAAAAGACTAAATTTAAATGCATATTTCTTTGTTTGTTCTGAATAAATGAATTTAAAATAGTGTGCTACCAAAAAACCACCCCAAGCCCATTTAAAAATATAAGTATTTTCATTCACAAGAATGAAATCACAAGAAAACCTAAAACTAGGGCTCTCTGGGTAATGGATTACAGGCTATTTTTATCACATGCTTTCTTGTCACATAAACTCAAAATTTTCTATGTTACCTCTTACATCTAAGTAATTATTTACAGAAGTATTGCTTATGCAGAAACTCTTTCTAGTTTGATTTGAACGGTTTCTAGTTGCCTTATAATATCCATATACTAATGAATGAACATTAAATGTCAAGTTGCTCTCCCTGTGAGCTATGGAATTTATAATACTGCTGTAGACTCAAGTGGAGGATAGAGCTAGAAAACTAATATTGTCACTAGGATTTCTGGACACACTATATAAAATATTAATGAGTAAAATTGCATCTTTGGAGATCACTGGATGGCTTAGGTATGTAAAGAAGGAAACTTTTCTCTGATGAATAACAGTGTATAATTTAGCCATAAGTTCTAGGGTCTTGTTGCCATTCTGAAGACACAAAATATCCATAGACTTAAGCTGAATGAACATTTAACATTCCTTTAACGAATCTGTGTTTACTTGACATGAAGCAACCAAAGCATATTGGTTATTCTGTTCACAAAGATTTAAAATAAATTTGTTTACCATCTCATAATAATTCTGCAGAATGTTATTGAGTTCATATGTATAAATATCTACAGAATTCTTTGTTTGCAGTTCAACACCCATATAAGCTTTCTTCTGTAGTTCAGGAGTATATTTTGTATCAGTAGTGTAACTTACAAAAGTTAGCTTCAGTATTTGCACAAGTTTTTTCTCTTCTATTCTAGTACATTTGCATTTTCTCCGTCTTGAAAATGAAAAGTCCAATAGAAGTGATGCAGTTATTCAGTTCAGGGTAGGCTTTAGCTGTGCCCTTATTAGATATCTTGGTAAAATTTCATTTTCATGCTCTGTAAAGGTAAAGAAAACAAATTTATTCTTAAGAATGCCATACAGGAGAATATAACATCTTTATAAAATTGTCCCTATTAGAAATCTATGAGATGCCAGCGTCTTGAATACCTTCTGTTCTCCTGATCTCCCAAACTATATTCTCTCCAAGCAGTAAGAAAAGAGAAAGTATTCAAATACACAATCAAAAAAAAACCCAAAAAACAAAACTGTATCATTCAGCCTGAAAAGCAAACAGCTGGAAATTGATGAGAGAATTTATAAAATCATAAATAACTTGCAATAAATTAATGGGGAAAGTTTTTTTCATTATTTCTTCCAATGATGAGATGTTAGCATGCTGATTATTAGCACTGACAACAGCCTAGATTTCAACACAACATTTTCCTCCTCCCCAGTCCTGGGTTCTGTGTGAATCTATTTTTAGCATTTTCCTATCAGTCTGCTTCATTTTTGTCAGGTTTCAGCTAAAATTTGAATACTGCATGACACAGAAATGGAAAGAGAAAGTTAGAAGGGAGAAGATGTTTTCTTTTTCATTACAATTAAGTTTTAGATGGATTTTCTATTCTTACAGACTATACTTGTGGAGATAATCAACTTTTCTTTGACAATGACAATTCATTTATGGAAAATAAAGCCAGAACACATCTAGTAGGCAAAATGTTGCTGAGGTATGGTAGGTCAAATCAATATAATTGAACTAATAACTTCTAAATCCTTGTAATTCACACAAGAATACGATGATTTTTCTCTCTCATCTGTAACTTTCTGAAAGAAAATGGTCACATAATTAACTAACAAACCTTATTTATTACATGTCATACTAATGCACCATGGCAAATGATGTGAGTTTTGCCAGTAACTTGATTGTCACTTGAAAAAATAATTTTCTTCTCTAGCTGTTAAATGACAAAAAAAGGCACTTTTTTTTCTCATGTATATTGTTTTCCACCATTCCTTCATCCTCCAGAATCCCCCCAAAATATTCAAAGATATGCATACATACTTATTAATAATATTGTAACTTAGTAACGGTAAACACTACTGAACCAAGAACAGTGTTCAATTTCTACTAGAAGTCTCTTGGATCATGAATACTAGTAGAAAGATGAGGATGGGTAAAAAAATACTAAAATAATTTGTTCTTATCAAGATTCAAAATACTTCCCTGCAGTGCTTCCAAAGTAGCAAATCTATTGGCCCTTCACAAATACTTCCTGTCATCCTGCAACCACAATTTTGGTAAACATAACATGTGGACAACGCCTTGGTTATGAAAATGCTGTTTGCTGAGTTCATAACTGTACAATATTAAAAAACAAAATAATAAAAAAAAAAAAAAGAAGAAAATTTATATATCCACCAGCAAATCTGGACTAGTGGTTTTATGTGTTTTGATCTGTTCCTGTGATAAAAACCTCTGTTTTTATTATTAGGGGATACATATTTTTTATTATTAGATGATTGCTCAATGCTACATCACAGACAGCAGTGGGTGATGGGGGATTGGGCTGCTTTTGCCTGTCATGATATTCTGCTCCTCCTTATGCTCACGCTTCCTGGACACCACGGTGTTACTAACACACAGGAGAGGCAACAGCTCACTAATTGACAGCACAGGGTTAAGCTGAGCAGCAATTTTAAGAAGCCTCAGGGAAGTATGGGATTAAATATCAAACCAATATTTGCAGTCAGGCTTTAGCACGGCAGAAGAAGGAGTAGGTTTGCTGAAGAAGAAACAAAAATTTAAAAATTGAATAGAAATGGAATTGCTAGATGATGTCAGTAAATGTGAAATTTAGAGAATTTTTGTTGTTTCTGTGCTCTGCAAAATAAATCACAGCAGATCACAGAATATTTTGGGTTGGAAGGGACACACAAGCATCAATGAGACCAAGTCTTAACTGAATGGCCCATAGAAGGATCAAGGCCACAACCTTGATGTTATTAACACCAAGCTCTAACAAAGTGAGCTAATCTCAGGGTCAATAAATGATCATAAGAGGTATTTTTTTTCTTTAAACCCTCAGGTGAAGGTTAAAAAATGAATACAATGAAAAGCTTTTCTCCGCTGTGATAAAATCTATCAGTTTTGTCATTTACTTTAAATGAGAAAAACTGCAACCCAGTAGACTGTGTGGTGTACAGCCTATGAACACTACTGCTATATGAGCTCAACAAATGTACTTTATTAAAATTTGTGGCAAGTTGCTTAATGTAATTTCATTATTTTCTTATATTTTATTAATTCAACAACATCGTAGTAGAATTTAATATGTGATTTTTAGACACAAAGAAATTATTTTCTGTATCTCATTTAGATGTATTTTAAAAATTATTTTAATTTTTCCAAATGCTGCTGGTATATGCATAGTACTACATATCTTTATTATTATACTCCTGAGTATAGATCAAAAGGCAACATATAAGATTAAGATCACTGTAGAGTGCAGTTTGCCTAATTGATTACTGCAAGATCCATTGCATCAAGCATACAAATAGAAAAAAAACCATTCAATTTAGTTGTCCCTGTCTCTAAACATGTAATTCTGAAGATTTATTTTAAAAAGTATTCAAATTTCTGCTTAAATCTTATCAAATTCCAGTTAAGTTAATTAAGCAGATGTCTAAATGTTTTGGTGAATAGGATACTGGTCAGTTAAGTCTATATTAACAGTAGAAAAAATTCCAGATACTTAATAACTGGTTGTTTTCTGGACACATACAGCAGCTTTACAATTATTTTGTGTAAGCAGCATATCATCTCTAATAAGTTTTCATTCATAATCCTACTTCCACAAGCCTATGAAAGATCAGGTGAATGCTAACTAGCATGTGAGGTGATGGTGTAAAAAGCAAAATGAAGAAGGCTCAGTTATTATTTTTATGGTAATAATCAATTCTTGATTGCAGAAAGAATGAGATGCCACAATAGTTTCCTTTCAAAGGGAAAGGATATCACTCCACCTATGTGCTTAAAGTTGGAATGTCTGTTTGTCATGTTAAGGGAAAATAGATACATTTAAGTTTACATGGGAATACTTTATGCTACAGTAAATGATGACTGTAACTAGTAAATCTCTAGGAAGAAAGACTATTGCTGTAGAGAAATAGTTTTCTTTACCATTAAGGTTTTTTTTTTGTTTGTTTGTTTGGTTTTTTTAATTCACAAAACTGAAGAGGATATTGTTTTCTTGGTAAATTTTTAAAATAACTATTACATGGTAAAAGTTTCAAATTCTTGTTTCCTGTTCAAAAGTGTTCCTAAGTGCAGTCACAGGTAAGTGGAATCCTGTAATTTCAAATGTCACTAGAGAGTGGCCCAGTGTAAAGCATTATCCTGTAAAGGAGTAGCTTGCAAAATAGATTCTTATGTCCTTTTTCAGTCTGCATATTCTAGCTGAATTTGACTATTTATCAGGCCAAAGTTATAACACTGCATATTAATGTAAACAATTTCTGGAATTCCACTCCTTTACATACAAACCACATAACATAATCTTCAAATATAGTTATACTGTTTGGAGATTTAAAGATGATGGATGCTTGCACTGATAGAAAGATTTAATAATTACTAGCTCTCAAACCTTAAAAGCTATGGAGTGATACATTATTGTTGCTTGTTTTTATGACTTCCCTTTTTCATGAAAAAGATAAAGATTATATTTAGTGCAAAGGAAATTCCCCGAGGCAATAGAACCCAATTTCCAGGGCTTGCATACAAAAGGACAACATTTAGTCTTCACATGAAGACAAGCCTCACTTGTGAGGCTTGTCTTAAAGTGTAAGGGAAAGGTCTGATTCTTGACTATAAATAACTAAAGGGAAAAATTCTATATATTTATAGGAATATAGAAGTTTTGTCTTGTTACTTTAATGACAGTCACATTTACATTTAAATATTCACACATATATGAAGACACAACCCTCCCATTCACTACCCACCATGTTCTGATGAGTTTAAATCTTATCTATTAGTTTCTAATAATCAGTTTTTCAAGAGGAAGATAAATATTGGAAACAGAGTCCACTTTTACGACACTCACTCTTCTAACTGGGTTTAAATTTTATTAATCTGTTTCTCCTTTTTTCAATTGCTATTTTAATTTTATTTTGGTCTATGTGAATTCTTCATCTTGCTGATCACTTCCACATTCATTCCATTATGGTCCTCTCATGACTTAATAGTTCCAAATCCTTGGGGTCAAGGTTTAGGTTACTTTTTTCATCCAGAATCTTGTCCCTAAGTTTCAGAAGGAAAGCAGTAAATAAAAGTAGCGAAAATAGGAAGTCAATTTGCTCTACGTGAATAGAAATGAAAAGGTGAAGTTTCTTTCCTTAAAATGTTCCAGACCTTGTGAGATTGTTAAGGAAACATGAATAGACATATTGATGCACTGGCAATTTCATAAATTAAAACTGTTTAGCATATTAAAATCTAGAATGAAAAAATCAGGTATATCTTCATGGAACTATATCTGAAATAAACACATCTTAACTAAAAGTAGATACTAAAAGTAGAATCCTCTCAGAAAATATTGAAAATAAATTATTTTCCATTACAGAATCAGCCCTGTTCCTGTAGTCCGTTTCCAATCAGCACCATTAAGTCAGTCTAGTAGGACACTCACTCTATCTGGTGGATGTGTCCTTGTCCTCACTGGCATTCCAGTTTCTGCATACAGCAGTTTCTCCTCATCTCAGATTTTTATACTATCTGACAAGCATGTTCAGCTGAGAAGGTAGGTATTGTTTAATTACTTATTGTTTTCTAAATTAGTAAGCTTAAACCTTGAAGATCTTAGCATGCTGCAGTGAATCTATCTCTTTGGTCATTCACCAGTTACTAAAGGATTTTCTAATGTGTTCTGATTTTCTGCCCCAAATAAATGATATTAGTGTGAGTTTGGAAACAATTACACAACGAAGTTCATTTATAGCTCTGGTTTCCCTCCAGGAAGATGTGGGGAAGGTCTCACTTACATGAGCAGTCTGTTTGAATAGGTTTCATGCTGTGATGCCATACCACTCATGAGTCACTTTCCTCATACTTCCAATTATTCATTCACCTTCAGAATACCTTATTTTTATGCTTCCCTAGAAACAAGTAGAAGGTGGTGGAATGCAAAGGGATATTAAATAACATGAGCATACGTACACTTTTCCTGTAGCTTGACTTCAGTTAATGGGCTAACCAATAATAGCTTCAGGAAATATATTGTCTTTTCCTTCCTACTAAGTTACATTCTGAGTTCCAGCACTGAAATCAAGCATTTATCAGACTATATGCAGGATGTATTCAGTTATTTTTTGTGAAAATCATAGAAGGAAAGAAATGAAGAGAATTTTTGAAGCTCTGAGCTTGTGTGGATGGTACTCCTAGGTACCATATCCAGACATTCCAAAAAAACAAAAGGTAATTCCACAAAGGAGTGAGAGACTATGCATAATATTGTACACAGAAAAATATCCTTATATTTGTGAGAAATGATGCTTTCTGCTGCTTGTTTAATACTTTATATTCATTTGCATTAAATAAACCACTTACTCAAAGGAATAAAGAAGAAGACCTTAAAAAACTACCAAACTTTTATAGTCAATGGAATGGATGTACCTCAATTTTTTAATTTTAACTATATCAAGAAACAATGAATGAAAAACTTTCAATGATATCTTGGATAAATAGGTGAATTTGGGTCAAGTACTATGATTTAAATAAGTGGATTTACGTTATCCAAGAGGAGATTGTTTCTTACAAGGCTTAAACCATCAAATGTTCAAACAGAAATCAATTAAATGCATCATAACCTATTGTTATTTCAGAAATAGACCTTGTTACTCATCCTGGTTTCACCTGGGATAGAATTAATTTCTTTTCAGGAGCTGGTGCAGTGCTGTGTTTTGGAGTCAGAATGTTGATACTATTAATGTTGATTTAGTTTTTGTTAAATCGCATTTATCCTAAGTCAGGGGCTTTTTTTTGTCTGTGCTCATGCTCTGTCAGTAATAAGGTACACCTAAGAAAACCAGGAGAGATCATTGCTGGGATGGGTGACCTGAATTGGCAAAAAGGATATTCTACACCATAGTATGTTATGCCCAGTATTTGAACTGGGAGAGTTTCCCAGAAGGCTGGCCAATCTAGGTTTAGGAACGTGCTCTGGCATTAGTCAGCAGGTCAATGCATATCTTACTGTTTTTTGGGTTTATTTTTCCTATTCCCTTCTATTGTCATTATTATTATTATTATTGTTGTTATTGTTCTTGTTATTATTTACTATTATTATATATTAGTTTGTTATCCATTATTAAACTGCTTTTATCTCAACCTACAAGTTTCATTTTTGATTTTCCTCCCCATTCCACTGTGGGGAGAGGGGGTGTTGAGTGAGTGTCTGTGTGGTGTCTATTATCAGTGGGCTTAAACCCTGACATTACTGAAGAGTCAAAAGCCTTTCAAATAGACCATATAACTGCAGTTCCAGATTTGATCTCAAAGTTGTCTCAAACTAGATATAAAACAAACCTTTTTGACTATGAGGGTAGTGAAACACTGGAACAGGTTTCTGTTCCAGAGAGGTGGTAGATGTCCCATCCCTGAAAATATTTCAAAGTGGACAGGACTCTAAGCAACTTGATCTATTTGAAGATGTCCCTGCTTATTGCAGGGTCTTTGGATTAGATGGCCTTTATAGATAATTTCCAATCTAGATCATTCTATGATTCTTAGGTTATATACTCTTTCTGAACTTTGATTATTTTACTTTATTCAATATTTCTTTACCCCTAGCCCTATAAATTACCTTCCTTTTTTCATCAGAAATAAATCTTGAGCAAAGAAATACTAACATGGTGGTCAGTCTACCTACTTAGGAGAACAGAGTTCCATATTCCCTCCTACTTTCCTGTTTGCAAACATATGTTACAGTAAATATAGTTCTATACCCATTGGACACATTCCACTGGTGAATCTTTTATTCTACTACTTTGTTCTGCAAGCTTCTTTCATTGTGATATCCCTTGTCACTCCAATGAATAAAATAGTGTACAAGTTATTTCCCCTGGGGATTGATGACTAAACCATGTGGTTTGATTGGTTAATCCTTGGATTAACCAATCAAACCAACAGTACATTCCTGTGGTGGGTTATGCTGTGTAAAGCAGTGGGGTCTGTGTAGATCAGTAGACTGTCAAGATCTGGGAAATCCAAATGAGATCTAAATATCAGAGGTTAAAAAGAAATAGGAGATTTTCAAAAGGATGCAGAAAAGACTTCATATTGTCCATTTCAAGGTTAACCACTGAATTATTCTACTACTTTTAAAGTAGAATAATTAGGAAATAATAAAACTCTAAAAAAATCTAGAACTATGGAAGCTTCAGGAATCAGTAAAAAAACAGCATTGTTACAAGATTATGTTCTTCAAATAGATTCCTGTAAGCTCATTACCTGAAGTTGTGGCAACGTAAGAAAATGGAAGACGTTGGTAAATTCATATGATGATGTTTAAAACTACATGGTCAGGTCAGCTTGTTTGGGGTTTTTTGGAGTTTTTTGGGGGGTTTTTTGTTCGTTTGTTTGTTTTGGTGGGTTTTTTGTTGTTGTTGTTTTGGGTTTGTTTTGTTTTGTTTTGTTTTGTTTGTTTTGTTTTCTGTTATTAGACAAATGATCTCTGCAATATCTTCCTTGTCTGGTGTAAAGCTACAAATAGCTGTATTTACAGCAACTGGTCAGAGAGACACTTGAGTAATGAGAGGATAACCTTACTGATGAGCTCAGAAAACAGCTATTTCAAGTGCTACGGAATTAATTAACAAAAGCCTGTTATGTCTTTGTTTCTGGAACACTAAAATGTTCGTTTTAGAGTAGTGAATCATGAGAAAAAGTCACCACACTCATTAAACAATATTTTTTCTGAACATTCTCTTTTATAAATAAAAGTATTTCCAGGTCTATACCAATTAAAATATCTGGAGGTGTAGCTGGGGATGCAGTTATCTCTCCACAGCACAATGAAATAAAAGTTAAACAATAGGCAGGAGGTGCTGCCATACACCTCTCAGCAGAGATCTGGATAAATGCACAAAGAAATGATTACAAGGAGTGTCACTTCCATTGTTCAAGCTGTATTGCACTGAATAATACACAGTGAAAAGAAAAAGAAATTAGTCCCCTCTGTGATCCCATAGTCAGCAGATATTTTGTTGATGTAGTACCAGTCAGACAAAATAGGTGTTTGATCTTACATGAGCACACGCCCAAAGGCCTTTAATCTGTCACAGTCATTAATGCCAATGACATTTTCACTGACCTGCTAGAATTATTTAACTCTTTCTAGGCAACATTTTGTGACATATCCATCCTTTCAATTAAATCTGATGATCACTTGGTTGAATGAATAGTCTCAGGAGCAAAGAGAAAAAGTGTTCTCCATTGTCTTTTAAATTACAGATCATGTTGATGGCCACATGACACTTTATTAGCAACATACTGAGTGGAATGCATTTTGTAATTTAGCTTCCAAATGACCTTTATATTAGAGAAGTCAGTGATATGTGGGCTAGTATGGCACTAAATGTATCAGAAGATCTAGAAAGAGACGAAATATTGCATTCTATACTGGTAAAGATTTAGAAAACTAATTACAGGACAGTACAGTTTTGTACTTTTACCTCTCCTGAATGTTTTAAAGATTATCATCTTTATTTGGCAGTCAGAGAATTATTTTTTTTCTTGTGGGATGTGTACAAAGCAAGAAAGAATTTCTATATCATTTCTAAATTCACAAAAAAAACTGAGAGAGAGATGTTTACCAATGTCTATTTAACAATCTCTGAGGCTTTCAGGAAGAAAATCTCAGGTGTACTCTATCTCCTTGTGGGTTTATGTGTAAATCTTTCTATAGTGTAAACAGGCTAGGCATAGGATGACTTATTTTGACCACTATCCTCAGCAATGCCACTTGCTGCACAGACAAAGCCTTTGAAAGGTTCAGTGTCAGTTATTAAGGAGACAGATGGGATTTACAGCCAGCCTGCACTCCAGATAACCTCACAACAGTGATGCTGAGAGTCAGGAAGTTACTGGACTTGCATAGTTTTACAGCCATGATAGTGAATTTACAGGTGTCATCTGGCACCATTCTGAGCTAAACCATACAGAAATTTTAGCCACTTTTCTTCACAAGGCCAGGTATAGTATCCTGATAGCTCTGGAGATGGCTGTTCTCCGTCTTGCATGTTTCATATCCGAATGTATACCGGAATGGAAATGTGCAAAGAAACCACTTTCTTCCACAACTACGTAGCAAAAAGGGGATTAGACATACGTAAGTTTTTATAGCTTTTCTATTTCTATTACCAGTATGTACAGACAGATGCTACAGGGAGAATAAAGGTCCTCTCTGTCCAATTGATGTTTTCACAGCTATGGATGACCTTTCTGTTCTTCAGTTAGTATTTTCAGATCACCTTGCCCCACATTGTCTTGTCAAAGTCAGAACTGAAACGGGAAAAACAAGACCCCCAAAGCCAGATTATAATTCTAGGCAGAACATGTTTGTTTCATTGAAGGTAAGTGCTGTAAGCTATCTCCTGTCCTCATGTCTGCCAAGTTCAATAGGATGAGAGCCAGACAGCAGACACTAATGAATGGCAGGCCTTCATACAGAAGAAAATGAAGCGTATCGAAAAATGTATGGAAATCACGGAAATTTTAAATATGAAAAGAAAACAGAGAATTTTTTCCAAGTGCTACTATGTGGGGTACTGACTTTCCATATTATGTTGCGTTCTCAGGAGACAGCATACATCATGGCTTGGGGAAGAATCACCTAGTCAGTCATTCACTGGTGCCCCATATAAATATTTTCTTCTCTAGTATGTTCTCCTTTCTTCAGGATGCTTCTGCACAAGTCTGAGAGTCTACCACACTACGCAGTAGAAGGCGATGCTCAGTAGAACATACATTTTTGCCTCAGTTTCATTTTTTCCTGTTTATGACCATGGCATACAGCTACCATAATTCCTTCAGGAATTATGGGGCTAGCTGCTCCCCTGCTATGTGGCATTCCCATTCTCTTAAAAAATTCCTTCCCCCAGGATTTTTCTCCTAGGCAGCTGAGAGGCCTCAGAGAAAAAGAAAACAATTCTTATCTCATTTGCTCCTCCTTTGTTTTGCTCTTGTAGAATGTGTTTGGAGATTGTTTACCCAAAGGTGATTGCCTGTTTGGATTCTGGTGTGAGTTGTTTTGTCTCATTGGCCAACTGGGGCCAAGCTGTGTCAAGACTATGGAAAGAGTCAGAGTTTTCATTATTATCTTTTTAGCATTCAACAAGTATCTTTTCTGTATTCTTTAGTATAGTATAATATAGTTTTCTTTAATGTAATATAGTATAATAAAGTAATTAATTAGCCTTCTGAGCACATGGAATCAGATGCATCATTCCTGCCTTCATCAAGGCTTCCCTGAAAATACAATGCTGCTAGCCTTAGGCATTTGACACAACAGGATGTGGGGGTACAACTGTCAACCTAACTTCACCTGCAGGCTGCACTATGATCTTAGAAATGCTCATCAGGCCTTGGCCTTGACAAACATCACCCAGGCTAAGCTCGTCTTGCACTTTTCAGAAACAGTCTGTTCTTCAGAACTTATGTTGTAAAATGGGCTCCTTTTTTTTTAGCATACAGGTGTGGAAATTTATTTTTTCTTACCTGAAAAATAAATTTCCACACCTGTATGCTAAAAAAAAGTAGAAGTACTTATCCAAGTAGAACAACATTATTATTATTGAAATTTTAAGGAAGGTTATTGACCCAAATTGCATCCTGCGTGGAAAATTATTACACCTTGAACCAATTCCTTTGTGACCTTATAAACTGTGGTCCTTAATGAGACTCTCTGAGCTCTCCCAGACTGCAGCAGGTGGTGACCAGAAAAGTCCCTCTTACCGGGGTACGCCTCAGAGCCAGTGAAATCTCAAGTTTGCTACTCCTGTAGACCACCACCAAAAGCCAGTGATGGAGCCTGGGCTATTTCTACTCCTCAAGGCTCAATCCTTCACCCATTGCAAAGAGGCAAAGCAAATTTTTCACAGGTGTATATATAGACCTTGGATCTTTAGATCGCTGTGTGTGCATGTGAATATGCTATAGAAAATGTATTAAGAATGTTGCTGTCTTAAATTTTTTAAGTATGTTAGATTTGTAAGTAAATTAGGTTTAAAAGTGAGTTAGTATTGTGCCTGTAGTAAATTCTATAGAATCTTTTGTTAAGGCTATTGCCTGAATAAATGATCAGTTTATTAAACTTGAACTAAACTATTTAAGTTCAAATTCTTTTAAAATCCTTTTAAAATTCTTTGAGCCTTTAAATTCTTTTTAAAACCTTTGGCCTAAACCACTGGTCAAGTACAGGGCTAAATTTGGAGAGGGGTTCACTATGAACCTTGTGGATCAAAAGAATAGTCTGCCTTACTCCTTTTTATGCTTGCCCTTTCCCATTGCTCCCCTTTTCCATCTCTAGCCTCCATGTAGATAATTTTGCATTGATTTTAATCTGAATTTTCTCTATGTGCTGTAACAATTTAGTAAGTAGTAGAGTGAACAATAGTAGTAGACTTGCCAACAATTTTTTTCACTTTCACTTTTGTATTAAACCTGCTTTTGCCAATACTTTTGCTGGTGATTCTTTGAGTGACCTGAAAGACCCATTTCTGAAAAAGGATCAAAGACAGCAGGCAATCTGAAAAAAAAAAAATAGAAAATCCAATCTCATCACATGTCAATGACAAGGAAGAAGAACAAAGGGATTTGGTTGTCCCAGTTATATTGAAATTAGGCTATCAGTTCTGGTGGTGGGAGGTCTACCCAAGCCTTCTCTGTTTAAGTGTCTGTCAAGCATAGTATGAAACACATATATGCACAAATATATTAACCTGCTGGAGCTTCTGAATATCTTCTCAGCATGATGTGCAAATGCTGCTATGCTCTGTTAATCTAAATCTGTGTAAAGTATAAGAAAAGTAATGTTCCATATACTGCAGTAATAGACATATGATGTGAATCTTGTATTCAACCCATTCTATGAAATACTTAACTATTATCTTGGGTATTTTCAAAGTCATAGGAAAAATGATGAAGAATAAAAGGGATCTGCAGGGGTTTTGTACATGTTCTTAATTTGGAAATGGAAAAGTGCAGTCTGACAGCTATCTTTTGCTATATTATCATAACAGGGTTCTAGATTGTTTAGGTTAGTTAGCAAAATTTTCTCTGGTTTGAGTCTTTTTTACTTAATCAGTCTGCAGAAGCAACATAGCACATTGGTATGTCTACCCCAGGAGTGACTTCTAGATGCCATTGCATTATAAATCATTGAAAAAGCACTAAATTCATAATGACTCTTACATTAAACTCACTGAATAGATTATAGTACATTTAATGGCCTATGCCCATCCTTTTTATTTTTTCAGTGACACTTGTAGTTGGAGAGTTGTTATTTCCACAGTTTTCTTTATACATAAGTGGATTGCATTGCTTCTCACCTTGTTGTAAGTTCATGGTTTTGAGTAGCAGCTTTTTGTAAGTTTTCTTTGTAAAGGATAAAAGCTCACCCTCCCCATCGTTATTTCTCCTTTGAGTTCTCTGAAAAAAAAAAAAAAGCTTTCAGACCTTCTCCTCTCCCTCTAAACATAAAGATAACAAAGAACAAAATGAAAAAAACAGCAACTCCCTTCCCCCAATATTAGTTTTCCTTTCCTTTGATAAACCCTGGTGGTTTGAACTACCATTAAAAGAAACCTGTTTGTTGTTTTTTTTTCTACTTTAAGCCTTCCCTATTAAGTGAGAGTTCTGCAGATCACAGAGCTACAAGTCAGTTGCAGAATATATGTTGTGGTAAGTAGAATTAACCTCTTGACCTTCAATTCACCTCTCCTGTGATGCACACAGATATTACTGTAACCACGAAGATGTTTTTACAGACAAAAAAAGGATGGCTTTTTGCCACTATTTCTCACTGAAAGTTGAGCCAGTAGTCCATGAAATTCAAGTTTTTGGGCTATTTCAGCTGTATTTAGTGAAATTAAAGTTCCACATTTCTACTAAATATCTATCTTTTCAATGGCAAAAATGCATCCATACTTATGCATCCACTCCATTTTGACTTGGAAAATAAAATGGCAAATTTATATTAAAAACAAGATTTGTTGTACTTGTTTATTAATTCTTATAAAGGTGTATTTGCAAGTGTTTGCATGCGTTTCTTAATGTTTTGCTTAAAAAAAAAAAAAGTATACTCATGATTTTACAGAAAATAGTTGAAAATTAAGTTCGGGCTGTCAAAAAGAGAAAACTACAATTTGTTTTTAAAAAACAGTAACAGAGAAGAAATTATTTGAATAGTGCTCTTAGGGATGGTTCTGCAAAATCTGAAATTCAGCTGAATGCAATAAAGCTTTGAACCTGATATTATTAAGCCAAAATATTTCAGAAGAAAAGTTTGCTATGTTTCCTAGGAATGGAAACAATGATATATTGAATAACAGATGCAAATAAAAGCTATTTTGTTATTGATAACATTAGGACCAAGAATGAGCACCTTACACTTTAAATGATGACCTATTGCTCTTTGTCACAAATGTTTCAGATTGATTAACCAGCAAAGACAACAGTGGATCAAATTTTGTGTGTAATTAAAAATTTGTTTCTCTGCTGAGTGAGAAAGAAAACAGTAACATTTGAATAATAGTTTCCAGGATAATTTTCTGACCAATTTAGGGAACAATTACTTGTTAATTTCCCATTAAGATATGGGAAATTATGTAAATTGTGTAACTAAACTAACTTCTATAATTCTTCCAAGGAGGTGTCTGTGTGGTACCCTTTCACTGTTTCAAATGGAGGTAGAAGAAATAAAGGGATTTATTCAGATAATAAGTTTTAGCCTGTTTGTAAGAATTTAAATTTTCTTTTAAAAAAAGAAAATCAATTGACTTAGAAAACCATTGTGTGAAAAACATTGTTTTGCCAAGACACAGGTATGTATGAATCTCTGAGGCTTTTGCATATTTTACATTTTCCAGTAATGCTTATTTTTCTTGTGGACATAACTACAAGAAACAAAATCTCTCAGACTGTGCTAGTACAAGAGGACACAATTTGTACTTCTGCAAAACTATGATATATTATTTTGGGTTCCTCACTGTATAATTAGCAACTTTAGAAAAGTGGCATATTTGAACATCTGTTGGGAAGATGCATGTACTTTCAAGCAAGAAGTTTTCTAGAATAGCTAAATCTTGAAAGGTCTTTGGGCTCTTCATTGTATGACACAATTGTACTCTAAAAGGCCCTAAGTACTGTGCACAAAAAAAATAAAATATTGCTCTTGTACAATCATTGTAACTACTGGAATGGCCTCTCCATCCAGTTAACAGGTCTTAAAAATTTACTGTGCTAGCTCTGTCATGTTATTTCTGTAAGCACATGTTCTTAGCTCACGAGAAGTAATCTAACTTCAGCTCTAATGAATGGCTTGAACCAGTTTACTGTTGTTCTATAACAATGTTTCCAATTTCTATTATTCTTTGTAATGTTTTGTGACTTAGTAAGCTTCTGCAGCTTAATAGTGAAAACGTTTTTTTTATTTTTATTTTTTTTAAAGTAGTGTCTCCACAAGGACACCAAGGGATAATTTTTACATCATGTTAATACATATGAAATTTCTTGACAAAGGAGAAAATCCCTATCAAAATATGGATGAATATATTTAATCAATAAAATTTTATACAGTGCAATTAAAGAAAAGTAAAGGGAAATTTTCCTCAGGTGAAAATATCTGGTTTTAGGCTAGTTATGCAACATTCAAGAGACAGTTCATTGCTTATTAATTTCTGCACTAAATGCACTAAATTTATTTCTTCTGAAAATTGTTCCAGGATTTTCAATAGCCTCACTTTTTCTTTCTCAGGCAAAAGATGTGATTGTTTCTTCTGCTAAGACCAGTGAGAGTGCAGGAGAAAGGAAGTTCACCTGGGAAGATTGTCTCATACTCTTATAAACACGAAGAGCATCTGTGCAGGTACACATATCTATATATGTAGTTTAAGAAACATTTGGTGAAATTTGGTGTTGGTAGCACAGCAGATGTGAGACTGAATGAGAAATCTGAACAAGAAGAAAAAAATGTATTATGTAAATATTTATTACATTTCTGAAATAAATGATCAGGTTTTTTTTTTTTCCTCCAAATGGGGAAAAACCTGGTTGTATCATTAATGCAACATATACATCCCCAGTTCTAAGCTGGATATTGAATTGTTGTTTTCTTTTCTGTGCTCTCAGGATAATCTCATATGTTTTATTCTGCACTTCTCATTCGGTCATTTTCTTCTCTGGTAAGCCTAGATTTTATTATTCTGTCTGGCCTATTGGCTACTGTATAATAAGAACTGCTTTGAAATTTGAGACAGAGAATCCACCTTTTTTAATCCTTTCCTGAAAAAAAGGTGAAGCATCTGAAAGCATGAAGGCATAGGGCCTAGGTCTCACTGCCAGTTTGTTGTCATTTGGAGCCAGATAGATTAGACAAGCTGTTCACATACACTAAATTCCAAGTGTCAGACTTGTTGTTGAGGTACAGAGTAATTCTGTGATGTAGAATACTTGATGCAGACATGACAGATGCAAAGTATGACAACAAGGTCCATGCCACCTCTGAGATGCCTTGAGCTGGAAGTGCTACCTTTCCTTTCCCATAAGTCGGGTTTTGTTTAAGAATCATGCGCATAGAGAAAACTCTCCTGAGACATTATTTACCCAAGAATAATCTCTCTTGTTGCAGCAGTCTTTTTTTAAATCACCTTCTATATTCATATTCCTAATTGAATTTTATGCAGCATTCTTATAATAAAAACTTTCTATTTTACTTATTCTTTTAACAGTATTTGTTGTATATTTGGGTAATCTGGATCTTAATATTTTGTCAAATATTTCAGCATATGATGAACCCAGTTTAAAAGGGGTTTTTTTCACGCTCAGTGACAGAAATCTGAATTTGACTTTCCATTTTTTCTAAACTTTCTTTCAACTAAAGCTTATTTGAAACATGGTTTTTGAATTTGAGAAAACAGAACTCTTAATAATTTTATCAAATATTAAAAAAAAATCCTCCTTCTGATATTTGTCTTATTTCTTTAAAATTTTAATTTTTTTTCAATTTCTACATGTAAGTTTGATTTTAATTCCTTTTATCCTCATTCTTCTATAAATCTTATCCAATCAAGAATCAGTTTTTGCTTCTCATAAATACTCACCATGGGAACAATTTCAATGGGATAAGCTTTTCTAAGTATTATATGTCAATTTGTTACATGTCTACATTTCCTTCATACCGTCAAGTTCAGATGTCACTCAGACCTGTATGTCAGCACCCATTTTTTTTAAAATTGGCTTTTATTTGTCCTAAAGACTGTGTTGACTCTGGAGACTGTAAGATGTTTGCAAGATGAAATTATGGTAATGTTCTATTTGTAAATTTAGTTCTGTTGAGGTAGAATAGAGGCAATATTGAGCAAACAAAATAATATATTTCAGTTATGTTACAGAATAAATGGCAACAGCTCATGCTGAATATAGAACATGGGAGGTGAAAAGGTACACTTGCCTTTTCTGTTCAGAATTGGTTTTCACAAGATGAAGCCTTTAACATCTGCATTCTGGCTTTCTGCCAAGCCAAGAAATTTATGAACAGGAGAGCAAATAAATACAGACTTTTCTTTCTGAAAATGATTTTGTGATTATTATTAAAAAATGCTAAATGTGCATCTTGTTTGTTCTTGTGTACAAGTATACAGTAAATAATAAACTCTTCACTCTGCTTAGATAGGCAGGTTTCATAAAAGAGCAGTATTTAGCAGACCCATCTTTAGTAGTTATAGTTGTCCATCTGCTTGCTTTGTTTTTTCATAGCGTGAAAAATTCTATTTGTTTCTTTTAGGTTAAAGACAGAGTTCCACAATAACAAATTCCTAACTCTGAAATTAAAGCTTGTCTAACATGTTTTCATCAATGCTAGATGATGAAACTTCAAAATTGCTTTCTCACTTTAGTTCTTGGCTATACCACATTAAGGCGATTGAAGCTAATTCCTCTTCATGCATGTTCTGTAGTTTTACACTCTGACCAAAATATTAATAATCACCTTTTGTTTCTCTTCCTTTACAATCGTTCCACATATCCTCTTGAAAAGGCATAAAGATAGTTTTAACATGGTCCCTTCATTATGTTATGAATGTAGATGTTAAATTTTTCTGGGTTCCTTATCTGGTGTGGGTAACTTTCAATAACTTTCCTTCCTTGTTTCCCTCTACCCTTCTCATTTTAATTTCGCTTCTGGTGTAATGCAATATTTTGACTGAATTAAAAAGGAGAACTGTAAGACAGGGGGTGTACTCTGCTGAATGTTGGGTATACCATAATGTATAGCAGTAAATATTAAAGAAAAGCATCCATGAGGCAGAGCATAAAAGCAAATAAAGACATACATGCGCTTCTCTGTCTGCATCTAATTCTAAGAAGGAAAACAAGTAGGTCCAAAGCAGAATGTTAAGCCTCAAAAAATATTTACGTCTTTGTGTACAGGATACAGGTTATGTAGACTTGAGTGTATATGGATTATATATTCCTTTAATATTTTTTCATCACTGTAGATAAATTATTAATTATATTACTTTTATGGCTATATGACTATTCAGTAGATATTTATGTACGTGAACCTGTATACTTACTTAGAATAAAGGAAGAAACAAGTTTTTGAAGAAAATAACAATAGGAAAAAAAAAGCATAAATTGCCGTTTGAAACAAGTGTAATTTCTGCTTGGATAAAATGCAAATTAATTGTGCAAAGTAGCAATGAAAAAAGGCTCTCGTTTGTTTTTGCATTTTACATTTTTAAGGGACAAAAAGGAAAGAAAAATTCACCAAGAAAGCAAGGCACTTTCAATTTCATATTACAAAAATATCCTAAGATAATTATAAATGCTGAGGATGTGAAACTGCGGGGTGTGGCTGACACACCTTCAGGTGTGCTGTGCTGCCATTCAGTGGGACCCTGACAGGCTGGAGAACTGGGCAGAGAGAAATCTAATGAGTTTCAGCCAGGGCAAGTGTCGGGTCCTGCACCTGGGGAGGAATACCCAGCACAGGCTGGGGGCTGATCTACTGGAGGGCAGCTCTGCTGGGAAGGACCTGGCAGTATTGGGGGATGAAAAGCTGACCGTGAGCTGGCAGTGCCGCTGTGGCCAGGAGGGCCTGTGGTATCCTGGAGGGCATCAGGAAAAGTGTGGCCAGCAGGTCAAGGGAGGTGATAGCACCCCTCTGCTTGGCCCTAATGAGGTCACATATGGAGTTCTGTGTCCAGTTCTGGGCTGTTCAGTACATGAAAAACAAAGACCTACAGGAGAGGGCTCAGCAGAGGCCACAAAGACAATGAGAGCATCTCTTAGGAGGAGAGACTGTGGGAGCTGGACCTGTTTAGTCAGGAGAAGACTGAGGGGGGATCTCATTAATAAATAGAAATATCTCAAAGGCGGGGGCCAAAAGAATAGTGCCAGAGCCATTTCTGTAATGTCCAGCCACAGGACCAAGAGTAAGAGCCATAAAAATTGAAATGCTGTAGCATTTATTATGCTATTATTCTCTACACAAGAAAGAACTTATCTGCGTTGAAGGTGGCATAGCACTAGGACAGACTGCCAAGGGAAGTTGTGGAGTCTCCGTCCTGGAGATGTACAAAACTCACCTGGATGTGCTTCTGTGTCACCTGCTCTAGGTGACCCTGCCTTTGTAGGTTGTTGGATTGGATAAACTGCAGAGGTTCCTTCCAACCCTAAAAATTCTGTAATCATATAAATTATAATTTAGGTATCTTTTCTTGCCTTTTTCATACTCTCACAGATGTCCGGGGAAAATTACTACAAATAAATATTTTTTTAATCTATATTCCAAAAGAAAAAGATGCAACTTTTATTTCTCTAACACAACCACAGCCAGATAAAAGTTATTGTAGCACAACTTTAAATTTCATTTGGCTTTTTATATTCTATTTATTTCAGACAGATTTACATGCATTTAAAAGCAAATGAAACTTGCAGTTGCAAATGAAAGTCATTGCCACATTGAAACCAATGAATCACTACTCTACAAGAGCTGTTCACTTTTCAGAATCAGTTCACATGACTGGGTCCTAAGGGTAAAAAAATAACAGAGACACTAAAAGAAAAGAAAGAAGAGAAATGCTAAGCATTCTGGGTGGTGTGTTATGGTTATTCATAAAATAGATGGTTTAAAGTACATGCTTTATTATTATCTTATTAAACTAACACACTGTTTATGTGAATATACAATACTTTGTATAATAGCATAATAAAATTTCAATGGGATAGATAGCTGTGATGGAATGAGTATTGCTTCAGTGGTGCATGCCAACTTATGGAATACTAATGCCAGCTGAAGTAACATTTTTTGCTTCAATGAGTTAGGCTATCAGCATCCTAGAAGCTACCTCAGTGAGCATGCTTTTGTCTGTTTCAGTATTTAAAATAGTATGGTATTTACATGTATGCTAAGTATTGGAGCTAAGAAAACATCCATCTCTCTTTTTTTTTCTTCGTTTTCTAAATTTTTTATTGCAAACAAAATGTTACATTTCGGTTGTGGAATTCAAATGTGATGTGAGCTATTGAAAAAATTACTGTAAGTATAATGTAGAAAAGTGAGGCTTTCAGGGGCTTTGCCTGTCCCTTTGCTTTGATTTCTTGTGGGTTTGTAGGATTCTTGGTTTGAGTTTGGGGTGTGTGTGTGTGTTTCAACATGTATGCTTAAGTGCTCCTCATTTTGATGTTCTTTTTTGGCTTTTTGAGTGGATAGAGGAACTTTCTGCCCGTCATTTATAATAAAGCCTTGTGGAGTACCTGCAGGAAGATATAGCATGATAACTGGCAAGTTAAATATGATTCAGAAACTGTATGCCTGTGCTAGTGGATCTCTTTCTAGCTCAGGGACAGTTCTGTACTGTTTGGATTACACTGTACCTCAACAGTTTGAATACTCAAGAGAGGAGCTGTGGTTTCATGCATATACTGCTGATTTGGCAGTGATTTAATCTGTTTTGTTTTTTAATGGCTTTTAGTTAAGCATTTGTGCTCCTCAAACATTTAGAAAATTGAGCACCAAGAAATGGCCCATGTGAACAATGTCATTGTTATTTTTGCAGTGCAAAGCCAGACATTGTTTAGCCTCCTTTCACTCCCTGTCCAACCATCTGAGTGATGATTTCATTGATCTACATTAAATTGAACTGTGCAAATGGAGGAAAAAAAATATGAATCTCGAGAGGACCATTCATTGAGATTTTAATTCCTAGCCATTCCACAAGCCTGACAAATTTTGATGTTAAATGAAAAAAGGAAAAGTAGCAAAAAAATCCAACCAACCAAATAAAATAATCAAAAACCAACCATCCAAGAAAAAAAGTGAAAAAAACCCCTTCCAGCATTTTTCTCTAGTGGACACCAGAATGGTAGAAAATATTCAAGTAGAAATTTTATGTGGTCTACATTCCTTCCTCTTTATTCAAATGTCTTTCTTTTCAAAATAAATCTGACAATTATTGTCAAAACATTTTGCCTTGAAATTGCCTTGAAATCTACAATGAGGTACAAAAACACATATTACTGTTTTCTGAATTTATTTAAAAATTATTAGTATCACCTACATCAATTATTTCAATACACATAATTTTAGCTGCACTAAAGAAACTGAAGTTTGTAAACTCTATAGTAGCTTAGCTCTAAATGCTGAACAGGTAATTGCTATCAAGTTTCAGGTACTTCTTCAGACATATACAAGAAGATATGTAAGCTGGAATTCATTAAATATTGTTCTAGAAGTTAGAAAATGAAATAATCATAAAAGTTGTTCATTTTGGGCTACTTTTCAGACTAAAGAAGATGAGTTGTCTCTAGAACATGCTTCAACTGACCCATGTTAAACATCTTGACTACATTATGAAAAGAATTTTTCACTGGAGGCCTCTGATATCCAGGGATTAGAAAATGAGGCTACATTCAGTCAAAGACACCTACGACATGGATAGCCAAAAAAATAATTTGAATCTCAACTTGACATCTTACTCCTTTATAGACAGATGTTAAATAATTTACATATTTGGAGCTAGGCCATTATTTTAATTGGTTGGTGGGACAAAAGGTCAGTTAATTGGGAATTTTCATTTCTCCCTAAATTTCAAGAAGATATTTATGGAATAATGTATGAATTTTATATATCAGGTTTCTATTTGGTTCATAC
The DNA here is from genome assembly GCA_034509185.1 of Euphonia xanthogaster. Lineage (NCBI taxonomy): Eukaryota > Metazoa > Chordata > Aves > Passeriformes > Fringillidae > Euphonia > Euphonia xanthogaster. The sequence goes on along the minus strand of JAYDZK010000001.1, from coordinate 61,405,310 downwards.
ACTCTTTGTCTTTTGTAGCATAAATTGATTCTGGTGAATTGTCTGATAGACACTATCTGACCTGAAAATAGCAATATAAATATTAGAAACATCTCAGATACATGTGCTCGAATTTATGCAAACATTGTCACGCATTATTTTAGCTACATGTGACATGCACTTACAGCTTCCTGTATTAATTATGTGTATTTTATATGTTTAAGATTCTGTCTCCATCATGGTAGACCTAGATATTACAGTTGACATTAAAAGCAAATTTCTTGCTCCCTGGTTATTGCATCTTATTTATAGAACTGCCTCAACTATTTTGCTTTTTTTTACCCAATGTCAAAATACACTTTTTTGTTTGTTTGTTTGTTTCATTTACCTCCAATAACATCTTTTATTTAAAAGCCAAGCAGGTTTCATAATATTTCTTACAGGAAAACTTTAGTTTTTGAGAGATTTTTCCACCTGTTCATTGATACTTTAAAATAAATTATAAATTCACACATGTGCTTCCCTACAAGTAAAAGCCAAGCAGATGTTGAGTTGAATGACACATCTGTTGTCTTGAGAAGAAATTATATGTATGCCAAATTGGATTTGCCCTTTATTTTTCTTAGGAGACTGAATCTCATAACTGAAGCAGGCACAACATAACAAGGAAATAAAGGTTTTTAAATCATTAGTTCTAGTGTGAATCCATATTTTAATGACAATATTTTGGATATTATTAATTGCATTAAAAAAACATTTAGTTTAGAGATGAACTGTGCGTTGAGATACATGACTGATCTTAGAAAAATAATAATTGGAGATACTCAATAATAACAGTCAGTGTAAAAATATAGAATTACTTCATGTCATCAAGCATATATATTTTTGTGAGCAATACAGTAATTAAAATCAGTTTATAATTAGATAACTAAATATTTTACTATTGCAAAATAAATGACTTAATCTATTTCTAAGGAAATAGTAATAAACACAGTATAATTTCTAAACAGCAGAAAAAAAAAATTTACACTGGAAAGAACCGAGAAGGCAGATTATAAGAGAAGCCTCCCCATACATTCATATCATAAAAGGCATTTGGGTTATTGAGGATAAAGTAAGAATAACATTTATTCAAATGGTCTGAAAAATATTGTGTTATAGAGATAATGCATTTTGAAAATGCAATAATGAAATATCTTAATAACAATTATTAGTGAAAGGAAATGTACAGAAGTTTGTAATACAGGAGCAAAGAGACATTGAATGAAATAGAAAAGCAACAAATTTGAAGTTGATTATAGTGAATGCATCCTTGCATGGTACAAAATTAACCTGTAATTTTCATTGCCACCATACATCCTTGAGACAAGACTTGGATTGATAAAAGGATTAAATAGTTATGTAGGTGATGAAAACACTCACAACCACATTAGAGAAGAAAAACAGGAAAAAAATATTTTAGCACATAGATTAATCACTAACTGAAAGAACAGTATAGCTTTGGCACTGTGGAAGTTATTTCAGAAAAAAATGTCTTTCTTTTTTTTTTTTTTTTTTTTTTTTGGTAACTTTAATCAGAAAAAAATCATTCTTAAAAGAATGAATTTGTCCTAATCATTTTTTTCATTCTCATTTTTTATGAGAAGCTTAAAATTTTGTTGTAATATCTTCCTCTTCATTCTCGTCCATATAGAATCTGCTTAGGTTTATTTTTATGTGTTTTTCTCTGTGAAGTCTGCTTACATGTTCCTTGGTTCCCTGTTACTCACAGCTACTGTTTTCTTTGTTGTCTTGCTGAGTGGTTTTACTGAACAGAATAAGGTCACATTCATAACTCACCACCACAATTTCTATTCATAATCTGCAATCTGTGGCATCATTTCACATTTGCATTATTCCTCTCCACAAAATTTATTCTAAAGTTACAAGCAATTCAATTAACCAAACCATAGCTGCTCCCTACAGGTTTAATTAAAGTTTAACTCAAACTAATTTAAATAATGATTTCCTGTAACTAGTTCATTGTTATGCCAGTTAACCAAACAAACAAACAAAAATCCCAATTCAATACAAATCCAGTCAATTCACAGGACCTTACACTGCTGAGGTAGTAGAAATCTGTTGTTTTTCATTAGTAAATAAAGAAATAATATTTACTGGGAAACTCATACTATTGTCAGGATTTTAATATCTCTTCTTCTCATTTAGGGTTAAATGACCTTTCACTTTTGCATTCTACTTCTCATTTAAGGATTCATTTACTCAGTATTTTGGTGGAGGGAAGCAGCAAGATTTAAATAGAAGAAAAATAGTAAAACAGAATAGCTTGTTTTGGTCAGGATGTTGAGAAGTCATCTGGTCCAAGCCATTGCTGAAAGATTAGTTTGTAAGAAGTCTTGTCCATGTGGACATTGACAATCTCTATGAATGGAGATTACACAGTCCTTCCGGTCAACCTGCTTCTTTATTTAGTTACTATTCCTATGACAATTTTCCCTATTTTCCCTATTTGCAGTAAGAATTCTTGCTTCTGCACTGTTTCTGTATACTACTTCTCCTTTTGCTTTGCACTTCAAAAGAAGAGTGCATCTTGTCTGTAATCATCTTCTAGGTCATTGAAGATGATTCAAGTCCTTTCTCAACTCTATTCCTCAATTTGAACCGAATACACTTCCTTGACATCTTCCCATGTGACTTTTTTTTCCATGCAGACCAGTGGGATGGTGAAGGATAAACAGCTAAGCTGTTTCAAAAGGTGATGATAATTTTCAACTGAAAGTTTTATTTCCTATTGTAACCAAATTGGCAAAGTATGCATAGAAAAGTAATATGGAAATTCTAGAAATAGTTGAAACAAGTTATTATCTGACTAATTATACTTCATGTTGCTGTGGTTAGACTGTATCTATTAGCTGACCTGTACCTCTTAAAGCTACTTCTGATATCTTTATCCCATGCTGATGCCTGCGGTATAGTTGTAGCTTAAGTTAATTTTTAGAAATATTGTTGCTGACATTATGAATCAGTTGACCTTAAAATTTCATGTTGCTCCTTCTATTGAAAATCATGAGATGAACTTTGCAATGACCAGAACACAGAGCTCTGTAATAGAAAAAATAATATTACTTCATTCCAGTAGTATAGCTGCTCAGAATCACAGCAAAAGTAGAGCAAGCAGATCAAAGGAAATATAAAAGATTAGAGTTGTAAACACTGTCAAGACGTGTCTATAAAGAAAAGAGTTTGAAAGTGACCTTGTTTCATTATCAAAGACTAAAGTTCACATTCTGCAAAAACACCAGTCTTGGATGTAAAATCAACTAAAGTAAACTAACTGGAAAAAAAAAAAATAATAATTCCAGGAAACAGCTATGAGGAGTGTAGTAGACAAAACGTACACGTTTTCTCCTTATTTTATATTTAGAAAAAAAAATTAACTGTAGTAAGTGAAAAGCCAAAAGCTTACATTTCATTTAGCAGTAGTGTATTACTACTAACAGTGTAATTGTAATAGTAATAGAACCAAATATAACATTAAAATTAAAACCCATAACAGGAAAAGAAAGTAACCCAGTGATTTTTTTAAAATGTTACAATGTTGACAGAACAGAATAAAATCAAATTCTT
>JAYDZK010000001.1:61372691-61398129 GCA_034509185.1 Euphonia xanthogaster | reverse complement strand
CTAGGTGAAATCGGTGATAATGTTGTCCTTAACTGTCATGATTAATGACAAACATTTTACAGGTAAAAAAGTGCATGTTGTAATTTTATTTCTCAAAATAGTCATAAGGAAATAAATGATTGAAAAGACAGAAATGTGACTATGAATAGGAAAATAACTGCAGACAGCAGACATCTTGTTATGATAATGATAATTTTGATTAAAATATAATTATGACTTTAAATGCAATAAAAGTATTTTAAAACCGAAATAAACCCTTTCTTAACAAATAATTTATTACTCTATGTCTTCAGGTCTATGACTATAATTTACAAACAAAACTAAGGAAACAGTGAAGGTTTTAAAAGTTAAGAACACAAGTGGCAAAGCAATTAAACTGATTATTAAAATATTTTTCACAATTTGAGTAAAAAAATCTAGAAAAAATATTATTTCAGCATATCTCGTTACTATTAAAAGAATATTCAGTTTCTGTGAATGTAACCATTGTGCATTATTTCTCTCAGTGCAGCAGATATATATCCAATGAAACAGGACCTCTTACTTTAAAATTTAACTTGATGCAGGTACAAAATTTTAATATACTTGGAGATTACAGTTTATGCTTTGTGGTAATTATCAACAATACTGCTACTATTAACTATTAGGTACCAAGCTCAATTGATATGGCTGTCACTGGCCATCTGCTTCCTATCAGTTGGTGCAAAAAGCTTAACAGATTCTCATGTGACTCTCATCTTCCAAACTGCTGTATTATCAGGGAAAAATCTTACTTATTTTTCATTAAATTATTTGAAAATTAAGTCACTACAATTTAATTCCATCAATATCAAAAGGATAATTCTTACCTGCATATTATTAAGTTCTAGTTTTTCCATTCATTTTTCTGAAATTATAAAAGCAATGTGGAGAAAGATATCAAAATGCTTTATTTCTGCTATCTGAGAAATAATATGAAAATAATTGGAAAATTTGAGGTGTTTTATATAGACACCAAGAGCATTCTACAAAAATGAGAAAAATAGTAGGAGAAAATGTTTCAGAAAGTAAATAAAGTTAAGAATCTGGAGTTCTAAATTGGAGCTCAGGACCAGATTTTTTTCATATTTTTATAAATGGTCAGGATACATGAATAAAACATACATTAAGTAATTTTACCGATTATACTAAACCTGGAGGAGCTGTGGACTCCCTTGAGGGCAGAGAGGGCTTTACAGGGAGATCTGGATAGACCTGAGAGCTGGGTGATTGCCAGGTGTATGAAATTTAGCAAGAGCAAGTACAGGATTCTCCAACTGGGACAGGGTAATACTAGTTATATACACAAATTGAATGATGAGAGGCTGGAGAGAAGATCCACAGAAAGAGGAAGAGGGATTTGGATTGATGGCAAATTGAACATGAGCCAGCAGTGCCCTGGCTGCCAGGAGGGTCAGCCCTGTCCTGGGGGGCATCAGGCACAGCATCACCAGCCGGGCAAGGGAGGGGATTGTCCTGCTCTGCTCTGAGCTGGGGCAGCCTCACCTCAAGTGCTGGGGACAGTTTTGGGCAAACAAGGATGACTTGGTGATACAATGGCAAGTCCATAGTATTTATTTAGTAACTTTCTCCATTAAATCTTTGTTAAGACACAGCTAAACCTATACATCCTGTATTTTGACAAGAAACATAATGAATATATTATTTTTAATCTTCTTTAGTCTTTTATCTAAAATATCTTAAAATACCTCAAGCTGGATATTCAATATCTCTGAGGATAAAAATACCTATCTAACTTTGGTTCTTTGACATGAGCAGAAACTGACAGCATTCTATGATAATTGCCTCTTTCCAGGCAAGAACATCCAGGCCTTTAACTTCTGACCACTATGATTCTAAAAATCAAATTCAAATTATTTCCCTAGATTAAGTGGCCTGGCTCTCATTTCATAAAGTTTAGTAAGTTCTACATGTCTGATTTATTTCCCTGGCTTCACAAATACATACTCAAAACAAAGCAAGCAAGCCCTGTGTTTTTATCTTTCAGTTTCATCTAGTCAATGTTTACCTGTAGTCCCATATTTTTCTCTCAGAGCACTGCTTATGCTGCTCATTTTAGTTAGGTCCATTTCCTTTATTCTGGAAAGTAAAGGAAACCCAGTCCCTTATTCATTTTTAACCTCTGCTTTCTGGCATTTTGCCCATGCCTTGGTAGTCATTTTTGTTTCATCAGACGGCACTCACACAGCACTTCCCTTGGGTTTATGATGTGCTCTAGTCCAAGTTTCTGGGAAATAGGCAAGTATAGCAACTTAAGGGTTAAGCATGTAATCATCATAGTCTTTAAAATAACAGGAATACAAATAATAAGTATAACTTTACTTTCATAAATAGAAAAAAATTTGCCTCAGAATGTGGAATGATATGCTGTTTAAAAAAGTGCAATATGCATCATAGGCTTGTATAAAGCAAATCATATGCTATAATGCTCAGATTCTACTGAGACTGTGTTACAGAAATATTGAAGAGCGATGAAAAATGCCATTTTGAATAAAACATCAAAACAATGGTGACAGAAAGGATGTGTCATTTTATGAACTTGATGCAATGTGGTTCATAGAATCAAATGTCTTTGATAAAATGCAAAATATTTAACATTATTAATTTTAATTATTTTCCCAAACAAGGATTCTTTCAGAATTATATGGGGTACTATCATAATTTTTCTTGGAGGACAGAACACATATCTTTCTGTGGTGCTCATGGCTCTGTTCCCTTTAGGATTCTTCAGACTGCAGTTTCACCAGTTTTCAGAGGGTTCACATTAACTTTTTCTTCCATGTTCCCACTCCCCTCTCTTCTTTTCTTTGAGTCAAACCTGTCAGCTTTCCATTGATTTTGCTTCTTTAGGCTGAAAACCAGCTCTCTCTGCCACAATTAAAACTGTGGGAACTTTTCCCATGGAATTGAAAATCCCTAGACACATCATAATCTTAAAAGCCCTCAGGGGCTGCATAATAAATATAGCATGATACATCAAATAAGAATAACTGAAAGAAGGTTTTCTCCTGAAATCTGAGAGAGAGAGAGAGAGAAAGTGAGGAAGAAAAGATGCATATACATGTTTATGCCTGTATGCTGTTTATAAAGTACTCAAGACAGTATTTAGCTCTGCCCTGACAGCAGCTCTCTTTGTCACCTCAAAAGTTCCCTTTAACCTTGTGGCTACAAGCAGCTGTGGAACAAATTCCAAATAATGTAAATATCTAACACCTGATTTTAGAAACCTTCAGGGATGTATCAAAGGATAACGTTGAGCTCTGTCGTTGGTCTGATGAGTGATCTGAAGTAAATGGCTGTGCTGCTCTGTGTCTACTTTATTTTTAAGACAGAACTCATGATATCTCTGTCCTTTACAATGTTTTCTGAGCTCAGTGGAGAAACTATAATGCTGAAAAAGTTCTTATTAATAGCATAAGAAGAAAACATTAGATGACAAGCATTTTGAGGACAGCTGGACCTGAATTCTATGCACTTTTTCTTTCATTATTTTAAAAATTATAGGAACAGACAATAATCTGTTAAATTTAAATTCTAGCATAGTCACAAAAGGAACTGTGGTATTTTTGTGTTTGTTCATTTCATTACTGTCATTATGTTTATTTGACGAAGTTTAATTGATTTGGGGTATTCGTGATCACAATTTAAAACAAAGGTACAGAAAGTAAGTGTACATATGTACATAAACAAGTTTATCAGTAAACCAATTGAAACACAAGAATGAAAACTGCATATATGCTAATGAAGTTAAGACTTACTTGTGCATAACTTCATGAAGAAAATTTACATTTCTTGCTGACGTAAAGGATAGGAATAGCATCAGAGATGCATTTCTAGACTAATATAGCAATGTCTTCATCTATGTTCTTTTCATTATTAATAGTTTCCTTGCAGTAAAAATATTTTTATATATGCTTTGAATAAAGACAAATGCTTAGCCAGTAATTTTGGTGTAGTGAACGATGTATTCATTTGCTGTGTGTAGACTGTATATTTGAGTACAGTATTTATTCAGCACACATTATTATTTAAAACATGGCATATCTGGAATGCCTGTAAAATATTCATTTCAAATGTTTTGTAAATTGCCAGTGAAATTTATCCAGTTTGCCAAATCTTGCAAGGACTGTAGCAACAAAAAACAAAAGAAAAAAAAAATTCACTATTGTTGCTACTTTCAGAAGCTACGCTGTTACCTCTGACACAGGGCAAATAGCACTACACTGTTAAGTGTGACCCATCACTTAACCTGCTTGATGATTCTTGCATATACTGAGAAAACAAAAGGAACACAGATGAAGTGAAGATTTACTGATGTGCGCAGGGCTGAGTATGCCCTCCTCTAATGGCTTAGATGTGCATGGAAAAGGAAACAAGGAAACAAAAAAAATAAAAACTTCAGATCTTTTTAAGATATTTGGGATAGGAAGACAGAATGTGATAACACCCAGGTAATGGCTTTGGGCATCTGGAAAATCACAGAGATCAGTCTCAGTGAGGTCATTTGTGGTTCATACTGATCATTCTAATTAGGAAGCAGCAATGCTAAAAAATACCCTTTGGACCAACATACCCATAGGACCCCAACATCAAACAGAAGCCCAAGCCAAAGGTCAAACCCCTATGTCTGACACCCAGCCTGCCTGACAAGGGTGCTGTAAGGGCCAGCAGCAACCTGTGGGCTGGGGGCCACAAGCAGTGCAGGCTTCCCCAGGAATCCATGAGGCCAGGGCTGGCAGCTTACTCATTAAATCTTCACTGTTAGGTTACTGCAAGGTATAATGTTCTTCCAACAACCTCTTTTAAAATTTTCTCTGTGAAAGCCTCATCCTAAGGCTCATATTTCATCCTGTCAGATGGGGAACCAGGGTTTCCACACTAACACGAAAGGAACTTATAGGTGTACTGTTGTGTCTACTCCTTCATGTTGGCTGTGTCCTGTGACATAGATACTGAATTGGACGATCTCCATAGAGCCCTTCCATCTCCAAAACATGTGATTCTGTGACTTCTATAAAATTGTTTTGTTGACTGGTAAAGAGATAGGTGTGTATCTATCTTCCCCACTGAATTCAAAACAAAGCCAAACACAAAAAGTTCTTAAGCTTCATAAATTGGGTACCTAAAAATGAGTCACCATTGCCTTTCTCTGAAGCCACTGAGGAGTAAGACTCATCATTAAGAGGAAGGATTTTTCACTTTTTAACTTCTAAAAATCCTTCCTTCTACTCTTTCAGATGCCCTAGAGTACCCTGCATGGCCTCCCAGTGCCACTCCAGAAAGGTCTGGGTCTGTAGTAAGTCTAACATCTGTCAGTCCTGGTACACATCTGACATACACTACAGCATCTCAAATAGGCTTAGACATCTATGTTCATATAACAGAATAGCTCTCAGTGGTTTCTGCAAAGCTACTTAGTTGACCAAATGTTGATGTCTATTTTAAGATGAGCTGAACAGTTCTCTGTGCCTGGATTTAGTTGCTCACAGTTAGATGCTTAGTGCCATTTTTAGATGTCCTAGCATATCTATGTGGAACTGGCAGATATGACACAAGATATGACTTGAGTTCTTCTGCAGTGACAGCTGGAAGTCAGATTAGATACTTTAAGGGATCTCAAATGGCACCAGATACCCACATTTAGACAACCGAATAAATCTGCTAGTTCCCACTGCGCACCAAAATTATCGCTGTATTTGATTCTTTTGCATCACTGTTTTCCTAGGGAATGTTCCCCATCAGTAGGCTAGAACAGAAAGAAACTGCAACAGCAGTTTGTACTGGAAATTACATGGCTCTTTAAAACAAAGACATAAAATATGCCAACAAATTAAAAACTGAATGAGTACAAATAACTAGTAAAATAAACATCCAATGGATGAGATTACTTAAAAATGTAGTAAATTCTTCAGCACTTGATGCTTTTACAAGATCAACCATTCTTCCTTCTGAAAGACAGATTTGTATCTAATGAGATTTAGCTAGGGTAAAAGATGAAAGTACTGTAAAGATTTCCATGACCTTTGCACTGACAAAGCCAGATTAAGTAATCATAAGTGATTCCTTCTGCCCATAAAAGCTTTCTGTTAAACTACTGGACAGAAAGCTATGCTGTAAAAGTAGATATCTTTAATAGAATTTCTAATCACTGTAGAATTGGATTGTTCTCTTGGGGAAAGAATCGTTTTTTCCTCAGGGAAGTCTAGCAATAGGAAGTGTTTAATTTCACTATCTTTTTTCTCAGAGAATGGGATCAATCTGAATTTTACTGTGATTATACTTCTCCTTAAATGGCTCACAGTACTTTAATTTTGAAATTTCTAAAGCTTGTGTAGCTTGTCTATTCAATGGGTTTAAATTGGCATAACTGTTAACCCAAACTGATATATAATGAATGGTGAAACAAAAACTGGTGTTTTGTTTTGTTTTTTTTTTTAATAATGTTTTCATTTAATAGCTGGAATGTTTACAATTACTTTTAAACCTATAACATTTTCTGCAGCTAATTCTGAGAATCTGATTAAGTGATGGAGACTTCTGAGTGACATGAAATGGCCAGAGATAAAAACGTAATAGAGTAGACTCTGAAGTGATAGAACTATAGAAATGCAGAGCTTGATTAATCCATTTTGAATTTTAAGCAATTAAAAATGTGTTTAACTCCAATTGCTAGGTGTGCAAGGGAAAAAAAAAAAAAGAAAAAATTTAGTTATCTTCTTCAACAGAAGCAGAAGTGTTTTCATTCTGTTTTTATGTTCAGTTAGGAAGCTGAGAGAAGTGCTGAAAGAAGTGTCTGTGAGGCTGAAGGAAGCTGCACTCCTGAAAATTAAATACCTGGTTTATTAATCTAAATGTAGCATTCCATTGAGGTGTACTTTCCACCTTTAATATAGGTCTAAAAATTTAACATACAACCTTAATTTAAGAGTGCCAACAGAAACAAGAATTGGTTTTCCTTCACTAATAGGCAAAAAAATCAAAATCTCTATTTTTTCCAAATACCACAAGTAAATGAGTCATTTTAGTCACCAACTGAGAAGGTAAACAGCAGTGTTTAATACTCAGATGAATTTCTAGAACAGAGATTATCAGACTTGGGCCAAGTATTTTCATTATCACCCAGCATTACGCCACAGTCACACATTAAAGCATGCCATGGTGCTAGATTGTTGTACATTGAAACACACTATGTAGCCAAGACTAGCTGTGAATTTGGAATGATGCTACATGGCAATACTAAGTTTCAGGTCTACTGAGCAGTTGTGCTCACAGCATTCCTGTTCAGTTGCGAGACATGGATCACCTTCTGTTATCATGTCAGCAGATTTGATAATTTCGAACTGATATTATTGTTCTGTTTGTAGGATCTGATATCACAACCAGATGCCATTCATCTACTAAATGCAAAAAATTATGTTGGTGTCTATAACTCTTTGCTAGACTTGCTCAAGTTATTTATGTATTTTTGTACTGTGTGACTAAATTGGCATGAAATATTCCTGATTCGCACAAGACCCTGAAAAGAAACAAGTCCAAGTGCAAGATGATACACCTGGGTAGGGGCAATCCCAGACTGTGAGAAATTCTCACTGAGAGCAAGCTCTTAGAAGGAGGACTTGAGGAGGAAGGGGTGTCTTGTGGATTAAAATCTGAACATGAGCCAGCAGTGTGCCCTCACAGATCAGAACACCAAGTATATTCTTGACTGCACTAAAAGAAGCTTTACCAGCGGATTGAGGAATGTGATTCTCCCCAACTACCCTGTCCTCACGAGACACCGCTTGGGCTACTGTGTCCAGCTCTGGGGTCTTCAGCACATGAAAAACATGGATCTGTTGGAGCAGCTCCAGAGGAGGGCCACCAAGATGTGCTGGAGAATACAGTACTGGAGCACCTCTTCTATGAAGACAGGCTGAAAGAGTTGTTCAGCTTGTGAAAGGGAATTTTTCAGAGAGACCCCATTGTGGCCTCCCAGTACTTAAAGCGGGTTCTACACAAACTTCTTGCAAACACAGTAAGTGATAGAGCAAGAGAGAACAGTTTTAAACCACAAGAGGTTCGATTTGGGTTAGATGTTAGGAAAAAATTCTTTACTGTGAGGATGGTGAGGCACTAGAACACGTTGTCCAGAAAAGCTGTGATTAATCCATTTTTGGCAGTGTTCAAGACTAGGCTGGATGGAGGGCTGAGCAACCTGGTCTAGTGGATGGCATTTGTCGGGGGGGTTGAAACTAGATAATCTTTAAGGTCCCTTCCAACCTAAGCCACTCTATGATTCTATGATTCAGGGTAATGCCATAATGAGTAAAGGAGAATGATCACTATCCTGTATGTACTGATAAAATTCATGTCAATGAGTTTTTGGTGCACTAAGGTGTTTGGATTAATTGGTGCCAGGCCATGAGGAATGCCAGCTTTTCCAGCAGAGCTATTACTGCCTGAGGCAATCAGCAAACTGTACTAGCACAGGGCTGGCACATGCAGATGCAGGACTTTGCATTTCCTCATTATGAACTTCCTATTGTCTTATTCCACCAACCTCTTTAGGTCCCTCTGGCAGAAGCTGTGCCTTAGTTGTATGCTGACTGCTTACACACATACTGTTGCGCACACACGTAAAATTTAGAGTTACCCACAAATTTAGTTGGTGTGTAGATTTTCTCCAATTTCTCCAGGTCATTGGAAAAGGTATTAAACACAATAGGACACAAGATAGACCCCTCAGGAGCTCTACTTAAAAATGGTCTCTGGGTACACCAAAAAGAGTTAGTCTTTGTTTTATCAAATATCTGAATCATCTTTTATTCTCGTCTCTTTTAACAGCCTGTGAAAACATCCTAGAGATAGCAAGGTTCAAAGAGAAGACACCATAATTAAACAAAAATTTTTGCATGAGATGAATTCTGGAAAATTTGAAGTTTTTAATTATTTTCTTTTCTAATATTCTTTGGCAGGAAAAGTATACAGGATATAGATGTTTTTCTCACTGTCATCAAATATTTTTTTTCAGATTATAAGAATATGAAATAATTTCCAAATCAATCAGAAGTTGTTTATATGTCTTGTGGATTCATTATCCCTAATTCACTGTTAATACAAAAGCAGGGTTCAGTGATGGAGATATGTTGAGTTCCTTCATATTTTCCATTTATTTGCATTTGCTGCCAAATTGATTACATTTATGGCAAATTGCCTTTGTCAAAATGCTGTACACGTGCATATTCACTTCTACACTTCCCACACTGACAGCTGAGGTACCAGCTTTTTGCAAGCTTTTCATGGCCATCTTTATGTGAATTGATTTTTTCAGATGTTTTATCTCATACATAATTATCTATTGCCTTTACAGAATAACATACTGATTTAGCTAAGTTGTCTCATAATTACATAATAAATAAATAATTACCATTCCAATGTTGGAGCTGTTGGCAAATTTTGATGTTGGACAGAGAAGGAACATGAATGACTTAGAAAAGTTGGTGACAAACTTCACAGATTAAATTATTCACAGAGTCAAGATAGTAGCATCTGCAGTGGATTGCAGAAGGACTTCATTATACAGTGTGATTTATCAGCAAAGAAACAAGGGAAAAAATGCTAGTGAATCAATATAAGTATGTGTTGCACCCACATAGAGGAAAGTACAACAAGCTTTGGGGTGTTGATTTCCAAAACATGGAACTAAAGGAGTTAAAGAGATTAATGAAAAAGTTGTTGTTGAAAGGGATAAAGTAGATTCTACACTAGGAATAATTAAGAAGATGACTTTCCAATCAGAAAAGAGATGGGAGATTTGCTTTAAAGCCATGACATGAAAAAGAAAAAAGGAGAATGAATATTCATAGTTTCTTGTAAAGGAAAAAACAAGACACAAACAGAATATCTTAGGTTCTAAGAATACAAAACAATATTTTGGCTACAACAGAGAACACATAAAAAAAAAGTTAGCTATGAAAATCATTGATAAAAATATTTAAGGAAACAAAAGCTTATATGGATTCAAAAAATTAGTACAAAACACGTGGTTTTGGGGACAAAACACAAAACACCATTATGAACAAATTAATCACCTTTGCCTTTGGAAGTCTTTCAGCTGCTGATCCCTAGGACCAGAAGCAAGGACATTTATAACATTCTTACTCTTTTTCCACAATCAACATCTGACTAGTAGTACATAAGGGAGGATTTCATAAGAGAAGATAGTGGATAAAGTGCACCTCTGATAGTGAAATTATGGTATTAAAATGACAACAGCAAAACTAAACAGATTTGGGGTTTAATTTAAAAAAAAAAGGAAATTATGTTTCTATGATTTTTTTAATTTTTAAATAATCCTCCTCTTAATAGGAAAGTGTTCCATGGATATTTGTTGAAAGTGCTCTTCTTTTTACAAGGCCAGTAATCACTCAAGCTACATTTAGCATCCTCACTCTTTATTGGCCTGACCAAGATGATGTAGACTGAGTACTCAATCAGAAGCAAATTTGCAAACATATATGAATATGCTCTAGCTCCATCTAGCTTTATTTTCAGCATAACTCATATCAGAAGAGATGTTCTGCTTTGCCAAGAGAATGGGAGTTGTTTTGTCTGAACTGATCATAGAGCACTTTCAGAAGTAAATCTTGGGGTAATAATGAATTTTGAGAAAGAAGGTGCCATTTTCCTTTGGTCTCATAAAAGTTTAGGTCAGGGTCTCTAAACTGTTCACTAGTAGAAGACAAAAATGTAAAATTTACTTTCTTTTGTATCTAATTTTATTATTGTTTCTTATAGAATTATTTTATTTTCGATTTCTTAAAAGCATTCCAGTAGTGACTTAAGAGATCTTGTGCAAAACTGAGATATGTGTAACTAAAAGTTTTTTTCACTCTTTGTTGCATTTTATAGTCTTGAGAACAAAAGCCTTTGTCTTAACTCTTGCAGTCAATCGATTCAGTGGGGCTCGTTGTATAGGAGCATGCTAATAGTTATCAAGAATATGTGGTTTATAAGGGAAAAATATTATGGTAGCCCTAAAGGGCCAAGAAGCATAAGGAAACAATACAACCAAGAACACACGTGACTAAAACTTGTCACAGTCCTCATTGTCCCAAGTAATCCAGCCTGCCCCTGTAAAATGGAGCAGCTCCTTGCCATTCTGTTGCTAGAACGGAGGTTAGGACAGCATTCAACCATTACTCCATTAAAGAGAAATAGTGATCTTGTCAGACAAAAGTCTTTTAATATCAGATCATAGTCTATATCCCTTCTAAATTTCTTAGTTATTTAGGATTTTTTATAAAATAATATTACCATATTATTTTAACTTCACAAACCACTGTTTGTCAACAATCTTTTATGAAAATTTACAGATTTCTGTAGAAAACTCTAATTCACATAGTGAAAATCCTTCCATATATATGGTTGTGTTTTCTGGAGAAATCACCCTTAGCAATGTTAACAGTAATGTATTTCCCAGAAATAAATTTGATGTATTATTCCCATAAGAAATAAAGAATTAGAGGGAAAGGCAAATAATATTTTGTCTGCTGTTCTGCTTGATGAAATAGCTTCTTCAGAGTCTTTGGTTAAAAAGATCCAAGTGACCAAGACCAGCCTTCTTATTCATGATTTTTCCTTTTTCATTATATTTGGAGATTCTGAATTGTCTTTTGTTTTTGCTTGAATTTAATTGTACATGGTGGAAGGCTAAAAGTGACAGTAGAATTCAAAATATTTTGAAGCATGCTAAAAGGTAATGCTTGGCAAGGTGTTTTTCTTATTTTTCATAATGCTTTGAAAATGAAACAAAACCCACTGGAAATAGAATAAAGCTATATTTGGAATCCTCCAGCTAATTTGTTAGTGAGACTAGTGAACATGTTAATGTGCAATTGCATTTTGGGAAACCTTAAAGCCCTCAACATTTTCGTGGAAAGATGTAGCATTAACTTGGAGATGTTGTCACTCTTCTAGAATTTCAAATACAATAAAAGTCAGATATATAAAAAAGTATATCCCATGGGGATAAATTAGAAATATTTTTTTCAGTCTCTTAGAGACTGAAATGCTTCTATACTTACCTCAGTTTTAATTACCATATATACTTGTTGCATATACGTAAAGCCTTACAGAAGGAAGGCCTTATAAAATCAGGGCTCAGGCCTGCTACTTCAGCTAAACAGAAAAAGACTATGGGAAAGTGACTGAGTTGAATTAAAGGTTGAAAAAAAAGCTATATAACCATCATGTGTTCACATACTGGACCATTTTCTTTCTGTACATTTGTATCCCAAATAAGAACTTCACTATGATCTAGCATAAAAGAGAGATTTGCAACTACTTTTTTTCCTCTTTGCTGGTGACTTTTAATTTTTTATTTTATTTTATTGATCTATCTCTTTATAATTATGTCTATACAATCACTTCTTTCATATAAGTGGATTACTGCACTTCTGCCTCCAGATCACCAGCTGTGCTTCACCGGTAGTTATTGTTGTAAGTCCAGAGCAGAACAACTCAAAAACCATTCCACTGACAAAACTGTGCTGTGCTGAAGCAGTAGGCCACCATGTGCATTTCCCTCCTGAACTCATTTTTAAATAATATATCGTATAACTGAACAATTCTCCCCTGTACTTGGGGAGCTTATTCTCTTTTCCTTCATCATTTCCAAACAGCTCATTTTTTTCCCTTGCTATTATCTCCAGAAGACTTCAAATTCTACAGAGCTGCAGGTGACTTTTAACAGAAGTGAGGAATAGATACAATGGATAATTTAAAGCAAGATAGACCTCAGCAGAAAGGAAAAGTTTCCTGCAGAGTGAATGTATCCAAATTCTAATGATGTTTTCTCTATTGGAGTTACTGCCCTGCTCTGTTTTGAAAGAAATAGTATTCTTCTCTACTTAATTTAATTTACCATTTTTGAACTCTCTGTCAGATTTCCAGATCACCAAAATTATCATCTTAACATCTGCTGTTTTCTTTTTTCTTCCTTTATATCATTGTAGAGAGATTTTTTTTTTTTTTTACCTAGTACAGCTCTTTGTTTTTTCACTGTCTCTAACAGCTTTGTAAGCAGCTTCACACCACCATGTTTCACATTAACATTTGGTGCCAAGTCCCTTTCTACTGATTATCTCAGCTGGAATGCTAGAGAGCCTGGGAGGAGGGGAAGGGTTTAGCAGTTATGTCCTGCAAACGAAATCATCTGTTATTCAAAAGCAGTATGTGGTGTTCAGTCCTCAGAACTGCATAGAGAACTGTGCTTTTTCTTCTGCACTCTGACCTTGAAAATACCAAAGGAAATGAATAGCAGAAAAGTTGATATATATGAAAGACTACCACTCAGGCAGAGAGATTAAATGTAACTATGATTTGAGGATGGGGCTTATTTTTGGATCTAGGTTTTTTATTATAAAAAATAAACTCTCTTCAACCAGTCATGGTCCTTGAGTAGGGTCAAATATGAAAATTACAAGAAAAAAATACTAATATTTCACAAAATGTCGCAAACAATACTTATATGGTAGATTTTTGCCATTATCAGCATTCATCTAATGCAAAATATCATTCTCTAAAAAGAGACCAAATAGAAACCCTTACAGCCAATATAAACAAAGGGGCTAAGAAAGTATTTATTTTTTTCATTATTTATCAGTAGTAGCTAGAGACCAGCTCTTCTTTAGTCATGCTAAAAAGGTTTCCAAAAAAGGACTCTTTAACATTCCACCAGTATGGAGGTGGGAGATAAATACATCAGGAATACACACTAAATACACCAGGAATACATTAAATGCTCTAGGAAACAGGCCTGATACAATTTTGACAATCAGGGACACGACGGCAGCCTTGTTCTATTTCATGAGATGGTGTAATCCCTACACATTTTATCTAGGAAGGTCACGTATACCATTAACTGTCTGCCCACTGTCTTCTAGATATTCTGGAGGTGATAGAGGAAGCTATGAAATAACAAGCAGTTGAGATGCTGATGTCATTTTATTACAGTCACAATTCACATGGAACAGGTTTTAGAGGTATCACTTTAGTCAGGGTCCGTTGTGAAATCATCTCTAAGACAGGAGACTTAAAATAATGAATTAATATCTTCATTGTTGTTAAAGATTAAAACATTGCACTGTATTTTGGGGGGGGAAATGTGCCAGAAACCCTTCTCCCAAGCAAGCCCAGACTGGTGGATTTGTTGCAGTGCAGTAATACTTCTCTGACAATATTGATAAGTTTCTGTATGAGAAAGAAGGAGAAGAAGCTTTTGGAAGACAATGGGGAATAAAGTGTGCCTGGGTCATAATGTGCATAAATCATGGCTAGAGAAGAACCTAAGCTGTGGGACTCTTAAACCTGTTTCTGGATTTTGGTTATTACCAACATATTTAGGGAGGTTTAAATGCTAAATTCAGAAGTGACTGGCTAAAAAAAATGTGTAGTAGAAGAGCTTTGATAACATTGTGAGGAACATTTATGCTCTAGAGAAGATGTATGGTTAAAAAGAATATGCACTTAAATTTTTAAAGTTTTTAATGCAGGGTAGCCACATTGGACAAAGAAACATGTTTCACTGGGTCCTCTGTGGATTTGTACATGCGGGCCCATCCTTCTAGATATTGAACTGCATGTTTTACATGAAGCTAACAGGATTACAGAAAAGTGTGGGTAATCAACCAGCTATGCAGATATGCAAAGGCATCAAAGCATCAGCTGTAAATGGGTTTTCTGTATCATTAACTTTCTGTGTACTTTCTTGGAGTAAAAAAAACCCTCACTGCTCAAATTAATTGCAGTTAAAGGGATGTATTTTCCTCAGTAATATGTGAAGCTGGTGCCTTCAAGTGGATGGAGGTATTTTGACTTTCAGAGAGAAATTCATTTCCCTACTCATAGATGTCTAGTTCAATTTGTTATGTCTTAGGAGTCCGAGTCATTTACCTTGTACAGAAACAGTAAGGGATTCCTATCTATGTAATGTGGCAGATAGAGAGCAACAAGGATACTCGTGGGTGTCTAAAATGTCTCTGGATATCAATGTTCAGGCACCTGCATCCCACTCAGGTTCAGAGAGACAAAGAACTGCTAGATTAAACACCAAAGACTAAAATTTACTAGCAAAGTCTATGACAAGGAATAGATTGTCTCTGTAGTAGTGTTCAAAATGATGTGAAATACACAACAGCATGTAAAAAGGCTGTGACATTTCTTGCCTCTTCATGTCTATGAAAGCTGTACAAATATATATTTTAGGCCACACAATAACACACAGTCTCCAACAATAAGAAACAACAATGATGTCACAGACATGGAAAGAAATTAACTCCTTAGCTTCATCGATATCTCTGACTAAAAATTCAGCATCAATGGGTAATACAGGAATGTTGTTTTTTAAAGCAATTACATCTGATTATGCTTTTGATTAGCTACACACATTTTCCCATGCCCTCCATGGGATTTGTCCACTTAATGGGATTAGCTTGCCCATTTAATTCATTATTATAATTTTTCATGGAATAGCTCTCTGGGGCACAGTATTTACAGGGGGTTTTTTTAAAGCAAGAGGATCAAGACTGTGATCTCCGGTTAAATTTCTTGAAAGTAAAGATTTTCTTCAACAATATAAAGAAAACAACATTTGGGAGATAGTCTAAGGTACTACATGTATGACTTTTACATGTCAATAAATGACATTTAAATGCGAATTAAAATTCTGTGACTATTAGGTCAAGGCATTGAGGTCCCCATCCTTTTTACTCTTGTGAATCATCCTTCTTATTAAGAGCCATTCTATCCTTATTTTTTTTATTTTTTAAAGAGCTCCATATAGAGATTTTCTACAGAGCAAAAATTTTTCAAGTATTTAAAGTAGTGTTGTATTTGCATGACTGGACAAGTTGGAATATCCAAGCTATGTCACAAACTGTAAATATAAGTTTTGTTCTTATCAGGAATCTGTACTGTTCTCTCTTAGTTCTCCAGACTGTAGCTGATGAAAAAGTTTAACATGAGCCATAGTATTCAACATTACGAAATATATTTAACTTATTCAAATTATCAAACCTGGGACCAATCATTCCCAATTAAAAATGAAAGATAGAACCTTTGAAGAAAAGGATGAAAATTCAGAAAATCTTCATAGATCATGACAACAATGTAGCTGAAAATGACACTGAGGAATTTCTTTGACTTCTATTTACTCTGTCACCATTTTTAAGCATAACTCATTGTTTCTTCATTCGGACAATGTTTGAGAATCTACTTATGAGAACATTATTACCGAGATTAAAAAGATAAGCATGACATGTCAGAATGCAATGTTTAAAATTAGAAAATACTATTAAAAGTATTTACCTAAATTACTTTGAGAGTAAAGTAAATCCTATGTAAAGGTTTTATTCTTACTACAAGTTTCCAAGGACATTTTAATTAAGTAATCTGTAACTACAATATACACTACAAATGGAAATTGAGCCATAGTTGTCTGTGCAAATGTGTTTTGTCATAGATATTCATAATGAAAAAGCACATCAGCAATTCTGAAGCAGGTCTATGATTCAGCAGTCAATAAGTATAACACTACCTGACGACACTGAACATTTGAGCATTACATTGAAAAATAAAATTCAGTTAGTAATTTCTGCAACTGATAATTATTAAACTTAACTTAGATATGATAAGAATCATAAAAATACAAGCTTCAAGTGTATAAAAATGTTCTGAGATCCTAATTTCCTTTAGTTTGATGAATCATAATTCCAGTGAGACGACAAAACATATAATTAGCAAAAATTGGCTAGGTTTTCACTCAAAATGAACATATTTTATCCAACCTCCAGCAGAAAATTTGACATCATGTCATACTCCTAACTTTTCTGTTTGTACATATTTTCTTTTAACTGTTTTTCATTTTTGTTGAACACAGGTTTCTTGTGCTTTTATACTGTCTATGATGTAGCACAAAGACTAGTGGGAAGAGTTTTTGTTAAAAATGAATTTTAAAAAGTTTGGCATACTTTACATAGTGTAATATTACCACTGGGAATCAAACACCTTGAATATGAGAACCAGTAGCTGCCTGGATGGTTACCAGAGTCTCTGTTGCATGATTCAGGTGACAGAACTCAAACTTTTGCCAAACCCTTATAGTCCAGGTGGCCCATGATCCTGCATGGCCACTTCAGGGTATGCATGACCAATTTCTATCATCTTACACAGTGTACAAAATAGCTGTGAATTTATCTATATTCAAAGAAAACACTACATGACCACTCTTGCTTCTGAAGAATAATTTTCACAGGCTTTTTAAAACTATGCGCATATTACAGTTTAGTAAATTCTACATCAGGAACTGACATGTGAAGTTCTTGGGGTGACCATATACTCCATCCAGCATGCTAGTTAACATTTCTGTAATACATAAGGGCAGAAATTTTGTCTCCATTTGGACTAAGCACAGTAGGAACTACCTAGGGGCACCTCCAGAACTGTCTGAAATATTCACCTGGAAACATTAGACAAGTGCTTAAGTGTGAAGGTGGTAGATATGGTGGTAAGAATCGATCCTCTTGTTTGAAGGTGCATCATTTCAAATTTATCCATTGTCTCACCTATGCAGAGAGTAGTTGTATAGCTGCTTAGGAATACCTGAGGAATTTGTTTAAATGCATCTGGGTTGCACACAGAAACACAGGTACACAGTTGTAATGTTATGAAAAGCATTAGTTTTATCTTTATAACATAATTATAACTTAAATATCATAGACTGTGGCATAGTGTTTTCCATGTAATTTGAGAAGTAGGAAGAAATTTCCTAAGGAGAACTGTTAGAATGAACAGAACCTTACACTGGTGTTGATAAAAAAGCAGAAGCCAGCTTTTCATAAAGTTAAAAAAATTGTGAAGTGAATTAAAAAGATAATACTGGCACTGAATACCTGTCATTCCTACATTCTTAGTTAATATTCTGACAGAATTTAAGAAATGCGTCTTACCTCTTGACTTCTCTAAATCTGGTATACTTTGAAGCTCTCTGGAAAAGAGTCATTCATTATTTAGGATAGATTAATATCTTAAATATTATTTAAATTAGATTCATATTGAGATGATAGAACACAAATGCTATTATTCTTCTAGAGTTAGGAGAAAAAATTTATGCATGAGTGTAGAAACATTAAAAATTTGAACTTTTGGAAAGATCTTTATTTTTTCATTGAGTATCTCTTCTGTGGGCTTAATAGAGATTTGAACTTAGGTTTAATTGAGATGTCAGAATATCCTTTGCACACCAGTAAAATGCAAACTATATGGACTGCTTGGCAGTAAATATTTTAGGATTCTGTGACAACCAAGTCAATTCTACTGTCATATTAATAAGCATGTGATTAGGTAGGAAACAGAGAAGAGATTTCTTTCAGCTTTCTGTTAGTTTTATAGGAAACAAATTCTCAAATCACATAGAAATATGGTGTTGCTTTTTATATTAGAATGAAATATTTTGAATGTTGCCAAGTTTGTCTAATACTTATCTGCAAGTTTGACACAACATTCTACTGCATCTACAAATTTCATTGCTCTTGAAATGTTTACAAAAAATTATCAAATACATTCGTAGGACAAAATGCAACAGATTTTGGCATCATAGAAAACAGAGTTGAGAAGTAAATTTTTGATCATGAAGTCACTTTCCTGCGACAGCAACCATTACTTTTCATACTTCATCCTGGGTCAATAATTGTTTTGTTATGTTTTTTCCTTCTTGCCTTTAGTACAAGATTTTCCCAAAACCTTATATCTGTAAAGGTCCTAATTTCCAATGTGAACTTAGAGATTCTCTATCAGTTTCTTCTTTGCCAACCACTGTTTTTTTAGAAAAATATCTTTTCTTCTATTGTATTTCATAACATGAATGTTTATTAAGGACAATCATACTCATCTCAGTCCTTGTTCTGTTCAAATGTCTGATATTATTCTCTCATCAAATAGACTCACTTACTAGTCTTCTTCAAGTTTCAATTTATTTTAAATGGATGACCAGTCAATGTAACTCATTTTGACTTAGTCTCAGCACTAAATTGTGAAATGACTTGAGTGTTCTCAGCTGTTACTGGAAGTATCTCTGTAATTTTTTTTTTTTTTAATAGTTACATCATGTAAAGGGTGGGTCATCATACAATGATTCCTTAATATAACTGCAATTGTTTCCTTTCCAGGTGTCTTCAGCTGAGGTTTTTCTGCTAACAACAGAAGTTCCTGGAACCTTGCATTTTGTATTGCTTGCACACAATTTCTTTTATCCAAGTGTTTAGGGTTATGAAGTTTTTTCTGTATGAAATCACAGATGTTGCCTACAAATTTTAAAAGCAAATATATTAGTGCTAGAAACCTGATCACATGAAATTTAGGTAAGAACAAAGAATACAATTTATATTAAAATCCAAAGGTTTAGCATTAGTCTAACTAAAACCTTAATAATCTAATCAAGGAATTATTAACCTAGTTAGAAGGATGATAATGCTTCTATTCCAAGTTATCCAATAAGATATGACTTATTTAGTTATATCTAATTTTCAGTATTGCCAAGAGACTTTCTAGAATTTACACCTGACTTCATTGTTATTCTGACCTTTACACTGTCCTTGTGTGTTTCAATTCTTTAGAGAGAAAACAGGCGAGGTTACAGTGCCTTGTATCCCACGTTCCTTTCTGAGGGTAGTGTTTTGTTAACCTTAATGGCATCTCTCTCCTCATGCAAGGTCTGCCTGAGGTTTTCTTCTGCTTATTAACATTGACACTTTCTTGCTCTTTCTACATGGTTTTAAACTTTCCTGTTATATCCAAACATATTATATTTTATATATGTTGAAGACTTGTTCTGTGATTTCTTTGTTATTAGTAAAACCAGTTTTACCCAGCTCCAAGGGCTTCGTTCCTTCATTTTCCAGTAATTGCCCAGCCTCCTGTACACTTGCTGCCTTTGTTCTTTTCTCATATTAATAGTTTTGGGGGACCTGTGTCTTTCACAGATCTCCTTTGCATTGGACCATCATCTGCAATTTTAATCTTAGAAGGTATTAAATGCATCTGGTTAAGCAGAATGTGGGGATTTCTGTTTGGCTGGTTTTGCTTTTTTGTTTTTGCTTTGTCGTGAAGCAAGCTGCCCACTGGACAGCGTTTAAGAGTGAGGCAACATCTCAGGAAAAATCAAAAACCAAAGCAAAACACCCAACCTACTGACTGGGAAAAATCATTGTGTCATTCACAAAGATTGGTCTTGACAGTCAAGAAGGAATAAAGAAGGGAAAAAGATTGCTGGTCTAATCTCAGATGATTGATTTTTTTTTTTCATTTACATCCCTTTTGACTAAAAGTGTGTGACATCAGTGACTGTTGACTCCTTTTTTTTGCTATCTGACTCTCATATATGGCCACAGAAAAATCAATGGAAATTAATGTTGTGCAGAAGAAAAGATGCTCCCCGCATATTCTATTCTGGGTCTTGGGGATTAAAAAAGTATACATTATGGTACTTACGAGCATCTTCTATGTAGCTCTGCAACAATGGGATATGTTTTACTCCTACTTTCAGTTTTTGGTTCCTCTCTATCACTTGAATAATGAGTTTTCATGGTCTTTGAATCCTTTGAACTAAGTATCTATTCTGTTTCTTGATTTTATTGCTTGCTCACCACTATTCTGGATTCATACATAGGAAATTAAGTCAGTAAATGAACATTAAAAAATCTTTCTCAGAAATACTGGATTACATTAAAGCAGATTAGATTAAAATAGACATTTCATACATTTCTTGTCGCTAAAATTCTTTATTGGAATTAGATGGGTCTGCTGATTACATGGGATAATCTTATAGCAATCTTAAAAAATATATGGCAGATTCATTACTCAATAATTTTCAAAAATTACCTGATTGATTATAAGAATGACAAAATTTATTGACATGACTGGACAGCAGGACAGGGAAAATAAAGCAACCACCACTTACAAATTTTATAAGACACAAAGACCAGCCATGTACCCAAATCCTATTGAAAGTAAAAGGTAATTGTAAGCATAATTGTTTAGACAATTGTTTACAATTGTTTATACCTCTAAAAATCTCTTTCGTAATGTTTGCCTCCAGTAATCAATCTTCACAAGTGTTTAGTGTAAAGGAACTATTTTTATCTTAATGAAATATGGATATAATACCTTGCCTTGGTGATTCCCTGCAAGTTGACAATATTGAGTAATGTTGCTCAAGCCCTCTCATCCATTATTACAAGATCTAATACAAATTCTTGGGAGATACTACAAAACTAGATTGAGGGAACATAATCTTCTCCTTGTCTCCTGTAGTTTTTTCATTCCTAAACAAAGTAAGAGTAGACATTAGCAGATGAAGATAATAGAATGTTTCTTCCATTGTACACTAGTTTTCCACAGATGCAAATAATCACAGTATTTTAGACACTGAAGAATTATGAACATTAAGTAACAAAATTATATTTAATGTATGAAAAAGTATTTTAAAGGTTTGATGTGTTGTTTTACAAACCAGTTTATATTTTGCCAGTGTCTTCAAAGTAATATGTTGAAAAAATTTCTCATAATAAGTCTGGAGACTCACTATGGAAATTTCATATGAAAGGTCTTTCCCCTCTTATATTGCATACAATAAAAATATGGTAGTAGAAAAAAAAAGTTTCTGACAGAAATGTCATTCATTTCTGGTACAACTTGCTGGTTCCTAACACACAAAGTAAGTTGCTCAAGAACAGTCTATCCCTTCAAACCTCATTATGTTTTATATATTGTATTTTTGTAGCAAATTCACTGCAGAGAGGGAAACACACTTGTGCATGCTTGTAGTGCCTAGGACAATTTCAACCACCTAACATGGGTCAAATGTTGAGCCTATTCCTTGTTTCTCTTTAAAAAGTATGGTAGTCATATCACTTTTCCATTCATCAGCTTCATTATAGTACCAATCATGAAGGAGATGAAAGACATAGGCTTACTTTGTTCTTGAATTCAAGGACCTAAGACTCCATTTCCATTGAAATTAACTAATTATTAGTCTGAAGATTATCCAGGAGAGAGATATCCTCTCGATTCCTTCTGTCAAAAATGCTCCACTATGCATAAGATGATTAAATATTAACTAGGCATATGTAAGCCTGATTTTATGACTTGGTGGCTAGAGTACTCTTCCAAAATGGAAGAGAAATATAACCTCTTGTAATTCTAATCAGCTTAGTAATAGTTGTAATTAAGTGTTGGGGAGAGGGGGATAGAGAAGAAACTAAGACCAAAAATAAAAAGAAAAATGAAACCAGAGGAGAAATATATCTGCTCTAATTTCAAGGCACCTACAGTATTCATATCTTCCAGAATTAGCCTCCACTGCTGGCTATGAAATACACTGGTTCTCTGCATCATTTATGATATCTGGCAACTATCTTGTGGCATCTTCAGTGTCCCCAGAATATCTAAAATGGCACTAGTCTCCAACGTTAAGGCAAGTGAACTAAGCTGCTAATCAGCAACTGAGCCAACTGAGCTTTCTCAGTTACTTGT
This sequence comes from Euphonia xanthogaster, assembly GCA_034509185.1. NCBI lineage: Eukaryota > Metazoa > Chordata > Aves > Passeriformes > Fringillidae > Euphonia > Euphonia xanthogaster. The sequence goes on along the minus strand of JAYDZK010000001.1, from coordinate 61,375,521 downwards.
CCCAGCATAAAATACGCTCGGCCAGCTGAAGGATTTTCATATTTCTTAGAGGCTTTGTATGATTGCCCTACTGTAAGTGTCAAGCACTAATTAAAATGAGCTGGAGTATCTGAGACATCTCCTTGGCACTGGCAGATATGTGCAGTGTATGGAAACTTTTGCTCCTTTTGGTTGAGCTTACCTGGCAAGGAATTGGTAGTGAGAGGTCTGCAAAAGTGACTGTTGTGAGAAGTTTGCCCTGCCATGTTTGACAGAGACAGTTCCAGCTAGCTCCAAGAAGGATCCAGAGCTGAGATTATCAGTTACATCAATTTTGGTTCTGTGATAACATAAATAGGAAGGGATTTAAAACACTGCACAATAGCAAACTGTGAGAGAGGAGTGAGTAAATATGAGGGAAACAGCTCTGCAGACACCAAGGTCAGTTAAGAAGAGGGAGGAAGAGTAGAGCTTCCCCTGTAGCCCCTGGCAAAGCTCATGACTATGCAAGTTGTTTCCCTGCAGCCCAGGGTGGTCCATGTTGGAGCAGATCTCCATCTGCAAACCAAGGAGGGGCCCATGATGGAACAGGTGGAAGCACCCTGAAGCAAGCTGCAGCCTGTGGAGAGGAGCACATGTAGGAGAATTTTTTCTGGCATGACTCGTGAGCTCCTGGGGCTCACACTGGTGCAGGATTGCATTTTGGGGCAGGGACCCCACGCTGAAATGGAAGAAGAGTGTGAGGACTAAGGAACAAAAGAGACAACCTGCGATGAACTATCTACAACCCCCATTCCTCATCTCCCTGAACAGCTCAAAGGGGAAGAGATAGAAGAATCCAGACTGAAGTTGAAGCTAAAAAAACTGTGAGGGGTTGGTGGAATCTGTGTTTTTAGATTTGTTCCTATTTTCCTATTATACTACTCTGTTCTTAATTGTCAATAAAACAATCTTCCCCTAGTTATATCAATTTTGCCTGTGACAATAACTGCAGAGTGATCTCACTGTCCTAATCTATCCCATGAGCTTTTCGCTGTGTTTTCTCTGCTGTCGGGTTGAGGAGGGAGAGAATTGATGGCCACCTCATGGCCAGCCAAGGTCACCACACTGCTCTACACTGACAGGTAGATAACAAGATTCATAGCCCAGGATATCTCAAATTATGCTAAATTGCTGTTTGAGACAGCAATTACTATGACTAAGCCCTTCATAGCTACCACAGAACATATCAAAACCTGTTTAGTTCCTGAAGTAATGAGGAGATAGTCAACCAGCTGGAACCAGGTATTCCCCTATGCATGGACATGTTAGACACTGCTGGACGCTAAGACCACTGAACCCCCCAGCAACCCCTAAATGGAGGCGTCTTCATTTCAGGCTGTGGAGTCATGTAGATAAGTAACACGACCGTGACACTAAGTAACAGGCTACAGTCTTTCTATGGCTTCTGGAAGGCCTCAGGAATGAGACTTGTCAGACTTTCTTTGCCTCAAATTGTTTTAAAACCCAAGAACTTAATTTTTATGTGGTTCATTTGTAACTTTTAGCCATGGTTAATCTGCTTGGGGGTTTTTGTTTGATTGGTTGGGTTTTGGTTTTGCTTTTTTTTTGTTTATGTTTTTATGACACAACCATAGTTTTACATTTATCAGGAGAAACAACTATTTTTTTTCAGAATGATACACTTATAACTCTAATGTAGTGGTGTAGTACAGAGAAATGCAGGTCTATAAGGACAGCAGAAGCCTTGAAACACAGGAACAGAGAATGCTTTAAAGGAGGAGTAGATACAAGACATGACAATGCCAGAGGCACAGACTAGGAGTGGAGATATTATGTCTTTAAACAGCTCACAAAGAGCCAGTTAAAATATCTCATATGTAGAGTTGGATAAAACATATTTCAGGGATAATCAAGAGAACAAAAAACTGCTGCCTACTACAAAACTTCTTTCCCACTAAAACAGTACTAGTTTTATCTTTTCTGTTTGTTTTGTTGTAGTTGTTATTGTTGTTCTGTAACAATTGAATCTGAAGTAAAAATATGTATTTGGATGAACTATAAGGACTTCAATCACACAAAAAATATGTTCTTGAGTTTTTTTTCCTGCTTGTCCACAAGATTTTCAGTGTAAGTACCTTATAGAGTAAACAAAACCAGTGATGACTCATGGGCTCTCAACTGGCAGATAAAAGCCAAGAAAGCACCCTAGGATATTGCATATGCCTTTAAAATTTCATACTTGTGAGCAAATAAGTCAAAGCCCTTTTGACTGTAACATAATCTTACCTCTAGATGGATAGCTAAGGTATACACTGTTTTCAGATATTTGCCATGACTCATTCTGTATTATCACTGTCAAGAAAAAAGAGCCAAAGTAATACCAGTTCTAATAGTGCTAGTTTTTACTTATTTATCCTGTTTTCTCTCACACAAAGTAGTTCAAAATTCTAAAGCCACTAGGAATGCAATTGCTATTTGCATGATTTGGAGAAAACATGTCAATTATGGAGATCAATGAGCAATTTGAGATAAATTGATCCCTGTGGTATCCCTGAAAATTGAGTAACAGTAAATACATTTATATATATATAAAAGTTTTGCTTTCTCACCTTCTTTCACATCCTGCTAGCTATAATCTCCTCCACAAGAGAGCACCCAAGTCAACAATCAAAGTCAGGCTAATGGATTCAATAAAAGTGCTGGACCTTCCACTTCTTTAATTGTTGCAGCTTTTACTGCAACAGAGTGTGTTCATTGCAATGGTTACAAAAATTCAATAAAAGTGCTGGACCTTCCACTTCTTTAATTGTTGCAGCTTTTACTGCAACAGAGTGTGTTCATTGCAATG
>JAYDZK010000001.1:61343016-61365712 GCA_034509185.1 Euphonia xanthogaster | reverse complement strand
ACGCTCTTCCGATCTAATGTGTACTTAGATTGAAACAGTAAAGCTATGTTTGCTATAGAATTACAAAATATAGACCTAAAGTGTTGTGGGAAAAAAGCATCCACATAGCGGGGCCACTCTGGGGATGAATACAAGTCTTTCCTTACATTATCATCATCATGTGAAAGTAATGAAGGCACTCTTGAGGGACCTTGTTGGAAGTGATATTTTTTCTCTCACTGCTAGTGTGAGGAACTTGAAAACTACATTATAAAACAGAGACTCAACCCTTTCATATACATTTTGGGTTAAAGCAATCCAGTAAGCAGGAACAGCTGTGACTTTAATCACATAAGAAATAAACCCTTCCATTATACCCTGCTGAATGCAGAGGCAGAATGCAATAACTAAACACCAAAAGGCAAGAGGCAATCAGTGGGATATTTATTTCCTTTTATTGTTACATTATATGCTGATTTCTGTTCAAGTAATGTTCATTTATTAAAAATCATTATTGACTTAGAAAAAGATGAGATTCATCAGCAAAATTCAGTGAGTATTTTAAGGCATTTAAAGGTTAATGTCTTATTCTTCATGAGATTTCAAGAGATTTTTGAAACCTATCTTTTCTTTTAACACTTTACACATTAATTTAGTAATTTTCCATATGCAAATTTGCATTTTGTCAGTTATAATGGACGAGCAGAAAAATTGCTTGGATCTATAATAAGTTCTGCAGTTTTGTTAATTTCCACAAACATTTACTTCTAAAGTTATCCAAAGGGAAGTGAAATACTTACCTGTACAAAGCCCAAAGAGAGAAATATTTTAATTTTTACAGATATGAAAGACTTGCTACACTTAGTGATTATTTTTACATAAGTAAAAATTCTATTTTGAGGGCCACAGTCATAAGTGAAAAAATTTCTCTCTGTAAACAGAAAAAAAATTTAAAATATCTTTGAAATAACACAGCATAATGGAAGCTGAGTTTGTGGGGATAACAGAAAATTAAAAAGGAAATAGTAGTGCTAGGAGGAAGCTTTATTTTATAACTCACCACAACATTTACCAACTTGTATTGCATTTTTTTTTCCAGTGCATACCTCTAAAATACTTGGCTTCTGTAACTGCATATATGTCAAGCCTCAAAAATAAGGAGAGGAAGGGATAGAGACACAGGCAGAGACATTCATCCCAACCAGCTTTAGATTGCTGTATCTGAGTTAGTTATCCTGTGTGTTTGATACAGATATGTTTTCTTCATAAATCTCTCTTCAATGTAATAGTATTGTTAAAGTTAGGTACCTCAGGTTTGAACTCATTCTAAAGCACTTGATGTCTTTATTAGGTGACCCAAACTGAATACTAAAGCAGTTATTTCTTTCCGTTTATGGTAGCTGAGCCCATGAAATCTAATTTTGGTAAATGCAAGGAAGAGATTTTCTTAGGTAGTCCTTTACGTCTCAGTGCAAATTTCAAAGTAGACATTCTACTGGAGAGTAAGATAAGAACAATAGGAAATCACACAAATGGAAAAAAATTATTTGGCTTCAAAATACAAGTAAATGCCATCTCAGAACTTTTACACGAATTAAGTCTGTTCTGTTACTCAACAGAAATTAAATTTTAAGTAAGATGATGGACAAAATGATTTCTGGAAGTTCCTTCTCCTGAAAAAGCCTATTACATTTTTTTTTTTAATGAGATTTATACCTTGCAGAATAATTGATGATGCCTATTTCAAATATATGAATTAACAATAAAAGATCAAAGTGGCTTAACTATCAAAATATAGCAATGGCTCAGAAATAATCAGAAGATCCATCAACTAAAAAAAGTTCATGACATTTTCTCAGGCTTCAGAGACTTTTGACAAGCTGCTGAAGGTTTCTGATCTATGATGGGTCTGCAAGACAAACTCTGGGCAGCTGTGCCAGGAGAAAAAAAATCAACAGAGTTTATGTTGTGAAAACTCTGGGAAGACTGGTTCTGACAAGGGTGGGCTCAGTAATAGGTGTTTCAAGGAACAGAAGCCAATGATGTCTGAAAAAAGGAGCAGAGACTATAGTAGAGCATATAATGGGAACACACGTGCTTGGGTGAGAGTCAGTGAATATGGTTTCAAACAACTGAAGTATGCATGCCTGCTACTGAGCAAGAATTTCTTCCAGTGTGCTGAGCAACAAATATTTTTAGGGAATATTTTTACCTGATTTACCTTAGAATGAAATTAATTGCTCCCTGCACTTTACTGTAAAGCGGGTCTGGCATGAGTAATTTGTGTATGTATGCCTTTCTTACACCTGTTTAATTTTGGCAACATTTTGGTCTAAGCCATCAGTTTCCTTGTTTACTAAAGTATGAAGAAAGAATTTCTATGAGCATAACAAGACCAAGAAGACATATTTGAAGTAAACTTTACCCATATATGATTTAGCAAGTCTTGTACATCAAAGAACATAATGTCCTCAGAAGATGTCCTTCAAAAATATTTATAGAGTACATAAATTTCACATATCAGCATGGCTAATGTCCAGACAGTTTTCTGATACTATTTTCAAAAACTTGGTGTGTACAGACTTCATTGTCCTCCAGATCTTGTTTCTTTCACTAACTTTTACCTTATCAAGTAACATAAATAGTTGTTCTTTGTCCAATTCCTTGGATACATGTCCGGCTTGAAGATTTGTCTCTCTTTACTTTACATTCATCTTCCCATGTCCTTCTGGATTTGTGCTGACAGAAGAATTACTTGCTTCAGTATTTAATGAAATTGTGAACTATATCAATCATAGTGTATAGTTCCCTTGTGTTCTTAGGGCTTTAGGTCATTCATGTACAGTAGCTATTTAATTGTCAATTTTCCATTTGTCTTAGCCCATCTCCAGAGTACTTTCAATCTTTACAGAGAGGAGAGAGTTAAACACCATGTGTTACACACACACACACACACACACACACACAAAAAAAAAAAAAAAAGAATGTAAAATATTCTAAACTATTTTACTAAGCTTTTCAGTTAGACTGATTACTTTTAGTGATTTTGTTGTTCAAAAAGTACATTGCTAAGTATATGAAAATAAGGAAACATCTAGGATTTCTAGAATAAAATTCATAAATGGTATAGAATGGACTGGGGAAAGGCTTTGGAGTGTTGGTGGATGTGGGACTCCACATGAGACAGCAGTGTGTGTTCATAGCCTAAAAGCCAAACATGTCCTGGGCTGCATAAAAGGAGTGCAGCTGGCAGAGTGAGGGAGGCAGAACCCATGTCCAGCTCAAATTCTCAGCTCAAAAAGACATGGACCTGTTGGAGCACATAAAGAGGAGAGCAATGAGTATGATTAGAGGGCTGGAATACCTCTTTTATGAAGACAGAGCGAGAGAGTTGGGACTATTTAGCCTGTAAAAGAGAAGGATCCGGGGAGAGATAACAGCACCTTTCTAGTACCTAAGGAGGCCTATAAAAAAGCTGGAGAGATTTCTAAGGGATGTCTCAGAGAATAGGAGTGAGCAGCAAAGCAGCACAGCTGGAATGTCCTCTTTCTTGTAAATTTCTTCAGTAAGTTTGAAGCAACATAGGACTTTTCATTAAAAACTACCACTCTGAAGTAAATTGAGTCAGACACAGAAAAAAAGAATGATGAATGCCTTTTTACTGAAGAAGATATTTACTGAATGCCTATTTCCTGAAGAAGAAATGGAAGAACTCTTTGTCCTTTCTACTCTTCAGTCACCAAAAATCTGTTGTAGCATCACAGGAGCCTCATGCTAGAAACAGCTGTCTTCCAAAAGATGTGACCAACCCTAGCATTTTAAAGTCAGCAAGTCTTCACTGATCCCAAGTGAAATACACAGATTTATGAAAGATGAGATTTTTCAGATGTTCACCATTTCACCCAGGAAATGGTGAAAAATCTAGCAAACTGTAGTACATATGACAACTGCTCAGAATATTATTTTTACTATCAATGTCTATGTAGAAGTTACGTCAAACTACTTTTATTTTTCCAAGGAGTTTTCCTCTTCAAACCTCTGTATGAAAAGCATGAAACAAACTGTTAATGGCATATCTATGACAGGATCTTAAGGCTCTTCGCCAGACTCCAAAATTCAACTGACAAAACTACTCTTCCTTCTATGTAGACAGTACTGTGAACTATGAAGGATCAGAGGAGAGTTTGCTGCGTATTGAAAATCAGCTATTTTTTTTTCCTGATATAAAAATGATATCTCAAGTTCAAGAGTATATTTAACATATAGAAACTGGTTCAGTTTGGTAATAAGAAAATAATGAATCTGTTGATACTTTCTAGCCAGTTTCCATGATGGAGGAAGGGAAACAGCTATATAGAGGCTGTTATTCACCATTCTTGCATACAGAAGTAGTGGAATACCTTAGATGTAAATAATCTTGCTAAATTCAGGTATCTACAACATAGATATGTAGAGCTAGACTAGACCCTTTAAGGGGATGTCTTCAAGATTAATGGAACAAAATAGGTACCCACAGTGGGCAGTTCATATATTCTAATTTAGAACACTACTCAGGCTGAACACTGCTCCAAAAATGCCTGATTTTTCTCCACTAATTACAAAAAGAAATAACACCTAGCAATATGTACTAAGGCTGGGTTATTTTTTAAAAAGACATAATGTCCCCAATCTTGAGTTAAAAATTTTTCTTCAGGATAAAGAAATACATAGTTCATAAATGAGGTTCCACTTTACTGTCAGTAACTAAGGGATAAAAAAAAAATTACAAATGATCATTCAAACTCATTTGTTAGAAAGAAATTCAATACATTTAATTTTAGATAGCAATTAAAGCAGAAGTAACTATGGCTAATTAAAGTATGCACAAAAGGAATCTCATACTAAACCTTACGGTAACTTTATCCAGCCTACATTTTGATCTTTTAATCATAAACTGACGTATTTTTCAGAATAATTAAAACACAACATCACACTTGCTCTCCAGCCAGAACAGATTTTATTATGGCAGTCTAGGAAGCTAGCTATAAAGGTCTAGACTAACTCTATTAATATTCATAATTTACATTCTTGCTTTCTCTCACTATTTATAGTCTTTTTGTAAATTTCCTGGTTTTCCTGTTAGGATAGCCAGTAAGTAATCTCTCTGTAGTTTATTGAGCAAATGCTTCTCAGTTTCAGCTGAGGTACTACTTTCATTTTCTTATGACTGGATTGAAATTTTTGCATACATGTCATTTCATTGGAGCAAGGAAATACTATTTCTTCCCATTTTTGATATTTGTCATAATGTCAGAGGCTACCATAAAAATAAATGATGGCTATCTATAATCAACCTTTTTTCCGAACTACTTATTCCACGTTTCATCTAAAGACAGTCCTGCCACAGAAATACTCTCCTTGTCACTGTTCAGAGGCTGCCTATGTAAACAAACAGTTTTTCTTTGATTTTACAGTTCATGTAGAGCAAAACTGCAAAATTCCTGTGGAGAGGAACTGATAGGCTTGCCTCTGAAGAATAGCATGCATCTAGCAGCACGTCTCTGTCTGTTAGCCGGGTTAGCTGTGTATGTTTAACTGCCTATCTTTAGGACGTCCTTCTGGATGACTTTCCATAAATATTCCATCCTTTCCTATACCTAGATTTGACTCATCCTGAATAGCATAAACTGAATGGACTTATATACCAGAAGATTTCATCTAATATGAGTAATACTCTCAGAAGTTGTCTCTGAACCATTTAAGTTGTTTTCAAATGTGAACAGGATTTATGCTCTTGTGAACTGCTGCTTTATTTACGTACAGTGTCAGAATCCATATAATCTGAGTCACTGCAATTATAGTTGGACGATGACTCTTGGCATTGCATGAAAAAAAATTCTAGCTTTGCTTGGAAATTTAAGATCCCAAATATCTGATGTTTTGGAGAAAAGTCAAGATTCTTTCTTTGTAAAATAGCCCTTGTTGTAGCTGGAATTAAAGAAAATGTTTATTAAGCTCCAGACATATGGCACAGATTAGAAAACTACTAGGAGGGAGCTCCAATTGGTAGGTTAATATTCTAGCATGATAGATTAATCAATGTAAACCACATAGCTCAGTTGAAACCGCTGTTCCAAATTGCCAATTTCATCTTCATCCAGCAGAGAAAATGCCAACCTTTCTCTCTGCAGTAAAATCTTCTTGTTATAACAGTGAAGCAACTCCACAGTTACTGTTATTGTGAAACATCTGGTAACTACAAGATGTAGCTCCTGTGAGATAATCACATACCTGTAAAAGTAGAAGAAGTTACTGAACTTTGTTGTATTTCATGTTTTGTAATACCCCTGAGTGTGGTAGGCTCATAATACCGTAATCACTTTACCTCTGCACCAGAAATGAAACCACAGATGTTACGCTTTGCTGTAATGTCCACCGCTTAACATAAATAAATGATCAGAATAACAGTATTGTTCATATATAAAATATGCACACCATAATAAATATCATGGGACTAAAAGTTGCTGGGAACACACTAAAATAGGTGCAGAAGGCCTCATTATGGACATCATTAAAAATAGATCAGGAGATAAAAAAATGTAAAATTTGTTCTTTTTTTAAATGTTATTGGTTTTTTTCTGTTAGAACATTTTCTTCTCAAAACAATAATGCGGTTTGGAACAACTTTGTATCTGTTGGAAGAGTCTTTTGGATCTTTTGGAACTGACTTTCTTTAGCAACTTAGAAAAAAAAAGAAAGCAAAAAAGATTGTGTTTTGATAACACAGCTAAAAGAAACATGGGTCTCTAAGTAAGTAAAACAGATTCACCTAAATAAAATGAAAAAAAAAGAAAAGGAAAATAATTTTTTTAATGTTTTGCTTTTTTAGATGTTTTCCCATTACTTTTTAAACTAACTAAAAATGAAAACAGATTTATTGACAAAATCATCTCATCAGATTGGAAAACATTCCCAAAAGAATTAAAATAGCCACTTTTGATCACTGACCACTATGTACCTTCTCATTTGATCTAAAGAACTTCTAGAAAAATTATTGAGTCATGGAGTATCAGATTTTACAAAGAAATAAACTGGTGCTGCAAACATAAATAATAACGCACTTATTAGGAAAAAATGTATTTTATAGATACTTATCACTATATATTAACAATAAGAAAGTTGGAATTATTTGTTTCTTAAAAAAAAAAACATGACCACAAATGAAGAATAAATGACAATTTTGGACGTGATTGTACAGGAATGACTGGCAATACTAAGGAAAAGCAGAGGTATTCTTGGCAGGAAATGTTAAATATTTCAAGGGCAGTTTCTCCAGGGATAGTTCTGCACCATCACTTACCACTTCTAGTGCATATTTCAGAAAACACAAAATGTATCAAAAGCACTTACACCTTATTCTTACAAAATCCATCATACTGAATCATATGATAGTAGAATCAGATATTTTTAAGCAATGTTGACAAAAATGGCACATTCTTATGTTAAAAAAACAGCTAACATGAGTCTATTGTAATACCACCTCATGGCTTGTCCTGCTTTTCTTTGTGCTGAAATTTGCAGACACTTCCTCTCTTCTAATGCTATAATTCTGATTTTATAACATTTAACAGTCATTTCATACTTATGAACAAAACCATAACCTATGGTGACTCAGGCCTCTTAGTACAATGATATTCATTCTCTAATGTACAGCAAATCAAATGTTAGCAACAGTGATTTATTTGTATTATTAAATAAAGTGGTTTATTGGCAGCAGCTGTGCACATGCCAGCAAGAAGCCTGGCACCACAGCACATATGAATGGCAAACACACTTTAGGAACAAAATTAACTGCGCCTCTAAAATAGTCCTCAGTGCAGGGGATATTTCCACCAGCTAAAAAACTTTGGAGATGAAATTTCAATGCATGATTTGAGCCTTCAGGGAAAAAAAACAAAAACAAAAACAAAAAAAAACCCAACAACATATTCCGCCCCCCCCCTCCACTTCTCCCCCTAACCACACAAAAGCACTACCCAAAACAAATTGACAAAGCCCCAAAAGAAAATCAAAACTGCAACAGCCCCCACTCCGTCAACTTTCTGTGTTGGTTTGGTAGGGACATTTCTAAAATTCATTGCATTTGTAGTTCACGGTAGTGGCACTTTCAGCACACAGGAAAAGGACAAGTATTATTTCTACTTCCTTTACCCTCCTTCTATACACACCTTGGAAACAAGTGTCTCTTTGTGGTGATGTGAAGAGAAGGCTACCATTAGCAAAACTTCCCCTATGTCTGTAAAGCCTGTTACTGTGCATTACTGAACCCGACAGAAGTAAACTTAATAAAGTAAGAACTTTATACTTCTTACAGAAATACACTCTTTTTTTCCTTTTCTGTTTGTCTGGCACAGTGTGAGAATGATGTATATATGGAAATAATGGAGATTCATCTGGTGAGCTTAATGGGCAATATGTCACTTTTTGCAATAGTACTTTTAGACCATATGGCGCACTCAAGTGCTTCAGTCTCTTCAGGTGGAGGGTTTTGATAGTCCCATGTATCAGAAGTGTCAGGAACTCTCAAGTGCTTGTTGATCAATGACACTGCTCTACTATTTTTTATTAAGGTGTTAAAGCGTAAATGAGATATCATCTTCCTCTGCACTAATCTGGAGTAAATGTCTTCAGAAAATGAAAAGGATGAGAATATACATTTCTGGTGGGCAGGTACATGGCTGCATGGTGAGAACACAGCAAAACACAGTGTCCTCTGCTTTCACTGAGTTGCTAACTCTTGGTAGAACCAATGCTGCCACAGAGAGCAAGCTTCTGTTCAACTATACAACCACACAAATTTAAAGCTGTGGGATGTGTGGAGAGGTATTCCTAGACATGGAAAGTGACTGCAAGCAAGTCTGTGGAAGGAGTGACCAGATTCATGAACTGCTGTCCTTGGTGGCTGAGGGGCAGGATGACGTGAGAGTCTGAGGAACACATTGGAGCCTTACCCTGCTATCTACAATGCACAGAGGCCAACTCAGTGTGACCACTGCAGAGGCAGGTCTTGAACCTGGTTTGTGCCAGGAGCAAGGCAACACCACAAGGAATAAGGATGAGTGGTAAAAGATTGTAGAATGCAGCAGTAAGAGAAACCCCTCCTCATCCTCTAATTAACCACTCTGATATACCTTTACAAATATCTACAAGGCCCTGGGTACAATTGTTCAAATGGAAAATGAGGAACCTGAGCAAACAATCTCAGAGGATGGAGAGACCAGCCCTACAATAAGACCAACAAACAATGACAAGTTGTGATCATTGGTGATTCCCTCCTGTGTGGAAAGGAAGTCAAGACAACATTTTGTAACACTGGGTTGGTTTTTTATTTTTTGTTTGTGTGTGGAGGGTTGGTATTGATTTTCTCATTTTTCATTTCCTCTTCAAATTTCCTGATACTCCTTCAAGTATAACTATATATATACTTTTTATGGCTTCTATGATGTACAGTGTATTTAAAATTAGATGTAGCTGAGAGAAAATAATGATTGAACATATTTGTCCTCTTTCCTTTTTTAGTTTCATGACTAAAATCAACCAATCAAAGAACTTAAAAAAAAAAAACAACAAAAACTCCCCAGCCACATCAACTTGCAAGGTTTTAGTCTGCTAGGTATATTTTACAACGTAACAGCCACATTATAATACTTCTGCTTTTCTGCTACTGTTACTGCTTTTTTTTCTCACATACAGTTACGTATTTTAGCATGACTTATTAAAAACTCTATTAAAAAAGAGAATAGACATATAACTCAGACAGATATTTTCCTAACTTCAGTGTATTCTACCAGAACCTATTGGCTAGCTTTTTATTTCTGAGCATTTTTTAGCCATAGCATTCCTTTTTATTGTAGTGAATAATATCAGATACAATATAATTATTGTATACAATTTTCTGTCTACTTTCTTTAACTTTGACAATAATTCTTATATAATCCTTGGCAAAACAGTTGAAGTTCTTATTTCAGTTACTTGAGAGATTGCAGTGAAGGCTCAAGCATCATGAATACAGGAATATATATGCTGATAATGCCCAAAGGTCTTGTAGCTATTTTATATGAATAGGCTTCCATTTCATATTCTGACTTCATGAAAGCATTAATATTCAGACTTGTGAATGACCAAATTTCAGAGCAATAGGTTTATTTTAAAGGCAAATTCAAACAACACAGTCTTTTACAGGAAATACTGTGAATTTCTGCTTTACAGATTTGACAGCAGCACTGTCCAGCCTGGTGTTCATCTTCTGCACTGTTTTGCCCATAGATTCAATCACAGACAAGAACTCAGAAAAAGTAAGACCTTTGATTTGGTTACTTAAAGTGTGATACATTAAGTTTGTTGCTGATAAGCAGCCTTTTTCCAGATGGACATGCAATGGTCAGGATTTCCTAGCATCTTATAATGATACTAATTTCAGTATCTGTAAGGTAATGGTGAAGAAAAAGGAGTATTTTGTAAGCAAAATACTCCATTACTTGCTGTCTGCAGGAAAACGCCTAAGAAAGTTACAATGAAAAAAAAAATATGAGGGACCGAAAGATCAGTACAAACATACTCTGGAGTGAAAAACTAAATTAATTGGTTTCTAAGATTTATTTTATTTTTCTTTAAAATCCGTATTAACAGAAAGAGCATGGATTCCACAGTGAATACAGATAAAAAGATCAGAAATAAATTTAATGGAATCTACATTGATGATTTTATAAATTCTTTTCTTCATTTAAGCATTTTTCTACCAGAGTGACCAAATCTCATCACATTCAATGAGTCTTAATTTTATCCAATACTTAAAAAATATAGTTGTATGAGCAACTCTTACAGCACATTAATGAAGAGAATATCCGAGTATGTTCTGCTCCTCCTACTTGGTGTGCAATACCATTCTTCACCAAAGCAGAAGGTACAGGAAGGTCCTCACAGTCCTGAATCATTATTGACAGCATTTCCACACACAGGCAATGTAAATTATAAGTAAAAAAAAAGTAAATTTAGGGGAATATAATTAATAAAATTAAGGAGTAAACATAAAATGGAGGGCAACATGAAAATATAGTTGAATAGAGACCGAGAAAAGACATAGAAGAACACTAGAGTAGAACTGGTGATATAGAGAAAAGAAATTGAAAAATAGGAAAAAAAATCCTGGAACCAACCCAACCTAGAAACATGAAGTACACAAGTAGGTTCTGATTTCAGAAATGCTTCAATTCTTTCTATAAGTCAAGTGAGATGGTTGAATTTTCAGAGTGATTTAGCATAACCATTTAAATTTTTTTTCTTCATTACGTTTCTACTTCAATAAGTGGAAACTCAAGCATTTAAAATACTTTTATCTTATTAAAAAGGAGGGATATAAAAACCTGTTCTGTTTTTCAGATCTGTTTTTACAGATTAGAATACAATTAGCTTGTTTTTCACTGGTATTTCTGTTAACTAAATGTACCACATTATCAATTTTTCCTTCTCAGTTTCCTCTTGTTCTATTTCATTCACAAATAACCAAACTGAAAAACATCAAAACTTTTCTTCACTTCTCCTCATTCTCCTGAAAATTGTTCCAGAACTTCTTAATTTCCTTACTTTGGTCTTATACTGAAATTTTAGCCATATGTTAACTATAACTTCAGTTAAAAATTAGAATCTTTCACACATTAGGGCTACAACACTTCTTATTTTAAAAAGCACAATGAGAAAAACCCATATAATGTTATTGACTATCTTTTAAGTTAGATGCACCAGGCAGACATGAAAAATTGCTTTCAGGTACTTCCCATATCCAGTACTTACATAGGGATCTTAAATAAAATGTCCATAGTGAAGATTTAGGGGCATTTTTGATGTCCCAGAATATCCCAAACATCTTCACAGACTCAATAAATATGAAATAGGTTTAAGGGAATCACACATATTTCTGAAGGAATAACTGAATAGCAGCTGGGGTAGATTAAAGCACCTATCAATACACATATATCTGCAGGAATTTAAGTGAATTCAAGGAATCTAGATAACTACTACAGATTGGATGCTCAACTCTTCAGAAATTAAGCAAATCAGATTTATTATGTTCTCTTGGGCATCTGTAGTGATACCTTGACAGGCGAACCAAATCTAAGTTAGCATTATAGCAAATAGAAATCTGAGATTTGTTTCACTGATGACATTTAGGACATTTGGAATATCTTAACTGACTTCAAGTTTCTACAGCAGTAAAATTGAGATCGTTCGTAGGTTTTGTGTCATCTTTCTCAGTCACTTACAGATATGTCCAGCATCCCAGGACACCTCAATAACATTTCACACTGATCCACATATTCCATGCTTCGGGCACTTTCCAGGCTACAAAATACATTTGCTATCTGAAGATTATGTCATGACCTTTGCCAAACCACTTTTGATGATTTTTGAGGCAACTTTAAAAACCACCCTGACAGCCTTTGATGCGTAATTTTTTTTAATAGATTTCATTACAGAATTCTTTTTTGCCTCATTTTCCGTCAGAAGTCAATGACCTAGTTAATGGCCTGTAGCCCAGTGATAAACATCATAATAAAGGCATATCTGCAAAGATTGTAATGGTTTGTTATAAGCACTACAATGTGAATTACATGCATTCTAATAAGCCCCCTATTAGTTACATAATATGTTTAAAGCCTTACCTTATTGGAAAGTATAACAAAGTTAAAGAATGCTGAAAACTCTTATCCTACATTTATACATGCTGGTTTTGGCTATTTCAGCCACTTAACTAATATAACACCTGACTGATATGTAAGGCAGGGGAAAGTGAGGCAGGCAGGACAGTAGCCTCATAGATTCACCTGTAGCACCCAAGCAAAAAGAGCAGGGCAGGGCTGGTGATAACCAAGGTCAGCTGAGAATCCTGTCATCTCTAGGCAGTGTGTTGATGAAAAGGCAGGTCAGGCTTAATAAGGTGCTAGGTCTGGCAAGACGTATCTACAGGACAGGAGGCCCCAGGCAAGGAGTCAGTTTTTGATCCTTACCTTAAAGAAGTCAGTGGGTAAAAATCTAGGTGTGATTTCTCATGGCTCCTCTTCTAGCAGTGTGGTTTAGTTGCACCATACCAGAGATGACTTTGAACACCATTACGGAATATTATGGGCAGCTGCTGGAAAGCAGCTCTGCACAGAAGAACCAGCAGTGTGTCCTAGTAGCCAAGAATGCAAATGATATCCTGGGGGGTGTTGGGAAGAGCATTGCCAGCGGGTTAAGGAAAGTGATTCCACCCCTCTACTCAGCCCTGGTGAGGTCACATCTGGAGCCCGTGTCCAGTTCTGGGCTCCTTAGTACAGACATAAAGCTCCTGGAACAGGTCCAGTGGAGGGCAACAAAGTTGATTAAGGGTCTGGAGCATCTCTCTAATGAGGAGAGAATAAGAGAGTTGGAAGTGTTCATCCTCAAGAAGAGATGACTGAGAGGGGACTTTATCAATATCTATCAGTATCTGAAAGGTGAAAGTCCAGAGGATGAAGTCAGGCTCTTTGTGGAAGAGCCAAGCAGTAGGACAAGAGTCAAGAGGCAGAAAATTATGTCCAGGAAGTTCTGCCTGAGCATGAGGAAGAACTTCTTTACTGTCCATGTAACCACACGCTAGAACAGATTTTCCAGAGAGGTTGTGGAGTCTTCTTCACAGGAGGCAGTTGAGAACCATTTGGACACAATCCTGTGCCATGTGCTTTAGGATGACCCTGCTTGAGCAGGGAGGTTGGATGAGATGACACACTGTGTTTCCTTCCAACCTGACCCATTCTGTGATTTTGTGATGTAAACAAGATGAGATCAGAAGATTTTTTTATTCTAATATTGACACAGAAAGATCATAATTTTACAAATTATCCTATCCGAACATTTTAACTTTTAAATCCCATCCTTTTTGCCACTGATTACATTAGTAATACAGATCAAATATTTCTCTATGGTCACAATAAGTGTATGGCTATGGGGGAGAGACAGAAGACTATAGATTTCCTGTTTCTTTGTTTATACAGGTCAGAAAATGCTGCAGTACCTCCATATCTTGCACACAAAATAACCTTTTTGCACACAAAATAACCTTTTTCTGAAATAAGGGAAAAGGAGAAGAGATTAAAGGTTTGACGTGCATGGTTTAGGAACAGTTTCAGTTTGTATGTACATTGACGTGAAGGTCTTATATCCTCAATTAATAATTACATTCAGTCTAGGCTTATAGTCCATAGTGATTGGACAGTTTTGGCTTCAGTTACTTGCCATTTGTTTTGTTTCTCTCTCTCTCTCTCCTCTCTTAATTTTTTTTAAATTATTTTTCTCTTTGTTTCCTTCATCCATTCCAGATGTTCCTCCATCTTCAGGGTTTTTTAGTTTCTCCTCCAGTGCTTGTAACATTTTTTCTAAGACAGTGACCACTTAGTCTCCCTCACTTGTTTCAAATGTATTATCCAAAAGTCATTCGAGATGACGTAAAGAAAATTATGCAATATTATTTAATTTTCCACAGGATGAGCAGATTAATATATTTACATGGTCTTTTCCTTATGGGGAGAAGCACTGTGTCTTACTCTGGAATAGAATATTCTTTTCTTAGTTTTAGTACAGACATATCTCTGAAATTTGGAACTTTTGTCTTCAGAGTAAGATAACCTGTTGTGGATGAGATGTTACTGTAATAGTTGTGAGGTACATAACCAATATAATTGCAGTTGTAGCAATAATTTTTTGATGATTGCTTTTACTGTGTGTATGTAATGAATAATAAATTATAACTTAATAAGATCTCAATATAACATGTGTTTATATTTATACACCAACGATATATGGCTTAGCCTTTCGATGGTATAAACCATAGTATTCCCAGATTAAACTCCTGTTGAACACAGATAAATATATGTATTTATGTTTAATCTATACACCTAAATTCTGAGAATTGCATCTCAGCATTTTCAGACCAGTTCCTGCTTATTACCATGTTAGCTGCAGAAAAGCTGTGTCAGAAAATATAATACTACAGAAAACCTAGTTAAAATTGCAAAATTCAAGAAGTTCAGGATAATCAAACATATACACAGATCAATCTTATTTAACGATGCCAGAAAAATGAATCTCTCTCTGCCATGAATCTTAAGCCCCTAGTAAGATATGATTATGCTTTTCTTGTATGAGTATTCCTGGATATTTAAAGATGGATACAGCAGATTATAGAAGCTATTTTACTGAAAAGCAGTACAAGTGATGTCACATGGGATGTCTGTTATAACATGCTCCACTCTTCTCATTCACAACGTCAATGTTCTTTTACTTTTTGAAGTATCAATGTTTTTCTAGGACTGCTGTCCTGCCTCAACTAAATGGAATTTTTTTCACCTCTGTTCTAACATAGATTTAAGACAACTGAAACTGTGTTCCTTTCTGGAGACATTTACATTCAGGGCTATAAAGTACCTACCCTAACCTGGAATATCTGGCTATGACAGTAACACAGTCTCTTAAAACATTCAAAAATAAAAGGAGAGAAAATTCACTTGAGTGTCAAACTGTCGATAGAGTTAAGGTTTTTTTGTTGTTTTTGTTTTTTGTTTTATATATTTTCCTTAGTAAAACATATCAGCAAAACTACATTATAATAAAGAAGGAATTAATTGCATGACATGTAGCTGTTAGTTTTTGATTGAAATAAATACCCAGCAGTAGAACATATCTACCAATCAACTACCATATCATAAAATCACCATGGTAATTTTTTTTTTTTCTGCTTACATGCATTCATATTCCTAATCCTACTTCAATATTACAGGTGGCTAAAGTATTCACTGACTTGGACAGAAACAATGTCAGGTTTCCACATACATCTCCTGTGGCTAAAAATGCAAAACACTCAGATTGAATTCCATGTGAGTAATGATTTATATAGAGGTTATTCTTTCAATATTGCAGAGTCCTTCAAACATCAGTGTTGGGTAAGTTGAGCAGCATTCTCATTTCACCCAGACACAGAAAAAAAGATTAATATTATGAAGAAGGTGAGTAATAACAATTTACTGTGCATCATTCCTAATACATTTCACAGTTTAAACCTTGAGATATGACATGTGATGCACTGTCAGATGCCACAGTGAGGAAAAGGATTCCTCACAGCAAGCCTCAGGCTACTTATTAGCAATTGGTTTCATGAACACTTAAATATGTTGAAATAAAAGTGATGAAATATTTTTTCCTATTTATATTTGAAAGTTCTATCTCAGAAACAATATTGATCTACTAGCCAAAATACAGTAATGTCAAGTGACATTTATTTCTGGAAAAATCACCGTGATCATATTCTAAACTCCCATGCACAAAATCTTACTTATGGGCAAAGGAGAAGCATACCCTATGTATAACTAAAGCAAAAAAAAATATTGTCAATATTACTGAAATCTGAAGAATCTCATAACAATTAGTTCAGATCTAGTCATAAAAAGAAAGAGAACACAGAATCGCAGGTAAAATTATTAGATACACATATTATTTTCTACCTCTTTCCCAGTGTTATGCTTTCCTTTCCACTGCCTCACAAGGTCATAAAATTAGTGGTTAGATTAGTGGTAGTGAGTATTGTGAAGTCATCAGCACTTGGAGCTTTTCCCAAAAGAAACATGATGGTTGTATTAGTGTTTTTTCCTTCCTCACTTCAGTGTCTGTTTGGGGTCTTTCAGAGCCTTTGCTAGCACATTTTACTTCTCTCTCTTTCTTCAATGGTCTGTATCCCAACATTACATATGGTGCCATGGGCTTTCTTCTACTTATTGCACCTAAGACCAGTTTTATCCATCTCCAAGTTTGGGTTTTTGAATTTGACCATGGATTAGATGTTTATATCTCTACTGCCACCCATGTGCCAACCTTATGCCTTATCCTTGCACACATGTATGGATATATCTCTCATTGTCCTTTATGCTGCTTCCTTTGTTTTTCAAGGCCTTTGCTGTCCTACCAGGCCTGTACTTCTCTACATTTCACCATTATGTTGGAATCATTAATATCTCATTCTTCACAAAATAATTACTTGTTATTACTATGTATACAAAATTATGGTTGTACCATGCACAGATTAAAATTACCTTTTATGTGCTTTTTCAAGGACTTTTAATGGTTTTTTTTCTTTCTTAATATTACAATGACAAAAACATTGATGAGGCATTCTCTGTTAATTTGTCAGTCCTTTGAAAGATGCTCTTCAATTTGACTATATCAGTGCTCTGTTTTTTTCTGTTATTGTTTTATTAAGTTCTGTATACATGATTTATTTTGACAGTTTAATATTATTTCCTCTATCTTCTTTTGAGATGAAATATAAAAGTGATGTACAAAAATCTTTTAGTCAAAATAAATATCCTTCAAGGTTATAATCAACAGACTACTTGTTTATAATGAGATGCCCATTTACTCTTATATCTGGTCTGGGTACCCTCATCATTGTGCCTTGGACTATGGTCCAGTAGACTATGACTAAGATTCACTAATCAATCATGTAAAGGCAGATAATGAAAATATTTCCCCAAAAGTCTTTATTGCTTACAACTTTATCTTTCTCCCAGATTTTCATTTTATTGTATTAGGTTACTGTATTGAACAAGTAAGCATAGATTTTAACAGTATGTGATGTACTAAAAGCTAGGTGAAATTGAAAACAAGACACATTCATAATCCAAATTTAATTTTTTTGCAAACTAGGAGCAGAAACTATGATGTTCACAATTTCTTGATGAAGTGGAAGCAGTGCATTAGAAGAATTTGAGATACCATGGTGTACATATAAACTTTGTCAGCCTACTGAAGGTAATTCACCTTATACGTCACATTCCTTATTCTTCTTCATCTGCAAAAATAGCAATAATTTTCACTAACATAGGGAGTTGAATATTGTATAAGATATTCTCAAAGAAGAAAAAGCCTGACTATGCTACTACTTATACAAAAACAGATCTATTTGTTTACTCTCTAAATAATTTATGCACCTGTGTCTGTGCATGGTACACTTGAAAACACTTTTTACTTCTCTTTAGCAGGCAAAGTATAATTTCAAACAGAGCAGAATATTTGACATTATCGTTCCTTTGTCTTTTTTAAAACATACTCATTTTTAAAGTTAAGAAACCTCACTCAAAGCTCAAGAGCTAAAAAAAATATTTTCCAGTTGTTCTTTATATAACTCACATCATCATTTAGATGCTGATTGCTTAGCTACATGGATTTTCTTTCTCAAAACATCATAAACTCAGCTGGTTTTATTACTCTACAGGTGATGAGGCTGCAGGGTTTCTATTTTAATCTTATTAATAAAACAGTGTTGTAAAGATAAAATATGCAAAATTCTATTTACATTTTTTCTATTCAAATCCAAAATAAGTGTAAAAGCCTGATAATTTTTTGAAATATGTAATATATAAATTTATGAGACTATTCATAAATTAGAAGTCTTAAGAAGCTGTGTTAAATCCACATATTTTGACATGTATATGATCACAATTTTATTCAAAAAATATAATTAATCTGTTTTAACCAATATTTAACCAATAGAATAAAGCTGGGGTTTTTTTCTTTTTCTTTTTTTTTTTTTTTACTGCACAGCAAATGGAGAAGAATTAGCAGTTCTATGATTTGATGCAGATCTCAAGTGGACAAAACTGTCTCTTTAAAGTCTTTCTCTTTTTCTCCATTGCCATCACACTAAATCCCAGCTTTTCTGATGCAGACACATTGGTATGCCCATTTTAAAGCAAAAATTTATTAATGTGTTAAAAAATAGTTCTGTTCCTCTTAAGGCTACTAAGAAGCCCAACTGCGTCAGATCAGCAGATGAAACAACACAAACAGATGGTTAGAACATGAAGCAGTAAGTATTCTTTGGTTAAACGTTTTTCTGTTTATGCCTATACTTTGAAGAAGATAGTACAATGGCACGAACTCTAGAAGACTTAAAACATCAAAGATATGTCTGAATTACAGTGAAAATAGACACACCATCTGAAATGTAGTTACTTTAAGAATGAAACTCCAATTTATCAAGTTATTTAGTAATAGTCTGTTCTTGTCAAAAATTTACTACACCCTTTATATAAATGCTTGCAGCTGTTGAATATATCATCTATATACTGTGAATAGGCTCAGAACACATAGTAACTTAACTCAAACTTCACAAAATCAAAAGATGTTCATAAGATAAAAGATCAGATGAAAAATACCAGAAAATAACACTGCTCTTTCTGACATGAGCCTCATGATCTTGCTGAGAAAGCTAAATCAAGAACATGTGAGGCACAGATTGAATTATAAAGAAATACAGTTCTGCTACTAGAAAGGTTCTGGGACGCATTTATTCTGGAATATATTATAGAGCGTAAATTATCTCCCTAGGAGTTCTAGAAATGAAATGTGCTCTGAAACCTCTGTAATCAAAACTGAAAATGCTAAGCCATTTTAATCTAAAACTGTGCTATTTTGTTTCCTAAGGCTATCTTGAACTGTTCTTAAATTACTTCTTTTTAATTGATCAGAGTAGTTGGTGTCATTTTCTAAATTGCATGATCTAGGCAAAAATAATGCTTTTGATTCACTGTTTATCTTCATGATAATGGGCAGACATTAATAAGAAAGACTGTTACTTATATTCAAAAAATGTCTGCTTTCATTTTTATTCCTTGCAGGAAGATAAATCCAATATTTAGGCAGTTGTACTCTTCTTATGGCTTTTATTTGCTCTGGGGACTAGAAGACGAGGTTTTAATTTCCCTTTGACTATTATCTGCCATGAAGGTCCCTTCCGTTTTGCAATATTGGCAGGTAGAAATGAAATTTGTCATGTTTGTTTGGTTTTTTTGTTTGGTATTTTTTCCCCCTTGCACCTTGGTATTTTACAAAATATTTATAAAGCTTCCTGTGTTTTGTGCCTGTTCACGTGACCTGTAAAAGTCAATAAAGTACTCAACAGGAAATCAAATCACAGATAATTCCATTAAAATAAGCATTGCATTTGAGAGGAAATTCTGACAAAGTCAGACTGTCTCATGGAAACCGTAATCTTGCTGAGAAAAACCCCACAAATTATCTTCAGAAATCTAAAAGTCGAATGTGCAGATTTGATCCAGTCACTCTAGACTTTTAGCAGTCAAGAGAAGAAGGAACCTCCACAGAACTATCATTTAAGAAATATGAATCTATTGGCTATAAGGCTCACAGGGACTATAAAGTGAAGTTAGACCAATAATTTCTATAATCTAAAATTGAGCCAAATTTTGTTTATTCATGGTGTTAAATTGTTTTCACAACTATAGGCAGTGACTATGAAAGATGAAGTCTGGATTCTATCATCAGAACACAAAATTTGAGAGCTGGACCACAAGATAAGGCCTGTATTTTATTCCATATGGGACTTCTTCAGCATGATATAAGAGGGAAACATCTTGAGGATAGAGGCATATATTTTAGGGATGACAAGGTGCGTGGTTTGTTAAAAGCTTGATATTTCACATGACTTTTCCTTTCTAAATCTGAAAACCACCGATCTGCTATACAACTTTTTAAGTTCAACAACTTTTTTTTTTTTTAGCGAAACTTGTGTGTCTTCATCAAGCAGAATCACAGTAAATCAAATCAGTGTTCATGAACAGATTTGTGACCTTAGAAAAAGGACATGTAGTTTATACTGGGATGAGCACCCGTGATACTTTCTACAATGTGTTCAAGAGAATGTGCAAGAAGTCACTAAAATAGATGCCTCAATTACAGCAAGATATCATATTTTACATGCTTTACAAATACGAATGAGCTTGGGAATGCCCTTGTGAGTAGATGTAAACATAAATATTATACTTAATGTTTGGGGATTTTTCCTTAAGGGATGTTGTTTTTCATAAATCACACACTGTACTATCATGTGTTTGATCAAAATTAGCTGAACTCCTGTGAGCCCAAGAAAGAGATCAACTAAATGTAAAAAATTATGTGAGTGTAAAAACTCAAAAGTGCTGAAAGTGTTTCATTAGTGTAAACTAATGAGATACCTATTTTGTCTTCCTTGAATATTGTGTTTTTAATTAAAAGCTAAGGCTTTGCCTTACAGTACAAAGTTATTTTCTTATTAAGAAATAGGTGTACTATGGCCTCACTCATTACAGGGTTGCACAAAGAACAACCCTGGAATGCAACCCTAAGTTGTAGACTCTTTCTTAAAAGCAGAAGTATTATTCCTCATAATGTCTGATATCTGCCATAAACAGAGTTCAAGAAACTGGGTGCCATCAAGTAATGTTGCACTGAAGTGAGATTTCTGAGCAAAACAAGTAGCAAAGCAGTTCTGTGAAAACTAGTTTGTTAAAATTCAAAATGCAGTTTTCTTTGCCAATTCCAGTTTTAGAGTTTACTATATAAATAATATATACCGCGTGTTGTTATTATTATTATTATTATTATTATTATTATTATTATTATTATTATTATTGCTATTATTGCTATTATTGCTATTATTAATATTACAATGATTACTATTATTATAAGAATCCTTTAGAGGGAAGCTGGAATCCCTTTTACAGACTCTTCAAATTTATACAAATCTTCTATTTCGACACTATTTGAAAACCATCTATTTTAAATAAATACAAATGTTTAGAGAAGAGTATCTCTGAATGTCTTCCAACAGACCTGTTAAATTCAGAAAATGTTTACATGACTGTCATAATTCAAATCTCAATGATATTTTTCACATTACATGTTTCAATCTCCACATCAGAAAATTGAACCTACAGAGTTTTTGTCTAGTGCATTATTCCAGGAAGCTGGTTTTTGGGATTTTCTTGGGGTTTCTTTTGTTTGTTTGTTTGTTTGTTTGGGTTTTTCTGAAAGATAAGTTAATTCCTAGCTCTTGCAATTCAAAAGTAAATATTCTGAGTCAAAGCTAAGTAGAAACCATGCTGTTTGAAATGGCTAACAACCTTAAGCCAGCCTTGATTAAAAGGGAATATTTAAACAGAATTAGCATCTTTATTTTTTTCAAGTTTATTTTAAATCACTGGCACATAGAATTTGTGTTCCAGTTAAACACAAGAGCCATAGAAATAGTGCTAAGATTTTTTCCTCCATTATTTTTCTTTTGCAACAGTGGATTTACTTTTATTTCACACTGCAAGATACTTTGACCTTTATGCTTCTTAAAACCAAGGCTAAGGAATAATTTCCTAACAAACTTTTGATAAGAACAAGATTCAGTTTATTTGCTTGCAGTTGCATTTGTGGGTGCCAAGAACCTCTTTAACTAGCTACCTTCATTGTTACCAGTAGATTTTTTTAATATCTGTAGCAATCCTAAATATCTGCAGCCAATATTTTCTCTCTACAGAGCTGACAAACTCATAGAGTGTTCTATCAAATCTGCTTTGTTTCCCAACTCTATCTACATGTTCATGTCAAAGGGTCACATATGTATGGACAGACAAGATAAACAAAGCCCTGTGCTCCTCTGTGAGATCGGCTGACTGATGCATGGAACAAGGTTCCTGGACATCTCTTTGTAATATAAACCACAACACTATAGATCAAAGAACTCTTCATGAATACATATTTCATTAAAGGTATATATTGGGTTTCTGTGGCAAGGATTTGTTTGGTTTTGTTCTTGTTTTTTTTGGTTTTTGGTTTTTTGTTTTTT
>JAYDZK010000001.1:61319386-61338995 GCA_034509185.1 Euphonia xanthogaster | reverse complement strand
ATCAGAAGTTGTGCACGCTGTCTACACACTAGACAGAGTATAAAGAGAAGGCACCAAAAGTCACAGGACACACAGATTCAAGGTCTTTTAAAGCTGTTTTGTCTAATTAACTCTCAGAATGTACTTTTTTTTTAACTTTTTTTACTAATAACTAATTATTTTTCTCTCTACGGAATATCTGCATTGAAGTTTTTTCTAACCAAGCACCCTGTGCTCCCAACACTGCAAAAAATGGAGTAGATTAAGAACAAGAAAGAGATCAGACGTTTAAAATCTTTCGTCTTGTCTTCTATCCACCCCATACAATAAACACAAAGCTCTACATTTTTCACCCTGTAATAAACAATACTACTATCTATTTCACACACTCATAGATTGTAATTCATCCCAAAATCTTGGAAGCCTTTTCCATGGATGAAGGTTCAAAGCAGTGTTCTCCTGAGGATCAGGAAACCTCTGGACGGGCAGTGAAATATTCCCTGTGTCCTGGGTTCCAACATGTGCCGACTTTAAAGTTCCAACTTTACTGCTATAAAGTTATTTTCTATCTCCCACTAAATGGGAATAACAGATGTGAGTGATAAAAATATTTTTTTCTACATTTCCAGAATTTTAACAGTAGCATGCTAATATTACTCTTTACAAGAAGGTAATCTAATTACCCTAAATATCTGCTTTTACACCTTGGTAGAATTTATTGTCTTTTGGATCTGTTTACAGTATGCTTTCTAAAAGGTGCTTCTGTCACTAGAGAGCAAAAGGTAGACTTGGTGATTAACCTTTCTCCAATCCATCTGAGTGAGGATGATTCTCTTTTCTTGCACTGTAATAGTTTTCTGTGGTACCAGTCATTACTTATGACCAAAGAATGATGTTCAGATGCCATATGGTGTTATTGTTAAAGGATGGCTCTGCATGCAAAAATCAAAATCAATGATAACAGCCTTGAGTTTCCTTTGTGTGATATTACTGGAATTGTCTGCTGTTTTCCTATCTTTGTTTTACTAATTTCTTTTCTTAGAGAAAAAATGACTTCCTGTGACTCCTTGCTAACAAAATCCATGGAAAGCAAGCTCTATGTAACTATTCACATACACTGTAGGTTATTAAGTCTCACTAAGGGAGAAGAGGGATGCTAACCATAATTTAATCTAAGCAGATGATTAAAAAACCTGCAGGAATATGTATGTTACTGTGAGAAGCTATAGTAAAAAAGTTTTGATCCTGTATTAAACTCTGCAATTGCATTTGTGTCTTCATTTCAAGTGATTCCTTTTTGTAGTGAATTGTCTCGTGCTAATTTAACTGACCAAAGTATCAGAAATAAGTTAGAACAGCAGTACGACACACTGGATCTTGGAGTAGAAATTCAGAATAAATAGCTTTCCCAGAGCTCAACATTTTTTATAAGAATAGTGCATGCGGATTTACACAGATGGAACCATGAATAAATGGTTTCCATATTATTTTATTCAATTAAAAAAACCTACTTCTATGAAGTAGTATCTCCCATCAAGTATTACCACACATGAATAAGACCCCACTGAGCCTTCTCTTATCCAGGCTGAGCTGCTCCACCTCATCAGTATCCCCTCATATGAAAGGTGTTCCAGATCCTTAACCATCTTCACATGCTGCACTTGCTCTCCAATATGTCCATATTCCTACTATGGATATAATCTAATCCAATCCCCTTTATACTCTGGAACGTGAACCTGTATCATCTCCCTGCTTCAACATTCCTATTGACGTACCTAATGAGACCGTTGATCTTGGCAGTGTGGGCATGTTGCTGGATCCTGGTCAGCTTGCTATCCAACAGGACCACTGTGTCCCCTCTGTACAGCTAATTTCCAGCTAGTTAGGCTCCAGGGTGAACTTGGTACAGGGCTTGATACATCCCTTCATGAGGTCTGTCTCCATCCAATTCTCTATTTTGCTGAGGTTTCTCTGAATAGGGGCATATCCATCTGTTGTATCAGCTACTCCTCCCACATTTATATAATCTCTGAACTTTGCTCTCCTGATTCATTTTTGAGCCCTTGGGTGTACCACCGGTGACTGGGCTCCAGCTGGGAATTGTGCCCAGTTTTTCAGTTCAGATCACTACCTATTTATAAAATCCAATTTATTTATCTAACTTAACCCAGCTCACTTATTAACCTCTATGGTAATTACCATAACATTCTTAGTAAATATAACAAACTGTTTGGGTATCCAAGGAAGTTATCTGTGAAGACGTAATATGAAAGAATGTGATATTTTAATGGGTCAAGTATCTGAGGACTAAAGAGGAAATGTAAGGGAATATAAAAACTTTAGAGTTAGAAGCTTTTCTGAATTACAGAAAGGAATTTTAGGAAAAAATACTGTTTAAAAAAGTTTAGAAAATCATAGTCCCAAATTACAGTGGTAAAAGAACAGAGTTATATAATTGATAAACTGTAAATGTCAGGTATAAGGAACATAAGGCCCAAAACCTTATTGGGCACTGTTAGGTTAGCAAAATATGATACTTATTTTCTTTTTTTATATAGTCACGTCTCTTCTTTTAAGAAACTTTTTTTCCAGGAGTTCCAAGAAAACTGCTACTGTGATCTGTAAATCATACCTGCATGGTATATTTGTCAGTAGTTATCCTATAAATGCAGAGAGAAATTCTTAACTGAATACCCAGGGTGTGATTTTGTGAATATTTTTTCTTATCTCAGCCAGAAAAGCCCCTAAACTGAACTCAAAGCTGAGAGAAATTTGAAGATGGTTTATGCATATTAGAGATTCCAAGCCTAAAATAATAGAATAAAAATAAATTTGAAGAGACAGACATCAGTAACCCTTAACAGCAGAGGAATGAGCAAGTTTTTTTGGTGTATATTTCAAAAGGAATGTGAGCAATACGATGGGATTGATGTAATGACTCCATTTCAATTTAAATAATACTGTTGCTTCCTATGACTTCATTGGTCAATGGTAGGGAAAAAGAAGCTATGGTGTGATGACACCATGGTTGAAACACGGCTCCAAATCATAAAGTTTAGAGTATCAGAGAATCACAGAATAATCTGAATAAGAAGGGACCCATCAATTTTAAATGTTGTCAATATATCGATTATCAGTGAGCTGAATAGCTCTCCAAACCCTGCTAGCTACATTGACCAGGTATCCACTGATTACACTGACAGCTTAGAATTTCCAGGTTTTTACTCCAGATAAGTTCCATGCACACAAATACAACAAATTAAATATGTGTCAGATGAGATCAGGAGTTAAATGGCCAGTGGACGAATGGCTGAAAGAGCTTTGAGACTACTATGGTGTCATAACAGCTGGCTTGCACAGCTAAAAGAAAACCAAAAATCCCAGAAGTTTTGCTGATTTTGTGAGATCAATCATTTGCTTGATTGCCTTTTACCAAGAGTTGTCTTGTTTCTTTTATTTAAAGAAGTGGGTTTTTTTTTTCTGATAGATGCATGGATAGAGCCTGCAAATGAATCTCTCCCTTCAGCAGTTGAACAGTTTTTTGAGCCATCCAGCATCAGGCTGATGTGAACTGACAGTACTTACACCCAGATGTCATTGTCTAACATGCCTCTTGACAAAAAAATATGGCTTGACAGATCTTATTTTCCTGTTCCACCTCTCCATGCAGTGTTCCTTCACTTAACAGGAAATGTTAAAGGACTATTTTTTTAGTATGAAAAAAAGTTCATGTTCATGAAATCCTCCTGTGTGCCCACAGATGCTCATGATCTCTACACATAGACTCATGTGTTGTCCACAGATACTTCCCATTCCTTCTGTAACTTTCTCTATGAGGCTCTTCCCTATACTACATCTTTGAAAAATTATGGAAATATTTTTTGGGTTTTTTTTGTCTAATACAATTTCTACATGATGGAAAGAAGAGCTCAGAAACAGCTGATTAAGTCATAATTCTGGCAAATTAAGAACTCAATATATGACTGAAAAACTTAAAATAATTTCACCGTCAATAAAAATAAAGCAGAAGCCTACCAAAATTTTATTTCTAACATGAGTCATAAATTATATATAAGGCTTGAATTGTTCATAAGTATGTTTTGCTTTTATTACTTAATTTCAGATTTAGGAATTTAAACTGTATGCGCTGTATCAACAGTTGGTCAACAGTAACAAATAAGGGATAAGAGGCCCCTGATATTATGCAAAGTAACTAATTCTGCTGCTTCTGGTGAAAAAAATTAGGAACCCAAAAAATGACTAATGAAGTACTTTTATATAGTGGCCATGAAATGCACAGCAGTAAAACAGCATAGTTTTGTTCAATGCAGAAGAGAAAGAGACAGTTCAATAGAAGAACAGTTCCCTGGGTAGAGCATGAATTTAATGTTTGGGTGACCAGTCTTTAAATCTGTACTCTCTTTTTTTAACACATTGCATAAAATTGTCCTGAAGAATATATTAAACTGGGGAAAAAAAAATTAAAAAGGAAAAAAAAAATGTTTTGTACTGATATGAAATCAGTAAGAAAATCTACAGTTGAACATATGGAGGTGATGTACAGGCATCAAGGGAGGCATGAGACAGCACTGACATAAAAATACTACAAAGTAATCCCATTAATGCCTAAGGTCCTTCTATTCTCTGAGCATGCAGAGCATAATAAAAAGAGCAGCATACCCTATGTGAACTTCAGACGTTAAAGGAACATGCGACACATGTTGTGGTCAGTCAGTGAAGAAGGGCAGAAATGGGCTGCATTCATGCAGTTGATGACAATAATGCGACAAGAACCAGTGGAGAGGTAGAAAAACCTGAACTGTCAGTGACAATAACTACACAGAGCTGAAATTCCTAAATATTTTGTGACATGTTAACAGCAACATAACAAAGTATAGCAGACAAGTACACACTACCAGAAACCATCAGAGACCTAATAGTTGGGAAAGTAACAGAAAGGCTCAGGGATGCACATTTTGGTCACAGCAAATGTAGCCAAAGCAGATATCCATGACACCTTGAATCACAGCTGTCAGTGATAACCCTATGGCATCAATTTCATGTTTCCCTGTACTCACAGCTACTCAACAATATAAATTATATATATTAAGTACTGTATGTGCAGTGATGACAGGATGGCATAAAAAGGATGGAGCCTGATTTGACAGTATATCAAGAGACATAAAATAAACATAAATTCTGATTAAAATAGGGGAAAAAAATTGCCATAAATATCAACAAAACCTAGAACAAGTTACCAAGGGAATTTGTTTTGTGTCTGCCCTTGGAAGTAATCAAGACTTGACTGGACAAAACCTCAGCCAATTGGATCTATTTTGAGCAGGATTTGAAGTAAATATTCTCTGGATATCCCTCCCAAAATAAACTGTTCTATGGTTCTAATATGAAATAGTCCAGATTTCTCTATGATAATGCTCTTGTGGTTGTGATGATCAAAGCACTTTAAAAAACCCAAGTTTTGTAGAAACACATAGCATCTTTTGGCAGGAGAGGGAATTATACAGGCTTTGGACAATGAAAAATTTCTTTAAATTTGGGTTAATACACACTTTAGATGATTCATAAGTATTTTATTTAGTTTTAGGGATTAGGTATTCACACCATACATCCATAATTTCTCATTGTCCAATGGTACATTACCAAGGTGGTGAATTAAACAGGTTCCAACATTTGTGGAAGTGAAAGAATTTCATGGCACAACTTCAATGTTTTTCTCCTCACGTCTTCTTCATGACAGACGATGTTCATTAAAAGGAATGCATTACATATTTGGCTTAGAATTTACATACCAAATCCTTTTGGCTTTACCAGTGTTGTATCTTTTTGTCTTCGTCCCTCCATTTTAACTAAAAAATCAGGAGTTGCCTGTAGAAGATAAAATACTATATATAAAAAAATAGGAATGCATTGAAAGTAACTAGAAATATGCAGGTAAACAATGGAATTTTTTTACAAATAAGAGTCCTAAGACTTTCTTCCCTTTTATGCTAGAGGGGAGAAAGGACGAAAGCAGAACAGAGTTCCAATAGTGTTTATTAAAATAAAAACATTCTCAAAAAGCTGCACTTTACATTGATTACTGTGAAGGAATAATAATTTTCCCACCTTCTTTTTTGTGACCTCTGTACTCATGTTAGATGTCATCCTGACAAGCTTGGAAAAATCTCTCAAATAAAAAAAACATACATTCCTTATAATTTATCTTCACTTTCTGCTTTTGTGATTTTTTCATAGCTATTAAAATTATTTTCCTGCAGATTCAGCTATTTCAATTAGCTTTTTGTTCCAAAGGTTCTTTGCCATGCATTTGTGGACATTTTTATGAATGCAGTACATATTTTTCCTTTTAAATTCAGTTTCATATTTTATCTTTTAATATAGATTAAACCTTTCTAGTCATATATATATTTAAATCTACTTCATTTTCCCCCTATGCTGATGAGACACTGACGTCAAACACAATTACATGCAAATTTCTACAAACCTAAAAATTAAAGAATTTTTATTTTTGGTCCAGATTTAAAATGTGAATCTGTCCTAATAAAATGTGGGAATCATGAT
Organism: Euphonia xanthogaster; assembly: GCA_034509185.1. Classification (NCBI taxonomy): domain Eukaryota; kingdom Metazoa; phylum Chordata; class Aves; order Passeriformes; family Fringillidae; genus Euphonia; species Euphonia xanthogaster. The sequence goes on along the minus strand of JAYDZK010000001.1, from coordinate 61,332,434 downwards.
TTTTACTTCATGTTCAATCCAGAACTGAAGGAGTTGTATATTTTAAGTATATTTATTTGAACTCATATATTGGCTAAAAGCCAATAAACCCTTTTATTATATATAATTGTTTGTCCATCTGGTACAGATTATCTAAATAGTAAAGGTAATATTAAAAATTATAAGTCTCAGTCCCGCTATCCTCATTAACATGGAAATAAGACCATGTTGTAATTATAAAATTATTATGTTATTTGGGATGTAGTTGGTTAAAGACTGATGAATGTCTGATGAACCCTAAACTGAAAGGTTACATTTGGAATAGTACAGCACAAGTGTTTCCTTCCTTGAAATTTTGTTTGCCTGAATAAGAAACAAATAATATCTATTAATTTTAAATTGCCTTGAAGAAAATAAACAATAAGGTACAATATCTCCTTCTGTGTGTTCATTTACGATAGATCACCTACCTTAAAGAAGTATGGGTCTTCTTAATCTTTAAAAATCCTGTTTATTTATTTTTTTTTTAATATTTAGTGAGGCCTAAAGGAACATTTCCGAGGGATTTGTTTTCATTAAAATTTTTTATTGCCAATGATGATTCTCATTTCTTTTCCTATTACAATATTCTCTTTAACCTCTTAAAAAGGATAAAAAGGTCCACAGCAAGATTTAGTGACGGATTAGACATAAAAAAGCACAGATGAACTCCTTTAGCATGTATCTTCATATATGGTCTGAGTTCAGATTATGAAAAAAAATAATTTATACTGAAAAAATTTACCCTTAAAATATTTTTTTAAAGATAAATTATTTTACTGGTTCATAGAATGAATGAGTAATCCAGATTTTTCTCTAATGTCCTATCAGAATATTGCTTCCAATAGCGTCATGTTGAATATATAGATACCTTTATCTATACATTAATGGTCCTCAATTCTATTACCTGTGCAAGACAAGATAATTTCATTATTATATGAAAAAGAAAAATAAAATTATTTTAAGATTTCTCTAATTTTAGTAGAAGTTGCTACTAAAATTAGAAAATACTTATTACACTCTTCAACTAAATGATTGGATATCAGTCAATTGTGTATTAGCAAACTGCTGATGCTAGGGAACGTCTTATCAAATGTCAAGCTCCATGTCTCAATAACTGAGATTCTAGATTTTCTTAATTAAATAATTCTATTTACAGAAACTTACATAATTTTCATAATTATTTGTGGAATAAATTCAGAAAAGGGAAAAAGCCCCCACAACTCCAAAAACTTTGGATCATTTCTGATATCCAAAGAAAGATTTCTAACTGAAAGAAAACATTAGCCACAGGGAGCAAATCAAGTTAATTATAGGCACTGCTAACTGCAGTGACTTTTTGTGTAAAATACAAGCACAGGTCTTTGTGTGCCACATGCCTTTTTCTTTTTTTATTTGACTTAAGAAAGAAGACAAATCATTATATCAAATTAGAATAAGATTTAAATAAAAGCAGATTGTATACATTGATGGGTTGTTATATGTCCTATGTCTAAAGTACAGCATCTTAAAACTCAACTCCGCAGGTGCTTTAATCATACAAGATATAAAATTAAAATCTTCCAGCAGCATGCACTTTTTACGATGCAAATATTACAGAATATAATTCTCACCCAGTCTAAGAAAACTTAGTAGGCTCTCATTCCTGTTTCTGCTTAGAATGTTAACCCAGACACTCACCAGCTGCCATAAGTCCATGCAAGGTATGGGTATCTGGTCCTTGAAAGTCTCATAGCTAGAGGATCAAATTCAGTGGCTCAAAAAGGTGGATCTAGGTGTTGTTTCTGAGCTCTTAGGATATTTTATCTGACTCTCCCCTTACCAGATCAGAAGGATATAGGCCCCCCAGCCATTTCATGCCAGTTTCGATCTTAGACACCTGAGGACCTCTTACAATCCAGCCAAACATCATACTTAGTTTACTAAGGCCAGTGAGTTTTTTTCAAGGACCAGCACCCACTATATTTTGTTCCTGGCTGCTTCATCTTGTATAAGACACCGTCTTTCCATACTTGATGCAATTGCCTAAACATGACCAGTTGTGCTGGTTTTGGCTAGGCTACAATAAATTTTTGCTTTTCTGGAAATGGCTGAACATCTGCATGCTGACAGGAAGTAATGAATCAATTCCTTATTTATCTTTGTTTGTCCACATACATTTTGCTTAACCTATTAAATTCTCTTCATCTCATCTCACAATTTTCCTCACTTTTTACCCTTCCAATTCTATCCCCCACAAGGAGCAAGTGTCTGAGAAAGGCTTAGTTGCCTTACTCAGACACTTGCTGCCACCACCACTGCATCCGAAATGCAACAGAGTATTTGAGAAATTTACACGAAGCTGGAAATTATTCTCAAGACCTGTAGAAGATCATACGGAGCAGTAAGAGAGCAGTAAATTTGGGGTATTCCCCACAGACACTGAAGATTTCATTTTATACAGGCTTAATAAATCTTAATTGTATAGCCTTTTTTCCATGGTAATAATGTAGCCTGGGCTTTGATTCAGTTGCCTAAACATTGGATTCCAGTGTCATTTGCAATACATTCAGATAGTCCACATATTTTAAGCTGCTCCTCTAGAAAGGCAGAGTTATCTCATAAATCAAATATCACATGTTAGTCTCAAAGATGTCTCAGATACCCTAGGGCATTTCAAGTAACACTAGAAGGGTGTGTGGGGGGGATAGGAGTAAATGAAGTGATCCATTAGGAACTGGGCTTTGAATTCCTTTAGAGAATAGCTACATTAAAGTTAGGCACTTAGATCCCAATTCTAAAGCCCCTATTTCATCTCGGAGTTACACTTTTTTATCATATTAAGTAATAATAATAATCAGATTTATACTTGCTGTACACAACAGCATTCCAACTAAAGCATTACATGTTTTCGGTCTGTAACTCTTACCTATTCATATGGATATCAATATTAATACAGAATATTTATTTTAGGGATATTAGAAACCACTACTATGAAAACCCTTTAAATAATTCAAACAAAATTAATATATGAAAATAAAACCATTTATCTTGTCAAGTATTTGTTAAAATATAGGAAGTATCTTTGAAATATAATTTTAAGTGTCAAATTCTAAGTCAAATAATCTTATCGAGATACAGATTTTAATTTTAATTTTAAAATATTATTATTGATCATCTTGCACAATATTTAAAATAATCTCTGAGTTACAGCTAGCAGATTTTACATCACAGGTACATTTCTTTACACTGTAACCACGAGGTCAATATCAAAAATATTATATGTCTTTGAAGCAGAATGAAGCAAAGAGTCAAAAGTACTCTCCCAATGATAAGGCAAAAGATGTGGTCTCTAACTGTTAGTAAGAGGTACCTTTTCCCTTTATCTAAATTCATGGCTGTGGACCAAGAACCTAGGTATGGCACAGAAATACATAGATGTTATGTATCTATAAAAGCCCCCTCCTGATTTCTGCATTTTAGTATTAAAGACATGGCACAGAGATGTCTTTTAAGGATGTATTTCAGTGTGCTTTGAATACATATGAAGCTGGGGGATGTAAAATTTGACTGGCATGCTGGGTGCATTGAAAGAATCTGCTCACATAGGCAAATGCATCTTGTAAGTTACATCACTGACTGCATCTTCAATGTATAGCAAAAACATCTCATGAGGCTTGTTCAAATAGTAATCTTTAAAAAGCATTTTGGAATAAGCCTCACAGAAGCTGTTGTACTTAGGTGTGGATTTTAATATCATAAACAACTTCACAGAAAAAAAAAAAGTAATTAAATTACTTTTTTGATGCTCCTAAAATATTACCATTCACACAGATACTGTTTTATTTAAACAGTGAGATAAAACAATATCTCAGTTTTAGATTAAATATTGACTTTTAAAATTGCTAATGAACCTTTTTTATTAAGCCCTCCCTGTGTCGTCTACTTTGAATATGATCCTTGAAATTTGTAAGATTCACACATTTGGAGGGAAGCAATATTTTGCTTAAGCCTGTGCTTTTGTATGGAACGATAGTAAAGCACAGAGATCTCAGCAGTGATGGTTTCAGATATGATACCAAAACAGTCACTTAATAAATTTAACTCATCTGATCTATGTACTTTGCAGGCTCAAGAGATTTTCCCCTATAACCCAAAACCCCTATAACTCCATGACTATAGTAAATTATAGCTGATGGTGTAGCTAGCCAAGACTACCTTCTAATCCTTTCTTTTTGAATCTGGTTTACTGAGGATCCAACTGTAAAGATGTCAAAGGAGGAAGGTGTCACGGAACTTTGGTTTTTACTCCCAAGACTCTAGAATGACTTTTCACTATGATCTGGGAAAGGGATCTTTTCCCACTATAGGGTGTTCAATTCCTAACCTTTCATCTCTCAAGCAGACTACTTTTTCTCTGATGGTTCAAAAGTTCCCTTAACAGTCTATAAAGAGAGAGGATGTTGTAAAGATTACATCCTGCCAATGAAGGATAGAAGATTTCTCCTTCACTTTAAGGGAAAACTCAGAGGAAATATGAAAGCATCATAGATTTACATACCAAGAGCAAAAACTCGCAGAATCACGGACCAACTGTGGATGGAAGGCACCTCTTGAAGTTGTCGAGTTGTGCTGGTTTTGGCTGGGATAAAACTAATTACTTTCCCAGTGTCTTATACATGGCTGTGTTTTGGATTTGTGCTGGTCACAGGGTTGATAATATAGGGACGCTTTTGCTTTTATTATTGCTGACCAGGGTTTACACAGAGCCAAGACATTTCCTGCATTTCAGACTGCCGTGCTGGCAAGGAAATTGGGAGTGCACAGGAGGCTGGGAGGAAACACAGCCAGAACAAGTGACTCAAACTGACCACAGGGATATTCCAGAACATATGGCATCATGTTCAATATATAAAGCTGGGAAAAAGATGGAAGAAGAGCGAGTGATGGTATTTGTCTTCGAAAGTCACCATTACATGTGATGGTGCCCTGCTCTTCTGGAGTTGGCTGAACATCTGCCTGCCCATGGGAAGCAGCAAATTAATTATTTGTTTTTCTTTGTGGACATAACTTTTGTTTTTCCTATTACCCGTCTTTAGCTCAACCCACAAGTTTTCTACCTTTTATCCTAATAATTCCCTCCCTGATCCTGCTTGTGAAGGAATGAATGACCATCTGGGTGACACTTTGGTGCTAGCTGGGGTGAATCCATGACACCAGTCCAAAACCCCTGTTTACTAGAGCTGGTTATTTATGGTACTTTGCAGTCACATTTCTGGTATCTTGTCAGATGGAAACCCCACAATTTCTCTGGGAAACTTGTTCCAGCACACAACTACTTGTTCATTCAAAAATGCACACTCAAAAAAATGTTTCCTTGTGTCCATCTGAAAATTCATGTGTTTTAATTTGGGTCCATTGCCTCTTGTCCTGTCACTGGACATCACTGAAAAGAGTGTGTCTGACTTCTTTATGCTATCAAGTATTAATGCATATGAAAAAGCTCTCACTGAGCCTTTTCTTCTCTAAGCTGTGTTCTACCTCACTTAGCATCTCCTCCTATGAAAGATGCTCCAGACACTTAATCATCTTCCTGTGAGTAACTATTTGCTGGACATGGTCATAATTCAATGTGTCCATGTCCCTCTTGTACAGTGGATCCTAAATTTAGACCCAATACTCCCAATGAGTCCTCTCCAGGAAAGAGAAAAGAGCAAGGATCATCTCCCTGCTGGCAACGTTCCTCTTAATGCAGCCCAGGAGGCTGCTGATCTTTGTGGCAGCAAGGGCATGTTCCTCGATGCTGGTCAACATACAGTCCACAAGGAATTCCATATCCTTCAACGCAAAGCTCCTTTTTAACTTCTACTTTACCCATCATGAGTTAGTGCATGGGATTATTTCTGCCATGATGAAAATCTTCCTCATCTCCTTTGGTTAATTTTGTGAGATTCCTGTCTACACAGTTCTTCATCGATGAGGTCTGTCTAAATTGCATCCCACCTACCTGGTGAATCAATGATTCCTTTGAGGTTTTTTTAATCTCTGAGTGGGAAGGTGTGACCCTGGCTGACTGACAGGTGCTCACTAAGGTGCTCTATCTTTCCCCCTGCTCAGCAAGACAGGGCAGAAAAATATGACAAAAAGCTCTTGTGTTGAGATAAAGAGAAGGAGATCACACTCTGATTACTGTCATGGGAAAAGCTTACTTGACCTGGGGAAACTAATTTAATTTACTGCCAATCAAATGCAGAGGCATTAATTAGAATTTAGAAGAAATCTAAAAACAGCTTCTCCCTACCCCTCTCAGACTCAACATCAGTCCTGACTTCCATGCAGACAGCTCATAATGCTTGGTCTCTATTGTTCCTTCATTTATTCAGCTGTTTTGTAGTTGGAATGATAATTAAAAATGTGTTCAATTCAAAATTATGAACTAGATTCATGCTCTTGTTTCCTTGTGTCTTCATATGCTTTCTGACAGGCAAGCTGTCATTCTCTACTGTGTTCTTTCTTAACACTACAAATTCTATTGTCTTGAACCATTCTCCACAAAGTTAATGTTCTGTAAATATCTTAGTTATCTTTCTGAAGACAATAAACATAAGCAGCGAACAAAGAAAGAAGCCCAAATCTAACATTGAAGAGAAAATGTCAAGTTATACATACAGGAAAGATGATAGATGACGACTTGATAATGGTCTTTGCAAAATTCTGTCTCTGAAAAAAAAAAATATAGATAAGAACTCAGTCATCTTGCACATAAAATTTAGCCATTAATTTGAGAAGAAAAACATTTTTTAACACAGTATGAATTTTTTTAGTGTTTTCAGAAGGAAAAGAAAAATAAAAGAATAGTTCAATCTGATCAGGGAGCACCAAATATCTGAAGCCAAATGACAAATCAGTACAATTTTTTTAAAGCAAAAAATTAAATAAATAATTGTTACCTTGGACTTATTTATTTGTTTTCAGACTTATAGTTCTTTTTGCAGGCACTCTACCATATGTTGCTGAGAGTAATATTCTAAGATAAAGAAAAGAGATAAGCTTCAGTTTTGAGAATTCATGTCAGTAGTTATTAAAACCTAACAGTCAGCAGGAAATTTTGCCTTTTATTAAATGATCATGTGAGTTGCTGAAGCATGATACATTGTTTAAATGATTCTGTGGGATATGCAGTGTTGAGAAAAACAAAATTTAAATCAGCCCCTTGGACCATCAGAACCAATTCTGGCGACAAAGCCTTGATTCTGTGAAGGAGTTCACTAGATGAATCCAGTTTTATTTAGACACATCTCCCACTGCCTGTGGAGTCAAAATTTTATTGCTCTTTTGAGAAAAGAATGGAGGAAAATACAAAGGGTGTGCAATTTCATTTAAACATAATTTGGATTCACTAGTTCTTCAACTATAAACTCATTACTTATAAGGGGCTACTCATGCAACATTTATTTCTGAGTGATGATTTATTTTGTCCTCAGAGAACACTCAGTGAAAAGAGAAAGGTTACAGAAGTAGCATTAATGCCTGCCTAAGACTATGTTGATTTATTAAAAAAAAAAAAAAAAAAAAAAAAAAAGAACAAAAAAGTGCAAACCACAGGAAAGGAAGCTACTAAGCTGTATAATTTGATTAGGTAAAAAGAGTATTAAATGTGAAAATCCTAAACTATTTAGCTTTGCTCTTCTGCATATAAATTAGAGATTAGGTAGGAGCAATATGAGCAGTTCCTTTGTAATACATACGTCTAATTACAATAAATTTAGAAAAGTCTAAGTGTGTAATATGCACAAAGTAGATTAAGAGTGCATGAGAATTATAAAATGTCTAGGCTTCTTTAAAGCTTCTGATGTGACAGAGAAGGTTACTTTTTTAAGAAAGTAAAATCCACACAATAACTTAAATGGAGATGTTTGCCTTAGTAGACAAACAAAAGTAAAAAAGGAAATCTAACATCACATTCTACTGTTAGCACTGACTGATGCCAAATTAATTGAGTACAAAACATAATTTCTTATTCCAGTGAGAACTATATTTTCATCAAAATATATATTATTCAGCTTTATCAAATACTATGACATCACTTTGTGATATATCAATGTAAAGAAAACTGTGGAGTCTTCTTCCTTCCCACAGAAACATGAGAAAAAGGAAGGTTTCATTGCTGCAGCCCATTTCCGGCTCCTGTTTGTACACGGGCTCAGTGGTCCTCCCAGTTTTCTATGTAACCACCACAGTTTGCAACTGAACAGGAGTTGGTGGCTTCAAAAACGATGACAAGCTCTTTCCTCCAAGTGTGTTGAAGTGCAAGTTGATGATCTTCTTTCTCTTTATATCTGCAGTTTCACAAAATAAATTATTATCCTGGTTGAAGTGGAAATATTCAACGGAGGTTACAAAATTGTAAAAGTGGGACTGATATTCAGCTTCTGTAATATAGGAACAAATTTGGAGCAGATCTTGAATCAAGGGCGTAATAGCCACATTATATATGCATTGTGTAACAACTGTATCTACTATTGTTAAATTTAATAATTGGGAAAACTTGGGGATGACAAACTTCAGTCCATAAAATTCTGTAAAATATTTATGGACAATATTAACACAGGGCGGAAAGAGTAGAGAAGACTCATACAACTTGCTTGGTCAAGATTAGCCCCTGAAAATTCTGATTAATAAATATGAAAAAAAGCATAAACCTATTTTACAAAACTGAATAGTACCACTTAAGTAAATAAGTGATCTACAACATATAGGACCTGATGTAATAAGGAAAATATTATGTATCAGATGAGTCTGCTTCTGGTGGTCATTTAAAGTGAGGAGCAAAACTATAAGAAATATTTCATGAATCATGAGTTCAGTAAAGAAGGCTACAGTCTCTTTAATGTGCTATAAGGACAAGTTAATGATAAAAGAACTAGACAATTTCCAAGACCACCGACTTATTCACTGGAACATTGGGTACTTTATGTTAAAAGCGGTCTCTGGAAGTCTCTAGCCCAACCTCTGCTTAAAGCAAGGTCAGCTGTGAAGTCACACTAGTTACTAGGGCTTCATCTATCTGGGACTTGAAGACCTCTGAGGATAGCAGCAGTATATATGCCAGGATATGGGCCAAGAGATAAGTTTTCCTGAGAGAGGAAGAAATCATGCAGGGGCAATCTGCATGAGGCTAAAGAAAGTTGTAAAAATGTGCATATCTGAAGACATTCAATTTTAATGTTGCAAAGATTCATCAAGGCAACTGAAGTAGAGATTTAGAGTAGACATGAAGGCAAATGTATTGCATCTTTCTTAGCTAAGGAAATAATTTTAGGATTATGGAAGTAAATCCATTGATTCTAAAGAAATGCTAGTGAGAAACAGATTTTTGAACATGTCTTTTTACATACATCAAGGAAATTATTATTAAGAAACAAATCAAAATCCCAAAACTTGACATTTAATTTCAAGAGAAAATAATGTCCAGTATTACTATAATGTATTTGGGCAACATTTATAGTTACCTTTTAATTAAAAATAAAAGAAAGGTAAGGATTACCTTTCAAATGATCTGCATTTCTGAACTTAAGATATAAATACTAAATAGCTGAAGTTACATATATGATAACATGAAAAATGAGCAAATATTCCTAAAGAGAAATTATACATGAAAATCCACGTAATGATTTTTATCTTCTAATAGGAAAAACCTAAAAGGTAAAAAACCTTGAATATAGGCAAAATATACTTAATAATGATACTAGAACGTGGATGATTTTGTAAATCTGTGAAAATAACAATAATGCAATGTGTCAAATACCAATTAAAGACTAGATCCAGGCAAATAAAGCAACCACTAAGAATTACTATTTAGGACTTAGGTGTAACTGAGGATTCTCAGAAAAATGCAGTTGAAGAATCTCTCTTCATTACTAGCCATAGAGAAAACTGAACTCAGTGATGTGGTTCTTAACCATAGACATCTAATACAGTTTGATGGCCTAGAACCTGTTGCATAGAGCCAGAACGGCAGGACCTGGCATTCATAAGAAACTGGCACTTGTACGCAGCAGTACAGTATCTCACACTAAAGTATCCAATACCATTTGTGAAGCCATTCACTTCCTACTTCAAAAGCGTGATCACCTTCTAAGGTCCTTTATTAAATATGCAGACCCTTTGAAGATGTCTCAGAAACTGTGAGCTACATGTCATACAGCAGTACTTAATACCTATGTATGGGCAACTATATGGAGCCCTGAGGAATCTGGAGACCCATTTGTCTGAACAAAGGCCTGTATCTTTCTTAGAAACAGATGATAAACTCCTCTGTCTCTAATGTCTGGCCTTTAACAGGAAATCTCTGAATGTTGTTGGTTTTAGAAGGCATGATCCAATCTAGGGTGCTTGGCAATCAGCTATATTTAGGATTCAAAACTAACCCCTGTATTTAGGATTCAAAAAAACTTCAGGGTTTTTTCAGGAGTATTTTTTTTTGTTTTGTTTCTTTTTAATCAGGACATCAGACATCTCTCAAATGTCAATCATAGTTATTTAATATAACAACCTAAATATTTGATTAAAGAACTGGCTAAGTAAAAGATGCTGTCTATTCATCTTGGTGCAGATGTGCCTCTGTGTGCACCATGAATGCGCTAAACTTAAAAAGGATAATTGCTAAATAATTAATGAACAGAGAATTCACACTGATGTAAAGAGATGACTCATATTTCAGGATTCATATGTGTTTTTGGTAAGTTTGGAATTTTTTTAATCAATTGACTACTTAAGGCAGTATGGAAACAATGCTAGAAATATCAGACAAATACAGTCTAAAATCAAGAAAAGGTTGAGCCTTGGGACTTCAATCTAAATATTTTTTAATGATTTCTGTTTTACAGAATATTCAGAGTACTGATTTCTACTAGGTTCAAACCTTAAACTGATTTCATATGAGAAAGAATAAACCACTGAGAAAAAAAAATTACTTAATTAAGTATTGCTGAATGTTAGGTTATGTCTGGTACTCATTTGTTACTGCACATTTCTTAGCACAAATTTCCCAGCTGCTACTTTTATGTCGTTTCTCCACCAGTAAGAAAGAGAATGCTGTATGCTAATCAAGTGTGGTAGAAAGGTTTCCATTAACTGATTTATATGAACCAAAGATGTGACTGCATATCTTATAATTAATAAATATAAAGGAATTCTTACCCTGTTTAGAAGTTATCCATGGTAAAAACCTCAAGGTTTTAAGTGTAAGACTTACCATTAAATTAATTTAAATTGCTGCACAATTTCTAGAACAACAGAACCAAATTAATGTAATTTGCATGATCATTTAAAAAAATTATTAAAACTGTGAGTTAATTACTAGAAAAACAAAAAGAGAAAATGAAAAGCAGGGGACATTAAAAGAAAAGGTAAAAAATAAAAAGGAAAGACACATAGTAAATAGAACTCATGATACAGAACACACATTTAAAGGACTTGGAACTTTACCTCCTATGAATAACCAATCAAGGAATTTGTAGTGAGTACCCAAGTATCATATCTTTATCTTTAGAATGACAAGGAAGGAAATTACCAAAATAAAATTGCACAGTATTTTAAAATTCAGAGATTTAAATTAGTGAAATAGTATACCCTGGTGAATAAAAAGGCAAAATCTTAGGATTTTTTCGTACAAGCAAGTCACAATGTGTTGAGTAATTGACATATGAAAGAATACTTTTATTTAACTCTAAAATCCATTTTCTACAAATTCTTCTGAAATATTTTCCTTACAGTTTAGGACTGCATTTAATTTCATAAGTATTTATAAAACACAGGAAAATATAGGAACATATAGACCTAATCTGGAAATTGCTCTTATTTTCGTTTGTGTCTGGTATGAAGATGAGTCCAGTGTCAGCACTTAACAAATCATGTTGATTATTTTCGTGGGAAGTGCTGTGAGATTTTTAATGACTGTGGCTGATTAGAGCCTGAAATGACAGATCATGAAAAGAGCAGAGTCTTTAAATTAGGCAGTTAGCATTTTGAGTCAGGGGAAAAAAAAAAAAAAAAAGAGAAAAACATTCACATATTTTACTGAATCTAACTTAGCTTAGCTATGAAGAGAATGTATTGGGAGAATAGGAATCTGCTATATGATTTTGGTACATTTGCCTACAATATGTACTAAGCTATTTTTCACATAGATTGCCATATATTGTCTTTTAAAACTAAAAAAGATGAATTTGTTTATCCCATTTTATGATTTGCTTGTAGTGCTCAGATATCACAGGGGGAAAATGGACACTGAACTCATACAATAAATGTGGTTTGTATTTTTTATGTCATTATTTTGTGGTTAAGTATGAATACCACACATGTATAGACAACAAAGAATAGCATACTACACCAAAAATAGTATTTATGATTAAAAAAAAAAAAAAGAAGAAGAAACAAGGAAGTCAGTAGTAATTTCATCCAAATAGAACTTCAATATGTGGCTAACTCCCCCCTATCTTTCTCTGTTTACGTTCAATTCATAGAAAGGATTACTGGATACTTTTGAGTAGTGAGTACACACTATAAATTACATTATTGGCCAGGAATCCAGCCTACACTGTTTCTTTGATCTCGGTTGTCAATATAACTACTTGTAAAGCAACCAGTAGGAATATTTAGAAAGTACTTAAAATGAGAAAAAAAAAAAATGAGCTTTTCTGTTAGAGTACCTTTTTTTTTTTTTTAATCAAACAAATAAATAAAACTAACCTTCCAAAAACAGCAAAAGTTTGAAAACAGGTGTTTCTTAGGGAAGCTGTTGTAAAGATTGACCTCTTCTCAGAATGGGTAAATAGAAAATTTGAGATCAATCTTGAGAAACAAATGAAAAATAAACTTTCTTTCTTTTAATAATTTTGAGGCACTACATCTACTTGATGTGACTCTGCTGCCACTGCCAGGCCAACTGTCTCTGTCCTAAGGATGTGTAATATTTTGGTGACTATATTGACAAGGGAATGCAGTTAACAAGGTGTGCTCAGACTGTGGCTACCACTCAAGCTGGAAT
>JAYDZK010000001.1:61300844-61319286 GCA_034509185.1 Euphonia xanthogaster | reverse complement strand
CTATCAACACTACCACCCAGCAAAATCAAGAGAGTGAACATCTAAAAAAAATACATTTTTTGACACAATACTTCTCTTTTGAAAACGTATTTGACTGAAACCTTGGAAGAAGAACCAGACAGGAAAATACGCTTCAAACACCATTGTTCCTGCTGCTTCATATGGTTTGCTTGGTGATCCAGGACTTAGTATGTTGCCTATGTCAATAAATGCCTTATAAAGTGTTTACTAGCCTTGTATGCCCAGATTTCCTTTTGGAGCTCCATTTTTATGGCCAAACAACAGAACACTTTGAACTCACCCACCATTCTCAGAATAAGCTACTATCTGTTGGTACTAGAAATGCTAAGACAACTTTTCTATGGAACCTAAACTAGCTTTTATCTATTCTCATCTGCAGCAGTAACCCTTGTGGGTCACTGCACATCAGTTGTAGAACTACCTTTCATAATAAATCTAACAATTTTTTCTAAAAGAAACTCAATTTCTCTCATTACAGAATTCCATTGTTTGGAGCCTGATAATGAAGTATCCTGTTGGGAAAGAGATATTCAACAAATGTCAGAGAGGTTTGTCCATGGCGCATATTTGAACCTCGTAATTAAAGGAAAATCATATGGCAACTAGAATGTTCTTTTCCTTTTATGGTAAAACATTTGTTCTCCTACTTGACTTATGGCTAACATACTGGTAATTGATCTGATGACAAAATAGTCATTTACATGTACACTAGCAAAACTTACACTTTTACAGCAAAAAATGTGACAGGTGCAGAGTACATATCTGGCATAATACAGGCTTGCCATCTGTTGGTATAGATTTTGGAATATTGCTATTTCACTGCTACTTTCACCAAGTGATTTAAAAAAAAACATAAAAGAGGAATACTTTTATTAGTTGCAATAGGATTTTTACTTTTTTTTCCCTTTAAAATTTATCATCAATAACCATTTTACTTGCATAAATACAGCATGTATTTTATATTTACAGTGATTTTACTTAAAATACTCAATAACTCTTATAGAACTGGTTGATCTAGAAGCAGAAAATGTAAATAATTTCTTATGATAGATTACTACTCCATAAGACTCCAAAACAAACTAACCTGAGAAACAATAATGCAACAATAAATATTTATGTAGCAAATTTCATAACAGCAAAAATCCTGTGACCTTAGTTCCATGTTGACTCTTTTAGCTTTGACTGCTGAAAATATTGAGAGAAATGCCTTCTGTGAGATCAGTGGAGTGACTGTTGTCTACTCAGGATAGGAATAGTAAACATTCAGAAGGATTAGGAACAACAAACAAAAAATTCTCTCAACTTGAACGTAATCGGCTTTTGCTAAACATTCATCGCATGTTCAGTGCACATGGAGCAGAGCGAGGAGCTCTCTTCTGGGAAATATCAATGCACACAGCCCTTAAACTATCTTCTTGACCTACCTCGTGCCGTGCCATAGCCTTTTGCGAAAAGAGAGGCCTGGAGACTTGCTAAGAGTATGCCATCACTCCCTTACAATCTGCCTATCTTCTTAGAGAGAAGAAAGGTGTGAACTTAGGTTTACACTGTCTTGCCTTCTAGAGGCTTTTTTCTTTTAAATGTGTATAAATTGCCTGAATGATCAGTAAGACAGAAGACCTGCAAACAGGAACTATATTTTTGACAGATTCAGGATATCCTCATGAGAAACGTGGACATTGCCTCTGTAAAATGAAATTGAATGAGTTTTCAAATAGATTGATGATTGAAGATTGGTAACTTTATTAAATTTCAGAATACTCCTGGATATTTTTCCCATCTGTTGGCATTTTCTAGGATCCTTCTAAGCAGTTTGCTGAGTAGCAGTTCCAGAAACCAATTAGCTGTCTTGGAATTAGTGTCAGTTATAATTAGCGAGCAGACCAAGCGTGGAAAATATTATGGTGGATGTCTTCTATAGACCACCTGATGAGCAATAAGGAGATGAAGCCTTTTGCAGAGAGTTAGAATAAATTTCACATTCACAGTATTAGTTCTCAAAGAGCAGTTGCTATCAGAGTTACTGAGGTTTCATGGGCACTGCTGAGCCATGAGCACCTCATGCATGGATATAGCTGTGGGTCCACGTAAATAGCATGGTCTCTACCTGTCCCAGTCCCCAAAGAGCTGCCCCATGTCCCTGACTTAGGCAGCCCCTGTGACCCCCAGCTGCCCAGCTCCTAGGGAGGTTGGTAGGGTGATCCCTGTCTGCCAGGCCCTCCGATGATGGACCCCATGGAGAGTCCCCTGATGCTCCCAGTACACCAGCACACAAGGCACCTTCAACCCTTGTACTGTCCTGACACTACCTGGAAATTCTTCAGAGATAACTCCCACTCCAGTCAAGGGTCTCAGACAGTTTTTAGTTTCACTTCACTGCCTCCCACAATCTATTTTATGAGGAGGGTCACTGGTTTTGGAGAAGGCCTGACAATTTACCTCATTTGTTTTAAGATTCTCAGTTCAGCAGGCTCCATTGGCTTCAAGTACTTCAAACCCTAGGTATGATCAAGACAGATAATTAGAAAATTAATACCAAAATTGAGAGTCAGTAAAATTGTGTTTGATTAAAAACTACTTTGATTTAAACTTGAGCAGAAAAAAAAAATTATATATTTTGTAGGTAAATCTCATAAGCAATTTTACAGAATGAAAAAGTTCAAATACAATTTTGAAGAGCCTGAGGAAGAACTACAGATGTTTTAAAATCCTTTGTTCTTCAATGTGGTCAAAAAAGAAATGCCCAGAATTAATAATAGAACAGAACAGGAAATTTTTCTCATATCCTAAAAAATATTTCTGGGATTCCTTATTTCCCACTGCATAATGAAATTAAGTATCAATGACTGAATTATATTTTGTGTGCATTTGTGAAAATAAAATTAGGAAGAGCCCTGGGAATTTGGATGATCTTCTGATGGCTATCATCTCATTTTTTTTTCTCGCATGGAACCAGATACAGTTTATTCTTTTTATCAAGTGATGATAGGATTCACCTTTTATGTGATAGATAATTGGTCAGAATACTCACTTGAATGAGAGAGATATAAGCCTCATAAAAATGATTGTTACTTCTCCCTCTTTTCCCCTTTTCGTCTCTTTCACGTGCATTCTTCTTATTACAATTGAGATGAACATAGTCCATGGAATTTAGCATAAAGGACTGGTTGATTTTTTTGATCCATGATCTTAGCTTCTTTGATTTTTCCATAGGAAACACTTGCATGCTTGTGTACAATAGAAAATGGGAGTCAGCTTTGTATGTGTGTAACAGTGAAGCATTGGAGGAATAGTCTGTTTGCTTTGATTCAGAACTGGGTGGGGCGGGGGGGGGAGTACTGTGAGGCTGGAGGCAGAGTATTTATTGTGCAACCTGAAAACTCCAGCTGTGTACCATTAGGAAGGAAGCAGGGTGTTGTAAGAAAACACATTCAAACAAACCTCAACAAGCCCAAGACTCATGGGAAGAAGGAAGACCCCCTTCACTGTGAACATCATACTTTTGACAAATGTGCTGATGACTTGCTGTAACTGTGACCCTAATTCTCAAGGAAAGCTGCTGACTCCTGACAACAGGAGAACACTGAAGGGTGAGCTTAATACCAGAGAAAAATGTATAGATATTAGAAAGTCCTCTTGTGTAGAAATTTTTAAAGTATTGATGCATGAGCCATTTCTGTTTGAATTTGGACAAGGAGTACGAGCTTTTAGTGCAAATGGTCTGCTAATAGGAGCTGAATGATCTGTTACAAATTGACTTTTTAAACTTTGACTAGACTAATAATAATATTTTGACTTCATAAAAACATGATGACCCTTTTTGCCATAACAAGATTTTGACTATGAATGAATGGGTGTGAAGTGGAGGTTAATCCTTAATCACAAACACAGGAATTTTGTCATATTTGTATGAAAAAGAATCCCAAGGTCTCCGGTCATGCTGAAATCTGATAGTGTTGGGTCATGTGGTAACACGTTAAAATGGTAGCCTTAAGCAACAGAACCATTTACTTTCTTCAAAATATTTCTACTCTTTATACAACATTATATCAAAAGATAAATAACAGTTCCTCTTTCCCCTCTTATTACTTTCTGCTTAATTAATATATTTTCACTAAAGACAGTATGTCTACTAGTTATACTGGTATATCCTGTTTCATGGCTTGATACTAGTGCCAAAAATACCTAACAAAATTTTTCCTGAGGGATTAATATTTTTTTAGGCTAGTTGGAGTACAGCGTAGGAGAAAGAAAATGTGCTCCAGATGTGGTATTCATAAATGAGTGATCTATGGTCAGGCACCAAAGGCAACTTAAGAATTCACCTACTGAACATAAAATCTCATGCAGACATGGAGCAGCTCATGTGAAGCTTCTACTTTCTGATTGTGTTAGGAATACAATACAGAAAGGTGCAAGAAATGCAGGTTTTTGGAATGTTCTGGAGACAGTTTTTTGCTGGTACTGGAAAGGCTAAGGAAGGCACTCTGATGCACCTACTGCTGACAAATAAAAAAAAGGGGTGGTGGATGGGAAGGCTGATAGAAACTTTGCTGTACCTGTGATATAACAAATTTAGTGAGGAAATGAGGAAAGCAAAAGGAAGCATAAAAAATTGTTTCTAGTAAATGCAGGCTTCAGCTTGCTCAGGGAACTGCTAGGCTGGATGTTGTGGCATCTTGCCCTGCAGGGGCCCAAAAGACCTGGATGATCTTTTGGACAACCTCATTAAAACACTAGAGCACTCTGTCCTATATGCATAAAATTAAGTAGGCATAACAGGAATCCACCCTCAATGAATTAAATGCCAAAAGAAAGCATATGGAAGATAAAAGCAGAAAAAAGATACCCAAGAGGAACATACAGAAAATGCCATGTAATGCAGGGATGGAATTCAGAATGACAAAGACCAGCTGAATTTCCAAGTAGTGAGTGATGTGAAAAGTAACAAGAAACACTTCTATAAATATATAGCAGGAAAAAAGAAGATTAGGGAATAGTCAGGCAACCAGCTGGTGATAAACTTGGAGAAACTCATTGAGGTAATCAATGTCTTCTTTAACTAAGTATTTACTGGCAAAGTCTGCCAACAGATCTCAAACTTTTGTTCTTGATGACAGAATTCAGACAGAAATTCTACTAACTACAAAAAGGTTCAAGTTAGGGACCATTTTGACAAGCAGGATATGCACAGCCCAATGGTATCAGGTGAGATACATCTGAGGGTGCTATTGCATCCAAATTTAAAAGCCAGTCTAAAGCCTAAAGCAACTCTGCTTCTTCTTATCATTGTTCAACCCCGGCCATCAACTAAGACCCACACAACTGCTTTCTCAATTTCACCTGGTAGGATAAGGGGGAGAATTGGAAGAGCAAAAAAAAAGAGAAAATTTGTGTGCTGAGATAAAGACACTTTAATAAGCAATGCAAAAGCCACAAGCACAAGTAAAGCAAAACAAGGAATAATTCACTGCATCCAATGGGCAGTCAAGCATTCATCCATCCTCAGGAAAGCAGGACTCCATCAGCTCTAATAGTGACATGGGAAGAAAAAAGACCACCATTCCAAGTGTTCTCCCCACTTTCTCCTCCTTCTCCCAGCTGTATATGCTGAATATGATGTCATGTGTATGAAATTTTGCCTTTTGGGGTCAGCTGTCCTGGCTGTGTTGCTTCCCAATTTCTTATGCACCCACAGTGTCCTCACTGGAGGAGTGGTGTAAGAAGCAGAAAAGGCCTTTTCACTGTATAAGCACTGCTCAGCAATAGCTAAACATCCCTTTATTATCAACACTTTTCAGCACAAATGCAAAACATAGCCCTATAATGGCTACTATGGAAAAATATTAACTGTCCTAATTAAAACTAGCACACCACATTTGTATACAGTTATATGCACAGTCTTCACAAAGGATTTAACAGAGGGTACTGTTTTTTCCTGCCTTACTTCAAGAAACTTGAAGGGGTTTCCTGCTGTGCCTTTATGGCAGCATCACTTCATCTATCTGGCTAAGTCATACACATTGCTTTTGTTGTGCTCTAAAACTGGCTTCTTTCCAGGTTGAATTCAAGCTCATCAGCAAATGGCCAGAATTTTTTATAGTTCAAGGGTCCCTGTCTTCTGTTTATGTATTTATTTTCAGCCTCAGCTGTCATATTGTGATTGTGCATTTTACGTACTTAGAGGAGATAACCTCTCACTGAGGTTTTCAGGGATGTGATTTTCTGACAACTTCAGGACATTTTAATTGAACCTGGCACACAGTCTGTGGCATTTTCAGGTTTATCAGGATTAATGGCAAATCATTTTATGCATGCACTGTAATGCATACCATGGCAGTGGTAAAAGAACTTACGCAAAATATCTTTCTATCTGCTTATTATTAACAACTATCTAATAACTGCTGTACATTTGAATTTGATTCTTCTCATGTCTAACACTTCTGACAAAGCTTTTTGATGTTATTGCAAGCTGGTCTCATCATTTTGAAGGTGGTGACAACTAAGACAACCCCTAATTTCTGCAAAAGGCAAAAGTCATGCTGAGCATCAAAAAGCAAGTAGGAGATTCCCAGGAACTGCAGAACTGGAAGCCATGTTCGGGTTTAAAGTGATTGGAAACAACCGGCATGGATTTCCCATCGCTAAGCTCTGCCTGACCAGCCTGATTGTCTTCTGCGATGAAACTTCTGGTTCTGTGGATGAGGTGAGAGCAGGAAACATAATTTTCTTTGACTTTAGCAAGGTATTACATAGTATTTTTACAGCCAAATTTATAACAGATGGTTTGGATAGTCTGCAGATAAGAATGAACACAATTGGTGGGACCACCAGATTTTAAGTGTTGGCATTTTAAAATCTGTCAGTGCATTGTATTCTTCATGAAGCAGTCCTATATTAACAGTCTGGGTGATGTGATAGAACTGAGTTGTACAAGGTTTTGGGTCTGTTTGAGACATTAATTTATTTTTCCTCATCAGCCCCCACAGTGCTGTGCTTTGCAGTGGTAACTGGAAGGATATTGATACCACGCCAGTGTTTTGGCTACTGCTGAGCAGCACCGTCCCACTAACACACCCCCCACCACCATCAAAGGACTGAAAGTGGGCAAGATCCTGGGAGGGGAAATAACCAGGCTATCTGACCCAGATTAACCAAAGTTCTATTCCATGCCATGTGATGCCAGCTCAGATATAAAATCTGAGGGAGAGAGGGGAAATTGGGAGGGGACAGTGTTTGTATTCATTAATTGGTAGTTTTGCCTCTAGAGCAACAACTGTGCATGCTGAAGCCCTTCTTCCTGGGAAGTGTCTGAACATTGCTCACTGATGGGA
Source organism: Euphonia xanthogaster (assembly GCA_034509185.1). Taxonomy (NCBI): domain Eukaryota; kingdom Metazoa; phylum Chordata; class Aves; order Passeriformes; family Fringillidae; genus Euphonia; species Euphonia xanthogaster. The sequence continues at coordinate 61,311,931 of JAYDZK010000001.1, read as the reverse complement.
AGTAGAGATTAACTTTTCCCACTGCTTATACATGTGCCAACTATTGCATGTGACAACTTTTGCTTGTCTTTTTTTTATTTTAGGAAACTGCCTTATCTTAACCTACTAGTTGTTATCCATCTTACCCTCTTTCCCCTATCCCACTGGGAAGCGGAGTGCTAGACTAGCTTAGTGGACACAGTGCCCAGCCAAGGTCAACCCATATACCAACTTGTGCACAAAATTCCCCTTTTATTCTCCTCTCAATTCTCCTCCTCTTTTTCTTTCTTCCTTATTTTTGTTTTTCCCAACCTCAGTCCTTCACCTACACTCCATAATAAGCTTTGCATAATCCCACAGTCCCCTCTAAAAATCCAAACTATTCATGGTCCTACAATTTCCCCTTCTAATCTGTTGCGCAGCTCAGATTGTCTCTCCTTAAAGCTGTGCCTTGTGTTTTTTACCAGCCCATCAATTAGCAGCTGTAATGTTTTGATCTTCATTATTTTCTTGTTTATCACTTAGTTAACAGATTTGTGTCTCTGTGTGTTTTATCTCTTTCCTTGCTACTTTACTTTATAAAAGGTCCTTGACATAATAAGCTTAATGAAACAAATGCTCTCTACTCTCACACGCTAGCCACTACCTACTGGGGAAAACATTTTAGAAAAGGTCTTGTGTATGGTAGTGAACAAGAATTAGAGTATGAATCAGTAGTACTACTTTGTGACATATTAGCCAACTAATAAGTAAGAATGTAGCCTGCAGATTGAAAGCAAAGATTACCCTGTGTGTGCCACCTGTGTGACCCAAGTCTGTGTCATACTGCCTCAGGTTCTGGGCTTACCAGTACAAGAAAGACGCTGAGAGTCCAGAATACTCACAGAGTGGGTCAGGGAGCTCAGGCATATGACACACAGGAGATACTGAGAGAACTGGTGAAACTAAAGAGGGATGCCTTTCAAGACTTCTGTCTTTGAGTACTTAATGGGAGGTCACAAAGGAGACAGACTTATTGGTGTTCACAGCGAAAGGACAAGAGGTCAAGGTCAGAAGTTGAATCAAGGGAAAAATTATTACTCGGTATCAGAGCAAAATTCTCCACGGGAAGTATTTAAGCACTGGAACAGGTTATTCAGAGAGTCAACTGAACAAGACACTTAACAGTGGGATCTAACTTTGAAGTTAGCCATGCTTTGTGAAGGGGAATAAACTAGATGACCTCTAGGGGCCCTACCCAACCTAAGTTATTCTATCATTCTAATTTAAAGGTCAATATTGGCCTGGAATAATATGTATTAGAGAAAGGAGAGGAATATTCAGATTCATTTGTAAGATTTGAAATGTAAATATTGAATCTGGATGAAAAATAGTACTCTGATTTAGTTTAATTTTTGCAAGAGTTCTGCAGAATTTATATTAGCCCATTACAATATGCTTACAAGGAATGCTCTAGGGATAAGCTACATATTCCTTAACTTTACTTGATCTAAGTCTGATTGCAAGTGACTGGATAGCAGTAAGATATTCTTCATCCAAGTATATGTGAATTTATAAACTATGCTTAGAAACTCTTAGAAGTGCAGAAGCTGTCTAGTGTGTCCTTTACTGAACCCAAAATACAGAAGCATTATTTGTGAGTTCTTGTTCCATCGGCCTGGCCCTGAGCAAACAGACAGCTGGCATGACCTAGCTCAAGGAGATAGAAGCACTTTTCAAGGACTATTAGGGACCTTGGAGTCTTTCTGGAATGCAGTGATGGGGTAAAAGCTTCAAACATATGACTGAATAGTACCCACACATTTTAAAATCTGCTTTTGTAGAAATAAGGCTATCAGCCAGAAGTCAGACTTTTAATTTATTTCTGTTTCTTGAAACCTGCCCTACCAAATGCATTGTGTCTCTAAATATATTCCTAATTTTTTTTCCACCTCAACCTGCAGCAGAAATTCTCAGTCTATTCTCTTCTGTGTGCAACTTGAGATCAGCTCAGATAGGGTGTCTCTAATTGGGCTGCATCATGAGCTTTGAAGAATGGAAGCATTGACATAGAACCTGCTGCAGAATTTCTCCCTCTCTAGGAAGAGGGAGAAATTCAGCAGATATCCACCAGAGTGAGAACATGGTCGGGATTGGCCCTGGTTGGTCTTAACTTTGTCCTCAGACAAAGAACATTTAGAGCTCCTCTCCTGCTTAGTCCTCTGAAGTTTATAAAATTTACCTCTCAGAACTAAGTAAGTTGAAGGTTTAAAAGATGTTTCAAATCACCATGAAGATTGGGCATATCAACAGGAAGCTTTACTTGGGGAAGCAGTGTCACCAGAGTCCTCACAAAACCTTTTTTTTAAATTCTCTATGAATACACAGACTTAAAAAGTATATATCTCTTATTTTACAGGTTTTGGTCATTAGCACATATTTGCTTTCTTCTTTCATGGTTTATTCTATCATTGACTCTCTTACCTCTGCATCAAAGAATGTGTATTCTTAAGGGTAAGATTTGGAAATGCTCTGCAAGTAAACAACCTATTCTAATAGGAGAAATTCCTTACATTACTTTTCAGAGACTCTCTTTTAAAACATATGTGAATGATTTTAGTCACAGGCATAAACAAAATTACGAGATAAAAAGGTGGAACATCGAACAACACAGACTTTGAGACAACGTAATAACCAAGAAAAAGTAGAAGAACCAATTGGAAGCTCCTAGTGGTATATATCTGGAGGGGAAAAAATATATGATGAAAAAAGCTTCAATTCATGTAGTTTGCATACATGAAGGTAAGCATAGAAACTAGCTTAACTTGAAAGTAGGTATTTTTATCAAAAGATATCCAAAGTACTCAATAGTACATTGATTTTTAAGCATCTACATAATTTACAACAAAAAGGCTTAAGAATTAATAGGAAGATGGACCAGCATTAAAATTCAGTTCAAAATTTTCTGACCTTCTGGAGTATACTCACTGTTGCTTTTTCACAGCAGATAACTTCTAGTTCCACAATGACTTTTGGCATTAGACTACGAGCTGTTAATTTCATCTGCAACGCCAAACATCTAGAACTGCTTTAACACAAACTGAAACTAGTCATTCATGTCTCTCAAGTCAATCCAATGTCCATGGATATTATTATAAAAAAAGTTCACTTACATGCAGTAATCTGCATACACATAAATAAAATAATAGTTTATACAACAAACTAAATCACAGTTTCCCAGTAAATAAATCATATGCCATCCTTTAACACCTGATGGGTAGTATAAACTAGTATAAATTTTTATTTAATTAATCAGTATAATTATTGTACATTTTCAACCCAGTACATTGAGAATATGCCCCAGAAATTTGATGCATATATGCTAGCTGTGGAGCCAACTATGCTCCTTATTCTATAGGATAATTTATTACCTTTTCCATAGGTCTCAGCCAAATGCTAAAACTGAAGGGGTAAATTCAACCTGAGACACATTAGTTTCTGAGAAAAACGCCAGTATCCCGAACCCAAAGAACGTCTGTGTATAATGTACTTTTCTTTTGGGAATGGTTAATTAGAATAGGCACTTAACAGGAACTAAAAATGTTCATAATTTTTTTTCTTCTGCTGCAGAGGTAGATGAAAGTACAAATATATAATCTTGCTTTGGGTTGTATAACCCTATAAAAGAATAGGTAAATTCATGCATCAAGACACACTCCCTGTATATACTTCCAGGACAGAAGTTATAACAACTGGAACGAGAGATGGCATTCTGGAACTCTGCAATATTTTTAAAAAGTGAACAGAAATGATGATGATGAAGTGACATAAAAACTTACATAGCATAATTTTGTTTAAACCATTATGAGGTTTAGAATTCCCTTAGGCTATTCATTAATAGAAAACTACCCAGAATGACACTGTATGTCAATTAAATTTATAGGCCATTAATAGAAAATCAATCTTTATGGTTTTAATCAAAACAGAGACAAGAGACTACCCAAATCTTCTGTGGCAGGTGGTAAATGATCACTACACTATGAGAAACAATTCTCAGCCATGTCACTGCAGTGTTCCCAAGGTAAATGTCACAACACATATGCTTCATTTTTCCTATATTTTTGAGTATTGGTTTCATCCTGAATATCTGATGTATTGGAAGAAGGATCTAGTCTAAAAAAATCCTATATACTTTCTTTTAGTGACTCAGAATATTGCCCCTTAAATAAGTGGTTTATATATATTATAAAACATTTTATTATTTTACTTTTGTGAGTGTCATATATGACTTTCATTTCCTGAACATCTGGCCCAATTCTTACATGTATTGTATTCAAATTAGGTTAGTTTTCTTCATCTCTTACTTGTTCTTTTAACCTTAGTTGTGTTGTAAACTTTTAACAAATCAAGTACACTGGTTTAAGAATTATTTTAATGAATATTGGCAATATCTGAAAAACTGTATTATTTTATAATATCATATTTTTTTGAGCAAGTAGAAATACTGCAACTGTGCTATATGAGTTCTTCAGTTACTTTGAATAAAAAAAGGCTATGTTGCTTTTTCTATCACCATAAATATCTTTCACCTCAGTGTCCGTTTGTGAAAAAACTCAGTAAGTGAAAATGCTTTGAAGGCAGGTTTCCTAATCAGATTTTTATAAAGAGATATCATTCATTGCTTGGCTTAACAGGGCAGTTAAATGCCAACTGGTAATTGAAGTCTGTCTGAAGAAAAATAAAATATCAATCATGCTTGTCATTAAAGGGAAGTGAAAAGGTATACAAATGAATGTGGTTTTCTTTTGACCCAAGGATTTTTTTAACAGAAATACTGATTTATGCAACCATTAAGTTTGAATGCATGCAACACAACTTTCTTAGATTGAATTCCATTGATTTTCTATAACAATGTCAAGCATTCAATGCACTTCAGAAGCTGTGAGACTGAAATAAATAATCCTTTATGAAAGAAACTGATTCTTCTCTTCTTAAACCCATAGGTGAACATCCCGTTCTCCTCCTGCCTTCCTCTGTTGTGTTTTAAGCTGTAAGATGCTAGAACTCCTTAATTCCCTGTTTTCATTTTCATTTAGGATAATATGCTTTGTTTTTCTTATGACCTTCTTTATGCTCTTGCCTCTGGGACAAGTTGTTAAAATTGTATGCCTTTCTGTTTATGAAATGTGAATAGATGTAAAGAGCAAAATAAATGCCAGAAAATTCAACTTTGAATATAGTTATATGTGATACTGACAGAATCTGAGTAGCACAGAAATAGCCTTGAAAGATGCTATTTCACATGGAAGACTCATATTTGAAAGGTGCAACAGACTTGTAACACATACTGCACATGCAAATTATTATTTCTAATGAGATCTGCCGTGTTTCTGATCACACTGTCAGTCATAATCACTTTTCTGATATTGTTAGTTCTGGTTATTTGAGTTTAATATTTATAGCTCAAGATTCTCATTTATAAATTTGAGTTTGATGAGTCTTGTACTCCACACCAAATTTATCACTTGCTTTCTTATTGATTTGTTAGTTATTTACTCTTCTTTTTCATACATTTTATTTAAAGTTGGTAAATAATTTAAATTCCACTATGACATTCATTTGAAACACCTTCAGATGTTGTTTAGAAATTCCTACCTTGAACATAAAACCACACTATTGCTTATGAGGAATGACATACAATTTTCAGATGAGTGTTTCCATACAAAAAGCTACTACTATCCCCAAAGTATTTCACTGATGTACAACTGAGTTTATCACAAATACATAATGCATGATTTTGAGGTGACACTAAATAAAACCTCAACTGCTTTGCAAGTAAGAATTATAACATAGAGCACTGAATTGTCTTCTCATTCAAAAACAGAGAAATCAGTTCTTAATTTTTTGTTTATTGTGGTTCCCTGTTTCTCAAGGAGCTCCAATGACTATTCAGCAGTTTCCTCGACTGCAAGTAGGCCTTCTATTTTATTTGGCAACAGCAGGTTAATACTGGTACTCATTTGTAATTATAATAGGTCTATATTTGTTCCTAATATTGGTAACACAAATAATTATAAATAGAAATCTCTGTTTGAAAGGGATATCCAGTGAAAATGTAGTGTAAAAGTGACTGCTTACTTGATAACAATATCTACTTTAGGCATCGTGTTCTTGATATTTTAATCTGCTCAATGTCTCTATTTTTCTTACACCCAGGAAAGAATGACTGGCATCTTCAGTGGGATATTTTAGCAGAGACACAGTTTTGATTCATCTCCTAAAACACTTGTTTCCATTATTTTAAAGGAGGCCTATGGCAACTACTTTCCTTGATAATAACAATTTGTTTGACAATTTGAACCCTGTCATTTTAACATCTTCCTCTGACTTTTAGTGTGGTTTAGAGCAGTAAAGGAAGATATTTACTAGACTTCAATATCTAATACAACTTAAACCAACATGTCAACTATGAGCTTCACTGAATACAGAAATCAGCTTTTCAGAAATTACTTCTGCTCTCTCAGCATCCTCATAATCAAACTTAAGAAGTGTAGGTTAGATGAGTGAACAGTGAGGTGGATTGAGAACTGGCTGAACAGCAAACCCCAGAGCATCCTAATCAGTGGCCCAGGATCCAGTTGTAGGCCTGTCCCTAGTGGTGTCTCCCAAGGATTGATGCTAAGCCCAGTATTGTTTAACTTGTCCATCAATGACTTGGATAACAGGGCAGAGTATGTCAGCAAGTTCACTAATGACACAAAGCTGGGAAGAGCAGCCGATACCCCAGAGGGCTGTGCAGCCCTTCAGAAGGACTTCAACAGGTTGGAGAGATGGGCAGAGAACTGTGTGAAATTCAACAAAGGCAAATGCAGCACCCTATACCTGGAGAAGAATAACCCACCAGTACAGGCTGACTTGCTGGAATGTAGCTCTGCAGAGAAGAATGTGGGGGTGCTGGTAGACGGCAAGGTGTCCATGAGCCAGCAATGTATCCTTGTAGCCAAGACGACCAAGAGAATTGGTGAATGCGTCGCAAAGAGCATTGACAGCAGGTCAAGTGAGATGATTCTGCCTCTCTACCCAGCCTTGGTGAGGCCAAACCTGGAGTGCTGTTCTGAGCTTCTCAGTACAGGACAGACATGGAGCTTCTGGAGCAGGTCCAGTGGAGGGCAACAAGGATGATTAGGGGACAGGAGCATCCTCAGCCTGCGAGAAAACAGCCTATTCAGCCTTCAGGAGAGATGACTGAGAGAAGGACCTCACCAATGTCTATCAGTATCTGAAAGGAGAGTGTCCAGCGGATGGAGCCAGGTTCTTTCACAGTGGTGGCAAGCAATAGGACAAGAGGCAATGGGCAGAAACCGATGCAGAGGGTGTTCCATCTGAACATGAGGAAGAGCTTTACTATTCAGGTGTCAGAGCATTGGAACCAACTGCTTAGAGAGGTTGTAGAGTCACTGATTGTTGGTCTAGATGATCCACTGTGGTCTATTCCAAAATGGCCCTATTCTCTGATTCTGTGAGAAAAAAGCAGGAATGCAATATAGCAGTAGGTGTGGTCAACAGATGTAGTGTTTCTCTCTGAGACACTATGCTTTCTTTCAGAAATTTTATGAGATCTCATTTTCATAATTATGTAATACCTAACTGGGCAATGAATTACTGACTGCTATGTAGACTGTCATCTGGAATTGCACACTGCCTTAGGACAGAGAAAGGCATGGAATACATCTAATTTGCATGCATATTATACTTCTGTGAGTCTTTTTTCATGTGCTATAGGTAAGGAAAAATTGGTTGCCTCTGTAATCTTTTACACGTGTCTTATGTGTATTATGCTTTCTTGTCCTTGATGGGAGAAAAGATGTTTTTTTGTCAGGACAACAGCTTCTGTTGATACAAACAGAGCACTTTGAGGTTAATTTAACAGATGTTAGTTGAAAATTACTAAGAATATTCAGTGGGGGAATAAGGTGGTGAAAAGTTATATTTAGTATTTAATTATTAAAATGGAACTTACGTAATCAAATACATTAAAGAGATCTGGATATCTTTATAACTTCACTGCAATCTTCTTTCAGGTAGTTGTAAAAAGCGATAAGGTTCCCCCGACCCTCCTTTTCTCCAGATTAAACAGCCCCAGTTCCCTCAGCTGCTTCTCATGAAACCTGCACTCCAGACCCTTCAGCAGCTTTGTCACCCTTCTTTGGACAAGCTCCATCACCTCAACATCTTTTTGTAATGAGGGGTCCAAAACTGAGCATGGGACTTGAGAAGCAGTCTCACCAATGCTGAGTACTGAGTCCCTGGTGCTCCTGGCCACACTATTGCTGATACATACCAGGATGCCATTTGCCTCCTTGACCACCTGGGCAGACACTGGCTCAAGTTCAGCCAGCTGTTGACTGACACCCACAGGTGCCTTCCTACCAGGCAGCTTTCCAGCTGCTCTTCCTCAAGCCTGTAGCGCTGCATGGGGTTGCTGGGACCCAAGGGCACAACCCAGCCCTTGGCCTTGTAGAACCTCAAAAAATTGGCTGTAGTCCATTGATTCAGCCTGCTCAGATCCATCCCTCCAGAGCCTTCCTACCCTCCAGCAGATCAACACTCCCACACAACTTGGTGTGAACTGACTGAGGGTATATTCCATCCCTCGTCCAGACCATTGGTAAAGATATTAAAGAGAATTGGCCCCAACACTTGGAATAGGAGGACCCCAGTGGTGACCTCCTTCTGGCATAGCATCTTTTATCACCCCACATTTTGGGCCCAGCCATCCAGACAGTTTGTTACCTGGCAAAGTGCACCTGCCCAAGCCGTGAGCAGCCATATACACGTTTGAATGGTTGCCACCAGACTGTTGGCTGAACCTGGCTTCCAACAATAGACCTGCTCTTATAACTCAGTTTCTGTTTTTGTCAATGTTCTGCCTGTTTTGCTGTCACCCTCAGTTTTTGACTTGCATTGCCTTGCAGAGTAACTAACTTCTGCTGCTCCATGGCACATATAACATCACCTCTTTCACTTTCACATGTCCTCTTGTTTCTGCCAGATGGATAGGAGGTTGCTTTGGCTTCATGTCCCCAGGTTCAGCCAGTAATGAGTCTGAGCACATATTCCTGATTCACAAACAAATACAGCTGGTCACACAGATAAAAACAGCGGTGGTATAAACATGAACAGCACACTCACTTCTGTTCCACCTTTCCAGCTGATTTGGTTTAAATCTACTTGTAGAATATGCACAAGCACAATGCGCTTCTTTTCAATACCTTGGCCCAGAGCCTGGTCTCCTCCACTTCCTTGAATCTGAATCCATGGGTATCAGACCCATAGCCTGCCTCTCTGGATAAGGTCACTCACACCCCTTACTCTACTTATTGGCTGCTCCAACCTGAACTTCTCTAGTGGCTTGTGTACATATGAACATAGAGGACAGAGAGACACAGCCAGAAAAAAGGAACAGAGTCATAAGAAGAAAGGGCAGATTTCAAGCAGAGGATTTCATAGAAATACATTGACCAACAGGTTACTTACTTACAATGAGTGACTTTGGGCCTCTTTTCTCTCTTCTAACTGCATCGTTTTGGAAGTCCTTTGTCCTTTAGAAAATCATCCCTTTTAGTTTGCATGATTTTCTGGCAAATTTATTTTGCTGACTCATTTTGGTGAGCTTCCCACCCGGGAAGATGATCTAATTATTGTACTTTAGTAGTAAAAGAAGTAGCTGAGCCAGTACACTCTTTCACTGACTGTGTTGCCAGGTTTCCTTCACCTGTCACTGCTTCTGTGATCCTTTCCATGGTTTTGTTCAATGCAATTAACCTTTAGTGAGGTAAGTTACTTAGGTAATAAAAGACATAAAATATAGGTCTTTATAAAGTATTCTATCTGGTAAATGCCATACAAATTTTTTGTACTCCCCTTACTATAAAATAAGCAAATATTTAATTTGCATATTTATTTAATTTTTATATTTAGATACATACTTAAGACTGCAGTTTTCAAGTTCCAGAGCTGCTTTTGCTCCATAATAATCCTATGCCACAACAAGGTAACTCTAAATAAAGCACATGCCAGGTCTTTTTTTCCCTACAAAGAAAACCCACTTTGATGTTCCAATAGCAGGTGCCCTAATATATACTAGATGCCAATCTGCAAAGCAAGGCACTATAACAGATTATACAAGCTAGAAAAAGAATGTCTAGACAGAGCCTGAAGACCTTCTGCCTTTGGCAGAAATCACAGTTGTTCTTCATCAGTTTGTGCTCAGATTCTGGGAAGTATGGGAAGAGAAGCCACAAAGAGCTTTCTGATTTTCTCTGGATTAAGCAAGAAATCAAGTAAAACTTAGAGTGAAGAACCTAAATAAACATTTCAAAAAAATAGACATTTCTTATGAGTGGCAGAATTAGTGAAATCTCTTCCAAAAATCAGTGTCATTTTTTTTCCAATTCATCTTCATCCATGATATCATCTGCATAATTTGTGGGTTTACCCATGTGCCCAACCTGAGCTCCAGACTGTCTATATGTATACTGGTGTTGTTTCAGTACTCATAGGGGGAACTCCTTTGAGCAGTTCCCCCAGCTGTTCAAAGGAGACACTAAAATTTAGATTATTCTTATGATCACTAATTTTTATGAAATTTTTTTTGATACCCTAACATTTCTCTCATGTTCAGCATAACTCAGCTGAAAAGTTATAGGGGTAGTTGGATTTAGACAGACAAAAAAAAAGCTAACTTATAAGTCTTCTTTCTTCAGAAGACCAACCTAAGAATTGAGAAAGAGAACTCATCCTTGTTATTCTCTGTTTACTTACAAATTTCAAAAATTATATAGGTGAACAACACTAGAGAGCTATTTTTATTTATTTACTTCCCTTGAATACTTTGTATGTCAAAAGTAATTGCTCAGGAAGATGGAGATCATAGGAAATCCTACAGACCTTAGACACAGTGCTGGGTTTGGCTGTCTGTCTCCTTGGATAAGTGAGTAATAGACATATTTTGCCCTGGAAAGTTGTTGTGAGTTCTTTTCGGTAAAAGAAAAAAAGAAAAAACAACCAAATAAACAAACAAAAAAAACCCAAACCAAAAAAAAAAAAACAAACAAACAAACAAAAAA
>JAYDZK010000001.1:61269454-61290528 GCA_034509185.1 Euphonia xanthogaster | reverse complement strand
ATTTTTATAGTTATTAAGAATAGGTGTTGCAGGAAAACCTGGAAGTCTTAATAATCAGACAAGATAATGGCAAGACGGCTGCATTTCCCTCAACTTTATACTGAAATCCATAGCTAAACTAGTGACTCTAGGCTCCTCTTACTGTCAATGGAGACTAATAGACTTCTTCAGGATGTGATCCATTTCGTATTTAAAGGTTTACAATTATATGAACAGCCTTTGAAAATAATGTATTTCTCTCCCCTGACTATGAAGCAGTTCTGGGATATCTAGGTTAAATATGGATGTTGACATGGCAGATAGCCACATTTAATCAGTTGAATATCAGTTCTTGCCCCAATGAATTTGCTATCTAAATAAGAAAGGGGGAAATGGAAATTTAAAGACATTAAATAGCTTGCACAAAATCAGAACGTAAAGTATCTCCTGAGTCCAATGAAACGGTTTTAAACAGAAGGCTGTATCTGCTTCAATTTTCAGTACTCAGTTGTTCTTTCAAAGCTTCTTTGGCGCCCTGACGAAGTTCTCATACTACACTGCTATGTTGATGGCAGTTTTTCTGTGTTTATTTTGTAACTTATTTCCATTGTACTAAAAATGCTGTTTGATTCACTTCTACATGAAGAACTCATAAAAAATTGAAAGGCTTCAATAATTTTAAATCATTATACACTGCATATAGAGATTTAAAATTCAGTGATATTTTTTTATTAGCACTTTAATTTGGAAGGTACTAGGCTTCTACAAGATTTAAAATTATTGGAGCATTTCAAAATTTTATAAGCTTTCCAGTAAAGATGTGACTATGGTTCTGGGCTTATAAAGTGTAGGACAATTTAAATTTAATCTAAATTATTTAAGTGCTTCAGACTTCAGGGAGATTTTCAATCTTCCAGACTGGGATCCATATTCAGAGACTAGAGCAATCTTATAATGTAAAGTGCTTTTATCACTTTAAACACCTGTGGACACCATTCTGAAAAGGCCTTTTCTATCTTCAGTTTGTTAATTTAAATTATTTGTTTTCATCTGCAATGTATGGCAAGGAAAGAAGGTGTAATAAGATGATAAAGGGAAGTCTGTTTCCTCTAGAAAATTTTGGATAAAATGAACTTTTCTGCTGACGTACATTGTGAGGTAATGTGAAGAAGACCATTTATTAATGTGCATTTTGAAATTTGCTCTAAGATGTTACACATTCTATAGTCTCACCTAAGCCCATCGATATTAAGTATACTCATTATCTTACAATATCAAAGACATTTAGCTTCCATTTTCAATCTTTTCAAGACTCAGTTTCACCTGGAAATGAACCAAAATATATTTAATTGCATTTTGTGAAACTTTTGTCTAATGTGAAGATGTTAACTTCCTGTAAAATCAAAAAGGCATCTTTCCCCTCGATTTCTAAAACCATCTTTTCCCTACAATCAACAAAATATCATGGCATTGAAAACATATGGATGTCTGATTCATACAATCTTTTGTAGCAAAATTTCAAAGACCATTGTTGTGTGCCTGGGGAAGAATTCTGTTAGCATCATCAATTATTTTATAATGTAATGTCTCCATCCATGTAACATGTGAACATAACTAATTGATCTTGTCTTTTCCATCACTATGACAGTTATTTTTTGTTAATGGAACATTATTTGCAATTCAGATTACTTAGTCAAAGAAATCTTATTTATTTTTCATGGCGCTATAAAACTTCTAAAAGCACAGAGCAATTGTCGAGTGTCCTGGTTGGAAAGAGGAGAGATGAGTTTGATGAGGTGTGGTTGTCTCAGTTGTTATTCTATATCACTCGAATCATCACTGGGAGGTGTAATTTCAGGATGGAAATGAGTGCGGTTTTTTCTCTCTCTTTCTCTCTTCAGCAGAGAGTCAGGGAGAGTCACTGTGGATCCCTGTTCCTCTGCCATACTGCCAGTCCTATTCCCTTTCTCTCTGGGATGCGGCTATAGGATATAGTGCTGAAATGCTACCATCAAAAATGTAAATCAACAGTAGTGCTGACCCAACAGTTCTGGCACAGAGGCTTCCATGATGACAGAACTGGCAAGGGCAATGCCCAGTCAAGTCAAGCCAAGTCAAGCCCATCAAGCCAAGCCTAAACAAGTCAAAATAAGGCAGTGGAACAGTGGGAAAGTGGCCGTGACCTGTGGGAACAACCTCCAGAGCAGTGAAGCAGTAGAAGCACAGGCACCTGTGCAGAACTGAGCCACAGTGGAGCAGCAGTGCAACCCGACTCAAACTACCCCAGTTTGGGGAGCTTCTTTGTCACTGTTTGTCATTTTTTTGAGCTTGGGGAAGCAGGGGACACACAGGCATTAACTGCAGGAGCTCCCCTGCCATCTTGCCTTTGTTCCCAGTGGCCGTTTGGTATGGTGCATAGGAACGGTTGCCATACCGCCTTTGTATGGAGAAGTCGCATGGGCATGACCTATGCGGGGTGTCCACCATCTTTTGTTCCTCATTGGTGGTGAACACCCTTTTGTGGGTAAAAAAACCCTCTTTTTTTGTATGTCTTTGCCATTAATATTGCTGTCATTATGTTTATCTTATTCCAAAGCTTTGCTCTTTCAGTAAATTGAAGAGTGGAAAGAGAAGTGGCTTATCTGGAGTTCAATTTTCAGATAGTGTTGAAATCAACACATAAAGTTAACACTGAGAGGTTTTGGAAGCACTAATTTTGTGGAAATGAGCTTTTAGATTCAGTTTGAGCAAAAGTTACATGAAATCTTTTGTGCATGTGTTAATCAAGATGCATCAAGGGCTGTCAGGGAGTAGTCAATTGTGATAGTAAAGCAAGGCACTAGGAGCTCTTGAACTAGATCAAGCCAGTGGCAAAATGCTATCTTTGATCTCCCAGTTTCATGGGTCAGATCCAGCCTGGTAGTGGACAGTTACATAATTTACACCACCCTAAACCAGAAAGAGCCTTAAAGATATATTATTTGAGTCACTAAAGGATTGGAAGATCTAAGATTATTCTTTTGAGGTAAAATAATTGATAAAGCCAGTTCTGTCCCTTTAATAGAAGAGCAGTGGCCTTCTGTTTCAATAGAATCTTACTGTACAATCCCTGGTAAAGCCCATTTACCGCCCAGCTGGCTCAAATGCATATAGGACACACAGAAAATACCTACACTAAAAAAGCTGTTGACCATGTAGAGTGGAAATAGTTAATTACTGACAGGCATTTGAATCCCAATCCCTCTCCATTAATGATACAAATGGGAAAAGAAAGAAACAAAGTATTTTAACTTATGAAGGAGTGTGATTTGCTCTCATTTTTGCGAGTTTGAGGACCAGATTCACTGATTTACTGTAAGTACTTCAGTTGCTTTTCTGTACAAAGAAGTAATGAATTTGGTTTAATGGCAAAACATTAAACTGAGTCTACAGCTGTGTTCTGTTCTTAGAGTAGTATAAACCATCTGGAGAATACTATTAAATGTCAACCACAGAATCAAGTCCATATTCTCAGCTGCCTTAATTTTAGTTTTTTCTAGTAATGCCAGTTTTTACCATGGTGAATATGTATAAGAATCTTCATTAAGACATTTTTGCTTAAATCAAATTTTTCGTTAAATGAAGGCAAGATGACAAGGTGCAATAATTGTTCACTTCTAATTGTTGTGTGAAATATGCAACAAAAATTCTAACTAAATAACAAATCATCCCAATAAATCCGTAGAATACAGAAAAATCTTTGTCTCAGCATTCCTGCACTGTCTAGGTCTGATGGATCATTAATAATGATATAGACCTACAAAATAATTGAATATCCTGAGTGGGATATCTATGGCCATAATGAACTAAAGGGTATTTTTTTGGGATCAAAAATGTATCTGTGGGACAGGCCTACCATTCTTGTATCACATTAAAAGAAAGGACAAAAATTTAAAAAGAGAAGTTTAAAATAAAATGCAGAAAAGATGAGACAGAAGTTTACAATAAACATTGTGATAATATACCCCTGCTCACAAAGCCAGATGAAGTTTATGCTACAGTTTCACCTTAGAGACGGAATAAAGATATTTTCAAGATTTTAAAATTATCACTGAAGTCATAATAAGCCGAAAACAAATCCAACAAAGAAATAAAAAACACAAACCAACTCTGTGTTCCCAGGCATGTTTTCTGTTCACAGAATGGAAATGAGGAATATGAGATAAGAGAAAATCTTGTTCCATCACCCCATCAATGCTATTGCCAAAGGGTGCCCTTTGATGTAAAGTTTTTTCTACTAATAGAAAATTTTACATTTTCCAACTTTGGCTTATTCATGTAAACCAGGAGAAAAAGTTTCCAACCATCATAGTTATACTAGGAATTGATAAAATTGTGCATATTACCTATGTATATATGGAAAAAAAAGTGTTTGTATATGCATGAGATTCCTAAGTACTACATTTAATAATAAATATTGTCCCTTTCATTTGAAGAATTGCTTTATTTTTAATATATTTTAAAGTCAAATTTCCAATTTCTTTTTTTTTCTTCCTTGATTTCTATTCATAATCATACTATTTTATTTGCACCTGTAGCTTTTGTTGTTGTTGTTGTTTGGTTTTGGTTTGGTTGAAATCTCTGATTGTATTTGCGAGGTGAAATTTCACTTTGACTAAAGAGAAACTGTAATCAACAAATTAATTCAGTTTATAAAACTTCCAGCCAACAGATTTTTCTCATAATATTATCTAGCAGATGAATTGTTTGATGATTGATTGGTTCTCAAATTTAAATTAAATGAATACTTCAGAAGAATCTGGGGATTTTTTAGGGGGAAAAACAACAGCAGAAAAAAAGACCAAATAAGAAATATAGAGATATATTTGCTTGATTTTGCAAAAGGGTGGAAATCAGCACCCATTTCATCTGATTTTTTTTTTTACTTTAAAAAAACTCCAAACTCTAAAAAATTTGACTACAGCAAGGAAAGTAAACAATAGCAAAATATTTCTATGACATTTTGTTATACAATTTTTTATTGCTGTGTAAAATGATCTTCCTTAAGTCTAATTATCCATTATTCAATCAAGCAAAATGGCAAATGCAATCAAGGTTTGTTGAAGTAACCAAAAATTTCAGTCAATAAACTGAGGGTGGTAAGTATGGCACCTATAAAATCTTGTACTGCACACTGTAAAAATGCTTGTGTGTTGTTAGAGTGCTACTCATCTACACATTTTAAATTCTTTATCTTCATTAATTCATCTTTGCTGATAAATTTGTCCTTTTTTCTCCTGAATTTCCAGTAATACTGTGAAACTTAAAATGTAGTAAAGGGACAGGAGATTCTTTAAGCGATAAAGCTCTCCTGCACAGACTATGATAATATCTCAAGTTTTTCCTTATAGATTTTCTTGTACGAACTATTAGCTAGGCAATCTGTGTTTTGATTTTCCTTCATTTGCATTGCCTTTTTGCTCATGAGGTATTTTGTTCTTGCACTGCTATTTTTTTCCATTATAATGCTTTTTATTTTTAATAACAAATGTTTTCAATTTAATAAAATTTGAAAAAACTGCTTTTCTGTCCTTTATACTGTGATTTAAATTTCTAGTGCAATATCTGCTCTACTACTAGCCCTCTGTAAAATGGTAGGAGGACAGCCACAATTCTAATTTTCAATTTGGTTATTTAATATGAGATTAAAATTACTACAGGTTCCTGGGCTAAAGTTCTACCTTAGACAATCTACCTGGCTGTTTGTCTCCCTGCAATCTGCTTGACTTGGTGGGACATCTTCAGCAGGCAACTGTAAAACTGTGTGGTCTTCAATGAAAAAAAACATCCCTCTACAACAGCAGATATACTATTCTGTTGTACCATATTTACTATGACTCTTAGTCCCAGCATGTCAAATTTAGAAAATTTGACTCCTTCCAAACATCCTGTATCCACAAAATTTATTTGCCTGATGTGGCATCTAATGCATCAAGAATTATAAAAAGTAGCATTCTTTTTTTCTATGAAAACAATAGTTTGGTGGAATATTGTATGGTCTTCACTAAAGAGTATCAAGACCATTCCTGAGCACTTTAACTCTATTGCTTATGTACACATATTGCTAAATGTCTTAAATTGCTTTAATTATTTATTAGCATGGTTTTCCAGCCATTTCCCAAATAATTTATATGAAGTTCTTGAGAGTTAGGGCGGGTCACGGACCACTCCAAATACACAAATTAATAGAGTCTATACTTTCTCTGGAGTGTATAAAATTTAATAGTATGGATACTAGCTGTTTTGAGTTAGCTGATGTGACTCAGAGAAAGGGCCCTGGTGCTTTTAATATATTCCTTTAATTCTTTGAGATGTGGTTTTCAATTTATGTGCTACAGAGATTTATGCATAAACCTCTAAAAAACTGAAGGATTTAATTTGCTGGGAAAACTATTTTTAGTCAGGATTATTGTTCAACAATTTGTCCGACCATTAGTTTCACCCTTCATAAATGCTATATTTACTACTTTCCAGGGGAGAAAAGGATTTACTAGCACCCAAAAGACATCATTGTTTCTGATATGCCTTATCAGGTGCCTATTCTCTGAGAGAAGCTAGTACTGTGATTATCTGGCAAATTCGTGGATTACAGAAAATCCCTTGAAGGAAGTTGTGTGCATGACTGTAGCCTCAGGAGAAAGGAAGGGCATAAGAATAAACCTCTCCTCTGACCAGCATCTACTTCACAGAAGGACAAGCCTGAGGACAGTCATTTTTTTGGGACTGGATCCCAGATGAAAGAGCAATCCCAAATTAAGACACACTCTATCTATTCAACTTTTCAGTTTAACTGAATAGAAAAAGGTCTTTGGATCAGATCTAAAATAAAGACAGGCACGTTTAATTTCCCCCTCCACAAACCCCCTATAGTTTTGTCTTTGAACATAATCACCCCATTAATAAAAGCACTTGAAAAGCCGTACATGTTAGGAAGTCTTCATGCAGGTTATGGTGTTAGTCTAATATCAAAAATTATTTCAAAACTTATGGTCCTAAGTAGAAGTATTGTCCACTTCTGTAGGGCCCTAGTCCTTGCAATGTAATGTATGTTAGTATTGTTGTTGTTGCCATTATTCATATTGATATGAATAATATTAATAATATCAATATCAATATTACTTTGGCTTAGAAAACTCAATTATTGAAATGAGTTTAAATACTGTTATTCTAGGTTTACTGTTTCTCTTTTCTGCCCTCTGGACAGTTAGACCCGAGTTGTTAGAACCATATATATGGATGAACTTTGGATATGCTATTCTAATGAAATGTTTGGCGTTAGTACCTATGGGTTCTGCTATATGAAGGACACAGATATATGGAAAGGAATACAAAGGGGAATACAGAATACAAAGAGGAGATAAGCAGGAAAAGGAGCAGTGGGAAACTGGAAACTTCATCAATTCACGCAGATCAGTTACAGAAGTTTCTAATTTATTAGTTCCAGTGACTTAGTATGAAAAGTCCTGGGAAGCTTGTCTCACACTCACTGTCCTGGGGACCTGCTCAGAAATTTCCCTGGCTCCTCAGTTGTTGTGGATTTGAATCTAATTTTCTTTCTTAAAATTCAGTGCTCATGTACCATTAAGCTAAGTAAACTCATTAGTTATTTCTCTAGATTCTACTAGTTCATTGTGGCTGCTCCACATTTCAATATTTTTCTCAATTTTTCAATTTATTCCTCTCTATTTGCAAGCAGGTCAAGGATGGCTTCTCCTCTGGTTAGTCCATGGTTGGCTGTCTTCAGTTACTAGGAGATAATTCCTCTCTAAATGGTGTTTTGCGATTCTGAGTACCTTGAGATTTTGTCCAGGAAATTTTCATTCCTGCGAGTCTCTAGTAATATACCATCTGTCATTTCTTCTTTGTTTTTAATTTCTTGCAACTTTACCTAAAAACTGAATCATTGCATTTGTTAACAAGGGTTTGTGGAGTTCTCTCATATGTAGGCCTGCAGTTTTCAAATGGCTTAAAAGAATTATGCACTTATCTTTGCTTGGGTTTGTTTTGAGTTGTTTTTTGGTTTCTTTTTCTTTTAGTATGGAGTAAATTAGATTTACCCAATGATGCGGGGCTATTTAAAATCCTTATAAGAATTCTGATTCTAACTAACTTTTCGTTTATGTACCCAATTGTCTCTATATATTGGAATTCTAGTTGCAAGAATCATCTTTCATTGGCACACTTTCAATGAAGCACATCATGTTATTGTGATACCATAATTTAATACTATTTCTGTGTCTTCCTGGTATCTTCTCTGCTCTGTTTTTGCAATTATCAAAGTATGTAATTTGTTATTCACTCATTTTTTCCCTCAGAATTTTTTTCACCATGTGCTCTGTATAAGATTCAATTTTTTATTAGTAACAGTTTGGATTTCCAGTATGTACCAGATGGAGTTAAAAGGAAGCTATTTTTCCCTCTTCTAACTGCTAACAGTTGTTTAACACTTTTCTGAAGAAATGTACCAATTCTGAACTTAGGTTAAGTAGTCATATGTCAAAATATGGTAAGTCTCAGCTCAGACTACTGCAACATGCAAGACTTGCAGCTGTTATCATTAATAATACAGAACATGGAGACAATTGTAATATCTGTTGAAATCCTCAGTATCATAGAAATTATGATCAGCAAATCTTTGACATGATTATTTCATCAGTCTATAGTTTGTGAATACTAATAAGATGTACTTTTGACACAGGCATCATGTCTGAACTAAAAAGCCATTACCGAAATTATAATATAAATAAAATGTGGAATGAAAGGCTAATAATGAGTGTGCCAGATGTTATACTCTGAATGCTTAGAATATTTATGGACTGCTCCAGTCAGATGGTGGATGCTCTGGACACATGGAGCATTTGAAAAATACAACATTGGAATATACTGAATAATACAGTATGATACAGATGTTTTCTAGGGGATGGTAGTTACTGCATTCCTGACAAAGCACTGGAAAGAAAATTGGAATTTCAGTCATGTGGAAAAGGGGTGTTGGTTCATATTCTATGACTGGTTAAATAGCATTCATCTTTTCACTGATGACTGGAAAATAGTACTACTTTTCATCTCATTCAAAAACAGAGAAAGGAAACAATCAAAATAGACAGCCAAGCACTTTCAAGAACTTAACTGAATTATGAAATTAATCTGTCAGTATTCTGCGTGCTAAATCATATTCTTAAATATATGCAAAACCTATTTAATAGAATGCTTTTTTTGCTTTTGGTTTGCCCCAAACAATGTCTATGTTATTTGGGAAGTTGTTTTGTCACTGATTAACCCTGAGAAGCAGAAAATATCTGTGTGTTATAACAAATAGCATGCAATAGGAAGTGAGAAGTGTACCTGTAAGGGGCTAAAGTTTTGTGTCTAGTTGAAAAGCACTTATTCCATCAAGAAAAATCATTACCAAATCATGACCAACTGTAAGTACTCCAATGAGATCATGAAAAAATGAGGGACAAGTAACTTCGACATTTATCAATACTTCACTATTTTTTCTCAAATCCTGGAACTCATTAATCTAAACTGAAGACTACTGGCTATTTTCAAGTGTTGCACTGTTCCTTGCTGAACTTCATGAACTTCCTATCAGCCCATTTCTCCAGCCTGTTGAGATCCCTCTGGATGACCATTAGTGACTCCTCCCAGATTGGTGTCATTAGCAAACTTGCTGAGGGTGAACTCTGCCTGATCATCGAGGTCATTGAGGATGTTAAGCAGGACAGGACCAAGTACTGACTGTTGGAGTACACCATTAGTCACTGGTCTCCAACCTGCCTCTGTGCCACTGATCATGACCCTCTGGGTCTGTCCATTCTTCCAGTTTTCAAAGCACCTTACGGTCTACTTATAGAGCCCATACTTCATCAGCTTGTCTATCAGTTTCTTAAAGGAGAAAATGTGAAAGATATTGCTGTAATTGGAGTAGATAATATCTACTGCTCTACCCTCATTCACCAGAACAGTCATTTCGCTATAGAAGTTTGTCAAGTGTGTTTGTTCTCCTTAGTGAAACTTTGCTGGCTATTCCTGATGATTGTCTTCTTTACATGACTGAGAATAGAGTTTAGACTTAGTTTATCTCCTTAAAGACCTTTAGAGGGACTGAAGCTGACCAGTCTATAGCTCCTGGGTCCTCTTCCTTGCCTGGTCTGAAAATAGGAATTGTATTTACTTTCCTTTCAATGACAATAGCAAGCTCTCTCAGAACCTGTGGGTTTATCTCCTCATGGATGATGAATTTGTGTATGTCTGGTTTGCTCAAGTATTCCCTATATGATTCTTTTCCAGCAGCTTTTCATCTTCTTTTCTCCAAATTGTTCCCCTTGTTTCTGATACCTGGGATTCTCAAAGGCTGGGTTTTATAGTAGATACTACACTTTCTAGGCAAAGAAGATGTTCAGCACTTCCGCATTTTCCTTGTCTTGTGAACCAGATCTCTTTCATTCAACAGTAGTTATCCTTGTGTTTGTGTCCCCTCTTTGTTTCTGTAAGCACATTGAGAAGGAATAGAAACCTCAGGGTTTTTTTTTCCCATCAAAAAATATCATGCTGTGACACATAAAAATAGGGAGACAATCGCCAAAGAGATGCAGCTTTCTAACATGCCCTGTGTTAGCTGGTGAAATATAAAAGACAAACTCTAGTCCATTAAAGAATATTCAGGGAAAAAAGAATGGGATATTATTTTAGATAAGAAGAATGACCATAAGATATCATCGTGTCTGTTGCAAAAGTTAGCTAGAATGGGTTTTGGGTCAGAGATTAAAGTTTTTCTGGATCCTGTAGTGAATTTGGTGTGGGATGAGGGATGTCTGCATGAAATAATATCCTCCACTATCAGGGAGCAATAGAATGCTATTAGAATGTGAAAACTAGCTGAGATTTCCCTAGGAATTATGTTCCAGATGGAATTTCTAACAGGTAATTCTCTGATAAAGATAAGCAAACACCACTCTATCTAGAAAACAAGGCTGTCAGTCATACAATAATAGTTTGGAGTAAATGCTTAAACTCCAAGACTTCCAGTGGGGTGTATCACAGTCATTAAATGAACACTGAGGGAAACTAATCTCAGAGCTAGTCATTAGCTAAAAGTTCTGAGAAGTAGACTGCAGTTTCCCAAAGTCATTGAGGAAACTAAGTCTCATTCAACAGTGAAAAAACAATAATCCAAAATCCTGAATGCCTTTTTGAATCATGGCCTGAGGCAAAATTGGTTTAAACTATCTCTTTTATTCAGGCTGTTAAGGGTTTTGAAATGGACTTATATTACTCTGGAGACAGATGCCAACCATCCATTTATAAGGTGTCCTAATATGATACTTTTTCAAGCCCATTTGTCACAAATTTTTCACTATTCATGAAACTGTAGAAAGTTATTTCAAACCAAGAGAAGTAAAGACAATTTTCTAGCAGGGCTGATGAACTTGGGGGTTCAGAAATGCACCTGAGAGGTGAAATATCTAGTTCAAAGACTTAAATGTAGTGTTTGCTAAATACTAGAGAGAATATGCATTACAGAAAAAGTTAAACCAAAAAGGCTTTGATGGAATTTGTTTTGGGTGGTTTTCTTTAAAGAAAATGCCTTATAGACCCAGTTCTTATGAGGAAGAAATAAGAACCAAGCCTCTAGTGCATCTTTAGATATACTCAACAATTTCATAGCTGTTTAACTCTTTAAAATGGGAGTAGAAATGGAAGTTTAATATCTTCATTTAAACCAATATAGTAGTTTTTAACTTCACCAAATATTTGGAATATAGGTGAAGTTAAAATAGGTGCATCCTCTGGCAAATAAATAGTTGGCCAGATGCAAAGTTTTAGCTCTTTTTCATCCATTGAAATTACATAGCTAGTGAAGTAACAACACCAATTTTTCTAAGCCAAGGAAAATACTGCTGCTCTGTTATGGTTTGCAATTATGATTTTATTTGATACAAAGTTGATGATTTTGAGGTTCATTAGGATTTCTTTGAATTACCAAATCATTTGGTGCAGATCATTCCAGAGCCAGCAGATGATACGATAGAGTTTTGTCATTATTAGTCTGAACTATACTTGAAACAGTGACCTAGAGCTAAGAAATGTCCATATTATATTTCCAGTTCCCTCAATGAAAAAGCTCATGCAGGATTCATACTTAGTAATAACAACAGTTATACTGAGGTTATACTGAGCGGAAAAACTATAGTTTTGTTTGGGGTGTTTTTCTCTGGGGTTTTTTTTTGGGTGGTTTTTTTTTTTGTTTGTTTGGGGTTTTTTTTGCCTCACTTAGGTAGATTTGTTGCCACCAGCTTTCATATTCACATCTTACAGGCCTTTGGTAATAGGGCTCAGATCAGAAAGCTGTATTCAGAAAAAATTACAGGTTTCTGGGGATTATTTTTTAACTTCATATTAAGGGGCTTTTGGTGACAATAACAGATTTTAAGGCATAACACCAAAGCTATAAATTCTTTATGTTCACAATTATGAAGTAATTGGAAACAAAGTTATATGCTAACATTTGTAATGCTGCAAGGCTTGAGACTTATATAAGGCAAATCTCAATATGTTTTCCTTCCATACAAATTTACTCTAGAGGTCATTCTTCTATACCATTAACATATTTTTTAAACTCTAAAAGTGAGCAAAGCAGCTGTAAACCAACTCTGTGATCAGATGGTTACCTTGTAATTCAAACTAAAGAATTTATGAATGGATTTTGCTGTATGAAGAGATGATGTGAAGGGTACCCTTGTTGCCTGCTGTGAGAGCATTCATTTAGACTACATATAGATGAATAATATTAAGAGAAACAAAGAATGACATCCATATAGCCTGACCTGCTTGAATTTTGAGGAACAGGCACAATTCCAGCAATGTGACTATCCAGCCTACACTTACATTAATACTTTGTATCCCATTAAAGCTTATAATGTAGAATAATTGACATAATATTTCTCAACACCAGATAGGGGCATCCACACTATGGACAGATGCCACTGCCTTAAATGGTAATTCAAACTCCATACAAGTTTACTAATGAAGAAATAATCCAAACTCCACATGAAACAGAAGTTCTTCAAAAAAGGACTAGGTTGCTATGTGACAGAACAGAATGCAAGTGTAAACTAACTCAGGGATATTGCATGCATTGGGGCACTGAGAATGTAAATTTTCCTATGCTGAGCAATATGCAGCATTTTATACTAGGTATGGTTCTTTTGGTAGTTTTAATACTTTTATAGCAAATATACTATGAATTTCATATTAATTTTATTTTGTCTCTTTCTTTTCTGTAGTTCTTTAAATATCCTGGTGGAAATTTATTAATAACACCTACAGAAAATGTTTTAATAAATAATATTAGCATGTTGTGTGGGGTTTGTGGTGTTTTTCACTATGTATGTCTAACTAAATAAGTATCCTGAGGGCATAAACCTTTAAAATGAACTATATAAAAACCATTTTTTTTAATACTGGAGACAAAAAAGTCCAAATATTTCAGCTACCTTAAAGGTAATCATTAAAGGAAGTTAACAGCAATATTAAATTGGTATCTAGATGTTTTCATTTACCTTACACAAATTTCATGGGCACTTATAAGTAGGAATTTGTACTCTAAGCTCTCCAGCACTTTCTATTAGGCTAGGGTATTAGGGTATTTTTATGAATAGTGTGAGAAAATATTGAAATGAGCAATTTAGCATTTTAGGTAAAAATCAGAATACAGAAATTAAAGACGCAATTGCCTAAATATAATTTTAGTGCTATTTGATAGGATGTTTGTCATATTTACCTGGGGTAAACAGGCATGAGACAATATCTACAGAAATTCATGCTTGCCTTTTTGCTCACAAAGAGACTGCCAGAGGACAGGTGACAATCCTAGGTCATCTGTGAAATCCTAGGTCATCTCCTAAATTTAAGTGACTTTATGGACTGCAAATAAACATTAGTAATTTTCTGCATGTGATTCCACCCACAAGGTCTAATCTTTCTTTTAAATCTAATACAAATATTCAGAAATTAACCCTATTTCTAGTTTAATTGAATAGGTTTTTTTAATGTTGGAGTGACATTTTCTTGCTGCAAAGCAAATACTCTGAATGTGGGATTTTTCCATATTTTTGTCATTAACCAGCTTGACTATTTCTAATTATGTTTTCCTTGCTGCTTGTGTATATCTTTTTTCAAACAAACACAAAGAAACCACATGCAGTTTTGCATTCAGCTCACAGAGGTATAATCTGTTCCCTTTGCTGGAGGAAATCCTCCGTGATGTGTTGCCAATATTTTAACAAGAGACTCTCACAAATCATTCCCCCCTTAAGCCTGTGTTAAATCCGTGCATCAGGAGTATGTGTACTCCAGAGAGGAATGGCAATAGACTCATTTGTTTCAAATTTAATGTGAAAATGCATTCTCATAAACATAACCAAGAAAGATAGGATCTTATTTGGCTAACAGACTGGTATGAAGCTCCTGGAAATATCCAGACTATGTTCCTTAGTGGAAACATACTGATGAAAAACCTGTGTGCAGATAGATTAACTAGGACAGCACTGTGTTTTGAAAGAGCACGTGAGCAATACTGTTATTCATTATCTACTGAGGTGTAATACATGTTAAGGTGTTCATTTTCCTCACTATGGTATCCTTAATTCGATAAACTCCTAAGAGTTCCCAAATTAAAAATATTGCATATATGGTACATATACACACATACACACAAAAAGCCCGACTACAAAATTTTGTATATTCTGAAAAAAGTTTCCTCCTTTTAAAATTGCATAATGACACCCCTATAATACCACTTTTGTTTGTGTATTTGTCTTTCCCATGGCAATTACAAGGGCTTAGCAAAGCACTATTGTATGAGGATTATCCTTAAGAATTTTCAGAGAATGACACTAACAGTGCTGTATTCCTAAGGATCTTCACACAAATAAGTGATGTAGAAAGGATGCAAACACTCTGCATAGGTCTTCTTCTACAGTGGCTGAGAAACTCTAATGAGAGCCATAACCTTTAGGCTACCATAAATTTGAGGAAAGAGATCTGTTGTTCTATGCAGTTAGAACTGTTTCACATTGCACAGATAAATGAATTATTTATCAGATGGAAAAAGAGGGATGCAACAGAAGCAACTGTGGCACATCCTGTTCTCATGCGCTCTAGCAGCAGTGCTGTGTGATTTAAAATGGAGGTGTAGGCCTAATTTTTCTCTAAGGCCATGAAGCATACATCTCCCCAAGAGCAGTTTTAATCCAGTACTTGCATGAAATATTATATTAATTTTGCTTAATTTTGAATAGAAAAAGTATTCAATAAAACTATCCATACTCTAATCATGAACAGCCCTCAACAATTTGAATTAAAATATGCTTACTCTTTCTGATAAATAGGTACATAAAAATGACATGGAAAGGGAATCACTTGTCAGTTTAGCCTGGAGAAAAGGAGGCCCAGGAGATGCCTTATCCCTCCCTACCCCTACCTGAAAGGAGATTGTAGTGAGTAGGAGGTCAGTCTCTTCTCCCAGACAACAAATGACAGGACCTGACAAAATATCCTCAAATTCTGCCAGGCAAGGTTTAGATTGGATATGAGGAAAAAATTCATCACTGCAAGGACTGTCAAGCATTGGAATAGGCTCCCCAGAGAAGTGGTGGAATCACCATCCCTGGAAGTGTACAAAAAAACACATGGATGTGACACTTGGGGATATAATTTAGAAGAGGACTTTGCAGTGCCAGACTCTATTGAGGTTGGACTCAATTTGTGACCATAATGCAGGTAGGAGACAATTAAATATTAAAAGGAGAGAGAGAGCTACAGATAAGAAGTTCATTTTCCCGAATGTGCAAGAACAGTGATTGAAAAACCAAAAATGAGATATGAAGAATTAGGAGCACACATAAATTCCCCTTAGGAGGGATGCAAATAGCATGAATCTCTTTATCTCTGTGTGCGCTTAATTTATGACTGTTCACATATCTTGTGTTTGTCTGTTGTGCTGAATAGCATTTACATAATGTCCTGTTTTGGGACAGGACAGTGTTAATTTCTGCAGTAGCCAGGAGTGAACAAGGCTAGGACCCAGATATTATTTCTACATCACCTCCCTTCATTTGCTGAGGACAGGGGAGGGGCTGTAGGTCTGGCTAGTGTGGGGAGGAAGCAGCCATGGATTTTCAGGGCTTGTCCAGGAGAGGTGAGTAACCATGTGATTAGTCCAGCTTTTTTCTTATATGCTCTGTTATTAGGACTTTGCTGTTATTGTTTACTCCTTCACTTATTATCTGTTTTCAATAAACTGTTCTTGTTTCAACCTATGATCTTTACCATTTTTGCCTCCAGTTCTTCTCTCTGTTCTCTCTCACATGGAGAGAGAAGGAGAAGTGAGGAAGTAGCATGTGGTTAAGAGCAGTTTCGTGGAAACACTAAATTAGAAACTACTGTTCCTAAACAACATCTTTATTTGGCACCCAACATCAGGCACAAAGTGTTGGGGTGACAACAGTTCTGCCCAGAGCATTTAACCATTTGCTGTTTTAGGTAATGAACCATGGGTCACAATGTCACTTGTTCTGTTCGCGTGTGTGTGGTACCTAGCTCCACACGTATTCCTCTATACGCAGCATGTGCTACTCATGATGAGATGATATTTTTCAGAGCAGGGAGAGGGATCAAAGTTGCTTTGTTACTGTACTGTGTGATTCCAGTTTATGACGTCATAACATCCAGGGTAATGAGGGTCATTTGGGATGTGTATTCCATGTTTGTCTCCTATCCTTACCTCAGGTTCTGTCTCTAAAAGTCCATTAGCAATCATCCCCAGTCTGTGGGGAGAACTGGGAAGGATGATTCTCATCAGCTTTTCATCCCCTTTTCCTCCTTTAGACCTGTTAAAACAGCTTTTGAGGATTTTGAATATCCCTTGGATGTTAAGGAATGCACGTGCTTGCTGCTAGGTCTGCCAGGTCTCCTCAGTGCAGTCCACACCATGCTTAGACTTACAAAAGAGATATTTTAGGATGGTCTTTCAGACATATGCCCCAAAGTTGGATAGTCAGAAGTGACGTGGAAGATGGGAGAAAATGGGCCAGCTCTTGAAGGATGATTCTGCTCCAATGGTTTGAAAATTCAGCCCTGAACAACTCAGGACCCTGATAACATGGCAAAATTTTGTAAAGAAAAATGCTCTTGCAATTCCAGAGAGGTATGAAGTTATGCAATGAGCTGAGCCTCAGCTACT
Organism: Euphonia xanthogaster; assembly: GCA_034509185.1. NCBI lineage: Eukaryota > Metazoa > Chordata > Aves > Passeriformes > Fringillidae > Euphonia > Euphonia xanthogaster. Next base: position 61,273,262 of record JAYDZK010000001.1, on the reverse strand, counting down.
ATTTACCAGGCACTGCTCATCACTAGACAGCAGGTTCAGGAGAGGTGGGAGGAAAGCAGACCTATAGTGACTTTGACCACTAAAACTGCAGCTGAACCAGGAGAACAATCCATTTTATTAGCAATTTCCCTTAGACAAAAGAAGAATCAAAGACCAAATCAATTTACTTAGTGAGGGATGAAAAGGAGGTTCTTATCTCAACCCATGATCTTTACCTATTGAGCCTCCAATTTTCCTCTCCATTCCACGGCAGTAGGACTGGGAGGGGGAGGGAGGAGTGAGACAGCAGCTTCTAATTTGGAATCATTAAGTGGGAACTCTGAATTGGGGAATACCATTCCTAAACCATGACACATAGCAACCTGATAGAACAGATCCATGCATTCTGGATATCCTTACGAGGTGATATATCAGATTATTTTTGGCCCCCCAGAACTAAGTGAATATTTTGGCATGGAAGTCAATGAATTCAGCATTTCATTGGTCTCCTGCCTTCTCTGAGATGCATAACATTAGCCATTCCAACTATATATTACAAAACCACATCATTATTCAAGATCTGTCCTCTAACTTTCCTTCCTTCCTGCCAACAGACTACTGTGTTTGGTGGTGCATACTCATTTTCACTTAATGATCAGGAAATTGATTAGGATGCAAAGAGGACAACAAAGTTGATTAAAGGTTTCCCAACACTAACTTGCAGGAAAAAAAAAAACAAAAACCTTTAAATATGTCTAGCTTGGTTAAGATATAAAGGAAAGGTGATCTGATAATGTGAAGAAACATCTGATGCTATCAGCACTTCAAATGAAAATATAGCAGACTGTTACAGGAAGAATTGGAAGGAATGATATAAAAATACCTACATAAAAACAGTGTTCTGAACTTGACAGAATAAAATTCAGGCACTGGATCAGATCAACAACAGACTGAAAATGATGGAAAATCTCAAATATTATGCCTCATTTCATCTTTTCATAATACTCTTCAAAGAAATAACAAGATGGCATTGTTTAGAGTGTGGAGATCAGAATGGTGAATTCTAATTTGAGCTTGGTTACTGACTCATAGGAGAATGTGAAGGGATTATTTCTGTCAAGGCAAGAATTCTGAAGTATAACGTGGTGATAATAAAAGCCAATTTACTTTTAGGAATGCAGGGAAGAGAAAGTAGATTTAAAATATGAAGTAAATTTATAAAAATGAAAATGGCATGTGTATCAGGATTTTCTGACTGTTGCTCAAAGCAGTAATTTGATTTCTGAAAGGCATCACAGAATATAGATATTGCAGCAGAACACTGAGGGTGAAAGAGTAGTCTTTGAGTTTTACTCTGGAGCAGACTAGAGTTTCAGTGTCACTTGAAAAAATAGAATACATAAAATGAAGTTTAAACGCTGAGTTGTCTCAAAAGTGATATATCTATATATACCCATATATGTGTACATAAAATAAGAAATGCAAAATCAAGAGATTAGTCAAATTAGTCAAATTAAAGGCATCAAAGCTCTCTGAATATGGCAGGCCTTTAAAACTGATATAAACATTATCTAATAATTAGAGGTAATAAAATAGGGCTGCCATTGTTCCATTCACAAGAAAGAAAAGTATTTTTAAAACCTGTATTGCTCAAATTATGTTTCACATTATTTGCTATTGTGACTGTTTTAAGAGTTTTAAAGGATTAATTACTCTTAACAAATTTAGCTTCTGTAAATCTCTAAATAATTGTCTGCTTTAATTCAGATAACCATTTCAGAAGAAAGGACACAAGTTAATTTCTCTAGTGGTAATCAGGAGTCAGCTTCCTTAGGTCTGGATGTGTGCATCCTTGTGATAGTGTCATGTATGATCTAGCATCAGTGAAACAGAAACAGCATTAATTAAACAAAAGAAGCACTAATTAAACAGAAAAAAAACCACCCAGATTTAAGAGAGAGAACATGGTCAGCAGTGGGTAAATCTGGCTCTCTAAGCAGACCATTGAATATAGTAGTGTGTGCTTGCAGACCACAAAGCAAATGGTATCCTGGGCTGCACGAAAAGCAGCGCGGCCAACAGGTTGAGGGAGGGGATTCTGCCCCCTACTCTGCGCTGATGAGACCACACCTGGGGAGCTGTGTCCAGGTCTGGTGTCTTCAGGAAGGAAATTCATCTGTTGGAGCAAGTCCAGAGAAGGGCCATGAAGGTGGTCAGAAAGATGGAACAGCTCATCTACAGAAAAAGAATGAGAAAATTTGGATCGTTCATCTTGGAGAAGGCTCTGGAGTGACCTGACTGTAGCCTTCAAGTACCTGAAGGGAGCCTACAAGAAAGATGGAGAAAAACTTTTTGTATGGGTGTATAGTGATGGAACAAGGAGGAATGGCTTTTAATGGAAAGAGAGTAGATTTAAATTAGATATAAGGAAGAAATTTACCTTGAGGGGGGTGAGGACCTGGAATATGTTTCCCAGAGAAGCTGTGAATGCTCCATCCCTGGAAGTGTTCAAGGCCAGGTTGGATGAGACTTTGAGCAACCTGGTCTAGTGGAAGGTATCCCTGCTCATGGCATAGAGGTTGGAACAAACTGAGCTCAAAGGCCCTTCACAGATCAGGCTGTTCTATGATTCTATTGGCAAATGTAGTGCATGGGAACTTGAAGGGTCAGCAGCTATTTTCTCCTTCACTTCTGAATGAGCTGAGAATTAACAGTTTCAATAGATTTATTTCTATAAAGAACACAGAATTTCTATTCATTTACATTATAAATGTATAAAATTCATTTACATTCATTTATGTATATAAATTCATTTAAATTATAAATGTAAACAATCGTATATTTAAGCTGAAATATGATGAAAAATACTGTCCTGATGAACCAGGAAAAACAATTGAAGCTATTTAAAATCAGAATCATTACAAGGTTTATAGCAGCTGAGTTATAAATCCTTCATCACAGGGAAATGTATTTTTTAAAAAAAATTTCATAGGATTTTTTCCTGAAGTATTTTTGTGAACATCTTCTGAATACATTTCTGTAAAGCCTATTAGAAAATTTATAATATCTCAATGGAATGAAAAAAAAAATAAAATTAACTGAAAAGTTAGGCATTTTTTTTCATTTTAAGAGTGAATAATGGTCAGATTAAATCTTTCATAAATTGAGATTACTGAAAGATGAAGCTACAATTTTCCTGTCTTACCTGTCTGCCATACTCAATGTTTTCCTGTTTTGGCTATTCAAAAACATACCTTGTTTCCCTCTTTTCCCAGTTCATCTGAGAAGCAGATTTATTTTAAAATTATAAGGATTAGGAAATAATTTTCAGTTATGGATCAAGCATATGTGTTAAAATGGCATAACCTTCACAGAACAAGATAAGAATCCTTAGCTATAGAAAAAAAAAAGTTATTCTTCTTTTGCATCTGCAAGAGAGACATGGCATTGTATTGGACTAATTCTTACATGCCATCTATGTGTGTACTTTTGTCCACTTTGATAAACCTAGCATGCATGGATGATTTGCTTCCTGAGCCCTTGGGATTAGAAGGTGTTGTTTATTCATTAACTAGGAATAAATGATTCAAACTCAGCAATTGAGATAATGGTCCAAATTGGGGAATGTTAACCTCTATTAACCTCCATTTTACACTTCCTATACCTTGTCAAAATTGCTTTGATCTTTTGGTAATATTTTATGACAGTCTTTTTGACAATAGGATTTTTCAAATTAGGAAATGTATAATAGTTTGTTTATTTGTTCTATTATCCTGTATAATGAAGTATAGATTGTATTTTACAAGAGATCGGAAGAGCGTGTTAGGGA
>JAYDZK010000001.1:61246910-61257882 GCA_034509185.1 Euphonia xanthogaster | reverse complement strand
TAAAAATAGGATTTTTTTTCTTCCAGCATTTTATAATTTCCTCTATCCTATAATATTATAGAAATATGGAATAATCAAATATCATCAAGAAAAATATGCTTGCACTTTGAATTTTTTCCCCTATGCTCTATGCCCTTGGACAAAAAAAATAATAAAGCAGAAATGTCATATAAACACTTTGTTAAGAGGGTGTCATGTACAGAGCTCCTTTGGGAAATGCCTGATCAACATAAGTGGATAGCAAGGCTAGCTTTGAATTTCCAATGCAGGTAACCAAAAAAAAAAAAAAAGGAAAAAAAAAAAGAAAAAAAGAGCTTTTGATTAGGTGGGTGTATGAAGCAAGAAACTAATTTGACCTTTGTTTAAGTGATCTAAATTTTCTGGCACTGTCACATATCTCTCAATTACATTCTGCTTAAAAAAAAATATTGGCCGTTAACTTAACTGACATGAAAGGGCAGAATAGAAGATTTTCAGCTTTCACTAGCTCCTGCAGACAGTGCAATGGGAAAATGAGTGGCCCATACAATTTACAGCCTCTTACTTATTACAGGCTGTGACTGCTGCAAGCACGGGGGGATAATAATCTTGCCAAGAGTCTGTCGCTGAGAATGCCAACATATGATCACTCCTATTGTTTCAGAAGTCTTCTTAGGAACCTGTGGCACTGTATTTACATATAAAAAGCCATGTTGTACAATTGCAAAGATAGTTTATTTCAAGAAATACTGTGAAATAGTCCTTAAAATGATTAATGCATTCTTTCCTATGAATACCGCATAAGGAGACACAAAAGTAGATATTGTTATATTTAAATTCCGGATCAAAATCATTAGACTAGCAGCTATTTGTAGGTGATTATTCTTTCTTCTTCAGAGGATGGTTGCTGTTCTATTTAAAAAGTAATAAAACTTCAATGAATCAAAATTTGTATATGTTAGGTTGTTCAGAACTTCAGAATGTATAGCAATGTACCAATTGTTAGTATCTCAAAACTGAATTTAGGCTATCCAGTAGCAATAAAACTCTTTAACTGTGTTTTTTCATGAAGTCAAGTGCCAAACAGTTGCTTCCAGAGTAGAAACCTTGCCACTCAAAAGAAAAATAAAGGCTAAAGGAGTTTTATCAAATGCAAAAGTCTACAAAGAGACAGACAAAAAGCTTTTTACTCAAGTCCAATAGCAAAAATTTGCAAGGAAATAAAGAGAGGCAACTTTGGAAGTTACCGTGGCTCCACTGATTTGAATCTAGGCTAAAGCTCAATTAAGTAGGAGCCGTGTAAAAGCTGTAGAAACCTGGAGCCATCTGGATTCACACAAGCAAAGCAGAGCATTGAGGGGTTAAAGGATACATGAAGGGAATTAGATTTCTGAACTAGGATGCTAATCTCTTTTAACTTCAGCTGCTATATCAAGATTAGAAAAGGGGATAAAAAGCCTTAATAAGGACGAACATTGTGAAAACTGAAGGGTGCAATCAGATATTAAATCATTCAGCATTAACCATTCAAATATAAACACCAAGAGTAAGTTAATTATAAGCGAATCATATAAGGAAAAGCCAGATGCTGTATTTCTTGAAGAAAACAATTAGACCAGAATTTAAACTGGAAAGCAATTAGTTTCTGCAGGTATTATTTCTCAGTGATTAAATTAAGGGAAAAAAAAAAGAAGAAAATAAAAATGCTTAATTCAATATCAAAGAAGCTGAAACTTATTAATGGATGTGATTATATTAGATACACAAATATTCTGTATAATAATAAGGAAAAAAAACCTGTCTGTCTAGTCCCCTTATTTCAGGTGGGGATTTTTTTTAAAATTTATTTTGATTTAACGTTACAGATGCTGCAGTTGGGAAAAATCATTCATGGAAGAGATACCAACAAAAAATGACATTCCTTAAAAAGGGATGTACTTAGAAATATATATAGATATATTTAGAATTAGGCTGAAAAGGATACCATAATCTTATAGATTTAAACTCCATGGCAAAAGTAAATTAAGCTTAAGAATACCTGAAGTCTTTGTGATCTTGTCAAAGTTACTATCTTTCTTTTCTAGCCTTAGAAATGTTTGCATCAAGTTCTGTTAAATCTTGATTTTTTTAAGTTTTGAAATATGTTAGGCTCAAGTTAAGTTTCAGAATATCTAAATACGTGTTCTAAAGAAAATGTTGCAATGCAGAGAAACAGGGAAATAAGCTGAGCCAGGAGACTGAGAAGATTCAGACAGTCTAAATTTGCCAGGCTCAGATTCAGTCTAGATAGAAAGGCAATCAATGATAGAAATTTAAGAACATCATTATCATGGAATTAAATACTGGAGGCAGAAAAGGTATATGAAGTAAAAGCAAAACACATTGGCTTGAGCATTATGCTGTGATGCAGAGCTATGCAGCTTTCAGACACAGGTACCTTTTTTACAACATCCTGTACATTTACAGCCATTTGTGGGGATGCCTACAAAGCATTGAAGGCAAATAAGTTTTGTATAATATTTGGAATTTTATAGCTCCACAAGCAATGCAGATCAATTCCCCATCCTTCACTGTGGAATCTAGACAGCAGCTGAATGGCTCACTTTCTACTACTGTAAGGATATCCAGGTCTTGAACTTAAGCTTGAGTGCATACATCCTATCAGGATCCAGGATAGAGGCTCCTCAGAGGTTGAGGGACTGGTTAAATAGGCTCGAGAATCTTCCAGGTAAGTCTAGACAATGTTTGCATATGAGAGGGTACTGCTAAAACTGATCCTCCATAGTGAAAGACAAAAAAATGTTTCTCAAAATTTAAGTTGTTTCTAATTTGCACATCACCCAAGACTTTCCTAAAATTAATCTACAAAACTATCTTAAAATCTATCTGATTTCTTCTATTTAACCTGGGCTATTGTGAATCCAGGAATGAAAAAACACAGAAAGCATAAGAAAGTAGGAACCACCTCCCACCAGTCAATTAGAGATCTTAATTAGAAATAGTTACTCTGATTTCAGCTTCTAGCACAGTTCTGACAAACAATCCTTGAAGAAGAAGCTGTGATCAGACACAAACCCAGGTTCACAATATGGTTGAGTTGGCATGGTTGTTGGCATTTGATCTAAGTTTGGACTTGGTGATCTTGGAGGTATTTTTCAGCCTTAATGATTCTATGATTTTTATGAAGGGGCTAGACTTTGCTTAATGCAAATGCTTTACTACAAGCTCACTGTTGCTTTAACCCTGCCTTTGGAGCACAGTAACTCAATTCTCATAGTGCTTGCATTCTCACATCTGTAGTTTTTCTGTCGTGGTTGAAAAGAGTACTGCACCTTTCTCTGTTGCAGAAAGAACTGAGAATTCTAAATATTTAGGCAAGTTGTAAGGAAGAAAGAAAATAGAGTAAAACTAATAATCTCCTAGAACATACATTAAAGAGGAAAAGAACACAAACCCGCAAACCCAAAAAAGTAACAAAAAATCAACCCAGAAAATAAAAGGCTATGAATTAGGAAAATACTCTCCATGATTAAAAATATTCTGGACAAATTATGTAACATGTCTCATATAGCCACATTAATATAAGAATGGTTTATAGCAGGAGAGATTCAGATTCTTAGACATATACTGAAAACAATTGCAATAATTTGAGTACAAAGAAATGGCTTATTATTTTGTTTGTATAGGCTGATCTAACCTCTTAATTTAGATCTGAATGTATTTTTGTTTCTTATGAAAAGAAGAGAGGCAGTTTTCCCTTGGAGAATATGTATTAATTAAAAGGTTTCATATATAAAAATGAATATCTATATAATACAGTACTCTCTTTTCTGCTGGTACATAAACATGAACAGTCTATAAGACATGAGTGGGCTTAACAAAATATCACACTTAATTTTAATTTTACTAAATTTACCATATTTCTACAAAGTTCTGAATGGGAAATTGGTACTACCACAGTTATTGAAATGTTTCTCAATAACTGTGGACACTTTTGGGATAATACCATGGTGACCCTAATGTGGCACAGAAATTTCATTGAGTTTAAATGTATTTTGATATACCTGTTTTTTCACTTAGAAGAATACACAGGTTTCATTCATAAGAATGACTCGGATAAGAAACTTAATAGAAAAATAAATTATTTTCTTCCCTTATTCCCAACACCCATGAAAAATTATTCAGAATTTCAGCTGGAGTTATCTAATCCAATATACCATGTGTGTGAAGGGAGAATGTATGTGATCACCAGTCATCTTTTATGAAATTATGGAAATTAGTACAATCAAAGAACATATGGGACTATTAATATACCAGTTTGGGCTTAATTGCAGTGAAAACATCATAACAAATCAATGTAGGAAGTGTAAGTTTCAAGGGTGTTAAGTCTAATTATGAGAAAAACTGTCTCAGAGGGCCTGTTGTTTACATGATATAACTAACTTCAGCAGTTACATCAAAAAGGTAGATTTTACAGAGAAGTTATGGCCCATCTTACAGAACAGTTTAGACATCTTTAGCTGAGCGCAGAGATACTTTAAAGTAGGTTGTAAACAATTGAAAACTATAAAGTGAAAATCTATTAGATAGTACACAATCAACAAGGGATTTAATGAGATATTAGGTGAAACTCTAGTGTGGTCAGAGCTACACCTCCCTATAATAGACTTTAGTCCTTATAATACACGTGAAGAGTCTCTGCTGATCTGGAAAGTAGCAGTCAGAGGGGCAGGGACTGCATCGTTCACATGTGCTGCTGCTTTGCCAGGTCCTACCAGCTCTATCATCACTGCTAATGCTTACAGCTTGACTAGAAGATCCTGAAAGTGATCTTGAAAGTGATGGATCATTGAACCTTTAAAGTTTAATAACATTCTAGAAGAAGAAAGTCCTTGGTGTATCTTGCTGATTTGCATCTCAGGAGATTATGGTTATTACTTGATCTTTTAACATACTTTTCATCTGCAAACAGCAAGTAGGGGTGAAAGAGGAGCCTAAAGCTGCTTGAAACTGTTTTAATGAGTGAAGCCTCCTTGAACTGACTTTCAGAAAAGACATTAATTGCAGAAAGGTCGCATAATAATTATAGTATCTTGAAACATTTAAGTTATCTTGGCTATAAAACGGGGCCTACACAATCAAATTATTACAGGCACAATATTAAACTGCCTACTTTTTTTGTCGTTTGCTCCTACTATTATCATGTTCTCATTAGCCAAGTAAAAGTATTTCATTTCTACAGATTTTATAGTAGATGGGGTTTATATTGTACTTTGGGGACTGCAGGACTAATAACACATCTCTTCAAAACGTGCAGTGAAGCAGCAGCACTTTAAGTACCTCATGCATGCATTCCTGCATTTTGAGAATAACATAAAATCAAACAGACCTGTAAAGTAACAAACTTTCTGAGCTTACCATTCCATTAAGAAAAACTTATGTGCTTATCTTTTTTTTTTGTCTTTTTTCATGTTTCTTTTTTTTCTTTTATTTGTTTGTCCTTAAGGGTAAGGCAGAAAATTTAATTGATAGACTGACATAAGTGGGCCATATGGGTAGTCTATAGTGGCTGAGAACTGTCATGAACTTCTGGAGCAAAAACCTCTTGTTGAGCTGAGAATGCATCATGATAATGTTCATGATAACACACAGGAGATTTATGACCTGGTTGGACCACTACTGTAAATTCATCCTGGTTATGTCCATTCAGGAAAGAGGTTGAAAAATACTTTTTTCTTCCAAAATCTCAGCCATACATAAAAAGCACCTTAAGTTTTTTTTCTCCTCAGAAGGTAGTAAAGCAACTAGAACAAGTTTTTAGCTATGAGCAAATGTAAAACAATTCAAACAATTTTACATTCAACTGCAATTTATTCCATTGCTCCTCTGTGCTTTTTCTTCCAGGATAGCTGCTTATGCTACATTGAGCTCTACTCTTTCCCACTGTACATCACTTATGTTTAATACTTCTGCCTTTGTCAGAACTTTTTAAAAGTACAGAAGATTTTAAAGACAGCTTTTAACCTCCAGTTAGGTCTTAAGAGTCAGGGTGATTTTGTAAACACAAATGTATTTTGCTTATAAAAATCTTTTCAACTGTGTTAAAGAGCTACAAAACTACACTAAGAATAAATTTTTATACATCCTTTGATGCTGTTATGATTTCTGTAAAGGACTATTTAACGTAAAATTTCAGGGAAAAGCATTTCTCTATAAATCAGTTTTATTTACAATATCATGATGTTTGAAAAAATCTCAGAGATAATTTTATGATATGTTCAATGTATCAATTCTAAAGGACTGATTTTGATTTACAAACTTGTGAAAAAATGAATTTGCAAAAAAATGGTCAATATTATGCTTAGTGTCATCTAGAACTAATTAATATTTCTGCTTAACCAAAGCAATTTCTTTTCAGTTCTTCTCTTATCAACTGGTGAATAAAATGATCACCTGTTTTTGCTACTAAAATATAGAGCATACCTTAATAGTATTCCTTCTGAGTTAGTTCTGGATGTGATTAAGCTAAGAACAAAATGTTCAATTCAATTGTAGGTCTTGTGTTTAGCTGAGTATCTTTCACAAAAGGATGTTGTTTACCATGACTTTAACAAGAATTTTGACATTGCCTTTTGTGGCATATTTATAACAAAACTAGTGAGGTACAGTTTGGACATGTGGCTTTAAGGTAAGAGAATTCAATGTTTGGCTTAAATTGGGTGCTGTAGTAATCAAACTCCACCTGAAGACTAATTATTATTGATGTTTTTCAAAAGTATCTAGAAATCTTTTTGATACTGGCAATTATATGGTTTTCATGTCTGTATCAGGATAATGTGAAGGAAATCTCCTTCAAGGAATTTGTGGATAGTATCAAAAAGTGCTGTCAATGTGAGCATTAAATGATGCACTCAAAAGAAGAGATGCTACAATGATTGTCCTTGACAGAATAGAGAAATGACCTATCAGGAACCTCAAGAAGCTTAACAAAGTAAAATGTAGCTATGCCTGTGAGGTGGGTTGAGTGCTGGCCAAGTGCCAGTGCACTCTCAAGAATTATTTACTCATTTTCTGCTATGAGATAAGGATTAGGAGAGGGGCAAAAGCAGACCAAGCTTTAAAGAGTATAAAGAAAACTTTATTAACAGAACTAAAAGAAGAATAACAAGAATCAGAATAAACCTTCAGAACATTTTTCCTCCTCCATATTTTCTTTCCTTTCATACTGACAACATAAAGAGACAAAATTTGGTATTTTCAGTCAGTGTACCTCTTCTTAAATAATCATTCTTGAGTTCATTTAGGGAGAGGAGTCTCTCCTGCCATGCCATGGAGACTTTTCCACAAGAGTTCTCTCATGATTCTAATTTTCATGAATAGCAGCTGCCCAGAAATCCACAATTGTGAAATCCATCCCACAGCTTAGTAGTCTTCCCACATCTACCATCATGGGTCATTTCAGTTTATTGGGGTGGAGTTTAAGGATGAGCTGTTCTAGTATAGAAAAACAAAGTTCTCTTCTTTTATTTCAGGGAACAGAAGTTTCCCTCTCCTATCCCTTGGACAAGGTTTCTCATCTCTCTCATCTCTGTTCAAGCTTCTCATTGGATCACAGCTACTGCAACATCTGCTTGCTTCAACGGGGTGCCTCTGCTCACAGCTGTGGTGAGAATGCTACATCGCCTCAATTCATTCCATGAGTTACGGGGGGGGGAAAGAGTCCGACATATCAATTATATCTTCACCATAGCCTTACAAGAGAATTTCAGCCCAAAACTAAGGCATCTCCTCATTCTCCTCCCATCTGAGATTTGACTCCTTCTTCACTGACCTCAGTGTCTCCATGTTGGTTTTTTTTGTGTAATCAGCCTTTCCTTTTTCTCTCACTTGAGAGGATTGGTGCCTGCAAGATTGATCTGTGCTCTGAAAGAGCTAATATCTCGCCTGGGCCTGAGGATGGTTATCTGCTCTCTGCTGGGTGGTGGCTGCTCTGGCTGCATGGCTGTTTTCCAGCCCCTCCGTCAGTCAATCCCAGCTGCGGGGCTGCTTTCTGTGTGGGACTTCAGGGCCACCTCTGTTCTCAGCTGCATGATTTTCCACAGCGCCGACAGGATGGCTCGGCAGCTTGCGGCCAGAGCAGGGCTTGGCTCGGCTCTGGCCCTGGTTAGAACTTGGCAGCAGCAGAATCTCAACCGAGCCGCACTGTGGGCTGAGCTGGCCAAGCCGTGCAGTGGAGCAGGACCCAGCCCCGCCAGTGCTGCAGCAGAGCAGCGCCCCAGCCTGTGCGGCAGAGCTGGGCCTGGCCCTGTCAGTGTCCAGTTACTTGTTCAAAGACCAGAAACAAGAGTGTTTTTCCCAGGGTTTGGTCATTTTTAAATGTGATTTCACAGAGGTCTGTTCATCTTGCTTAAGCGGTTTAACAGAGTGTCAGTGTTCAAAACTAGACAGCTGATCCATTCTGTTGGGTTCAGAGAAAGCTGTTAGCACTCCTCACTTGGACTCACTGTTGGATTTTCCCTTTAACTAAAAACCAAGCTGTTAAATCATGACACACTAAAACAGGCCACACAACAATATAGGGTGAATACTTACTAGTCTCAGTGGTGAAATTAAGGCAGGTTATGCAGAGCCTAAGCCAGACAGGACCAAAACCCTAGCAGAGATGGATACTGAAAAACCTTCCTAGGCAAACTCCTTTACTTTTTGACTGTTCTCATGGTGAGGATGCTTGTGTTCATATCCATTTTGAAATTGTCTTGTTTCAACTTATGCCCACTGTCTCTTTTCCTCCAATGATACACTTTTGTGAACTGCTTGGCTTCCTCTTCTTACTAAACTCAACCTAAGTACTGTGGGATTCCTGTTAAGAACTCCCAAAGCCATGCATCTCTCTTCTAGGGTCTCCAACCCCAATTCTTTATATTCACATAGGGCAAGTGCTCCAAAACTGGGGCCTGGGAGATTTTGCTTGTGAAAGCTGACACAAGTTGAAAAGGCAATAAAAAGACAGACATAAATTGGTCCATAGGTAAAAAGTCTCCATAGGTAAAAAGCAGAAATGAAAATGTATTATGAAAAGTTCCAGTTAGATAATAGGAAACACTGTGTACCATGAAGGTGATCTATCAGAGGGGCAGTGGATGCACCGTTCTTGGAAACTTTCAAATACTAATTTGATAAGGGCCTTCACAATGTGATTCACTTTGGTTGGAGTAGGTAATTTCCCCTCCAACCTCAATAATTCTACATTTTTTGGAGATTAAAGTGAACCAAGCCATTCCTATTTCTCATCTTTTGTTTAGCTTGAGATTTATTTTTGTGCTTATATTTTTAGAGAAACAAATCCTTAGAAAGAGACAGCAAATTGTTGAGGCAGGTGCTCCTTCCTTTCCCTATGTCAAAAGCCAGCTAATTGCATTGTACTGGTCTGCCATTCAGGAACTTGCATTCAGGTGAAAAAAATGCACCTCCAGAGCTCTCAGTTTTGTGTGGATAATTCAGTGAAACTTTTGAGGAAATGAGCAAAAATGGCTGTTATATGGTTACAAATGTAACCATATTGGAGTCTGAATTCTAGAAGAGAATACACATTAAGAAATTCACTCTCATAGCTCATTTCAAAGGGCTGACCATTATAGAATGAACTATTCTCCTTTTTACCTAAAGGAGAGAAAAAGTGTAGCATTCTCTGACTCCTCTTTTGTTAATTCAGAAGTCAAGCTTGTACTTGTTCAAAGTCAGCCAAATGCTTAGACTGGTCCTTAACATTATGATGACAACTACAGATAATGTGGATTAGACTCCTGATGGAGTATCATAAGATATTTTTTGGAAACATATGGTTTAAGTATTTCAAAACACAATTTTTTTACAAATTAAAGGTTGAAATTATGAATAAATAATATAGAAAATTATTTGTTGTAGTTACAAGTCAGAAGTTGCGCATTACTGTTCAAGGACATATTCCCTTTTATTTAGTGTGCGTTACAATGCTGAATGAACTCATGTCTGAGTTTAGAGACAATCTAGAACCACTTCATGCAAACTGTATTGGCTGATTGCAGCTGTTAATGATCTGTAAAAGGAAAGTAAATTTACCGCTTGATAGCCATTACTGTACCAAATGTAGTAAAAAGCTAAGTGAAATGAGAAACTATTCCTGTTCAGTGGGGAAAGATACTATTGGTGTGTCCAGTTTCTTTTTTGGGGGCAAAGAAAATAGGTCTGTGTTCTGTTAATTTGCAGGTTTGTTTTTTTGGCTTTTTACTAATGCAAGCATTATTTTTATACATGAGCTTATTATTATGTATACAATTTCACAGTTTATTTCAGTTGTATTTACCACCTCTTACATCAATTAACTATTTAAATTGTGAAAAATTTTAGACATAATTTGCGTGCTATCAGACTGATTAATTCATTAAAGAACACTTGATATTTCCACATACCCTGATTGGCCTACCTTGTATTTGTAACTTTTCTCTACTTCTGCTAAGCATAATGTCATTCATCATATTACAGAGTCTTGAATTTCTCACTAAAATTAATTAATGGAAAGTATATTCCATTTTGTCTTTTCATATTATCTGGACACCAATTTTGATTTTTATTTGATGGGGTTTTTTTTTAATGGGGATATCTTATATTGGTCAGAGTAGTGAGGTAGATGTGCTGACAAGTTGTTTTTTTTTCATAGCACCATAAAATACACTGAAAGAATTTTGAATTGTTAAAGTGTGCTCTATTTAGCAACAACTAAAACATCAGTGTGCATTATCGGTATTATTCTTTTTCTACACACAAAGCATGGCAGTGTACAAGATACTATGAAGAATATTTGCCCTAGTCTAGCTTAAACTAATTACAGTGTTGGAAGCATGACCATGTAAAAAGAATCTTACAGACAGTAGAGTTTTAAGCCCTTCCCTTCCCTTCCCTTCCCTTCCCTTCCCTTCCCTTCCCTTCCCTTCCCTTCCCTTCCCTTCCCTTCCCT